>OX424575.1:130608416-130903416 GCA_949152435.1 Gastracanthus pulcherrimus | reverse complement strand
CATAGCATTTAGATGCATAACAGATGAAGCTTTAAAAGCAATTGAGATTTTCATCTGGAAAAAAAAAACCTTTTTAAATTCTGATAAAAATCTTGGAACCTTTTTATGGAGATTTTCACAAAATGCCGGAAAAACTTTGTTTTTTGATAGGTGATAAATTTCTATTACAAAATTTAGTAAAATTTGTTCAAAGTACACCGGACGATTTTTGGAAATCACAAAAGAATTTGGAAACAAATAGGGTAAATGTTAAAGCTTTTAAATCAAATCTTACCTCGAATCTTACTGTGTCATCAACAAGTCCACCGTTATCTTTAGATATTAATGAAAAGCGTAAAAGTTTACTCAAATTAGTTAAAAGTATTGTTGAAAAATCAGTCTTAGATAAAAAAGATGGTAATAAAAAAAGATATACTCAATAAAATGCATGTTACCGTTTCTGTGTCTGAAATTTATGAGCAAGATAATTTACCGAAAACTTACACTTACGATGCAAAAATAAAATGTCCTCTTTGTTCAAATGAATCGAAATTAAAAAAATGTGGCGATGCTGATAGTAAGGGATCAGGTGGGTCTTATCAAATTTTAGAAGACACTTACTAAAACATGCAAATGTAAGTCGTATAGACAATGTATCTAATTCTGCTACCTTGACTGTGGCAGACAATTACAAAAATTTGCTTATAAGGAAAACTAAACAGCTGCGACGAGTAATAACATTCCAAACGATTCATTTGACGAAAATAACATATCTCTAATAAATAATGAAACGGTTGATTATGCGTGTAATAATGCATCTGTGCTATCAAGATCTGAAAATCACTCTGAAGATTATGCGCCTATACCTTTGAAAGAATTGTCTCAAAATAATTTAAATGAATTTGAGTCAAGCTTGCCTACAATTTCCAAATTAATTCAGTCTTCACTCGATGTTCTTAGTAAAGATAGTCAGGGGGAATGTTAAATCGGAGTGATTGTCAAACGAATCATTTCGAAAATAATGTAAAAAATGTTCGATCAATTTCGCAAAATTTTGTTAAGACTGAACGAATAATGAAAAAAATGTATTCATCTGTAACAGTGAATCAACCTCGCATTATCAATTACAAAAACAGATAAGTGACAACAAAGAATTACGAGAAAGAATAATATTACGTTACGATACGTGTGACCTACCGCGAGCGTAGCGAGAGCGATAAGCACGGTGCAATAATGGACTACTTATGTCACGGATAGGCGTGACATAAGTCCGAACTTAGGTCACGTAATGCTATAAAATATTTTTTAGAACATAAATCCAATAATATTGAAAGTAGAACAAAGAATCTAATGAAAATTTCACACCTTTTTTTAAAAACTTACACGAAAGCGCACTTTTAAATTCCAATAGGGAAAAAAGTGGTAATAGGTATGACAGTACATTAAATCTTTCTTCAACTTACTTATATACGATAGGAGGTAGGATGTTGTATGAGACATTATATGCAAATTTATGATGAGCTTGCAAACATTTGATTAATTATAGATTTATAATTTCATTAAAATGACCCTTCTGAGCCAGCGTTGACTTTATATCTGGATAGAACATGAGTATATTATGTATTACTTTCAAATAAAAAATGTTTGTGTATGGGTAACTTGATAGTTTCATTGACTCCATTTTCTTTTAAACTACTTGAAGTAGTCTTTTGCAATTTTACCTAAACCATTATGTAGCCCTATTTGATTATGAAAGTTTACTTAAAATAAATTTAAAAAAAATTTCTTCGATAGAACCTAATAATATTCTCATGTTTTATTCAGATATCAAGTCAACGCTGGGTGAAAAGAGTCTTTTTAATGTAATTATAAACATGAGCTTGCAAACATTGTATTAATTATAGTTTTATAACTATATTAAAATGATCCTTCTGAGCCAGCGTTGACTTTATATCTGGATAAAACATGAGTATATTATACGTTACTTTCAAATAAATAAATATTTGTGTATGGGTAACTTGAAAGTTTGATTGACTCCATTTTCATTTACTACTTGAAGTAATCTTTTGCAATTTTACCTAAAACATTACGTAGCTCTATTTGATTATGAAACTTCACTTAAAATAAATTTAAATTAAATTCCTTCGAAAGAACCTTATAGTATTCTCATGTTTTATTCAGATATCAAGTTAACGCTGGGTGTAAAGAGTCTTTTTAATGTAATTATAAACCTGAGCTTGCAAACATTTGATTAATTATAGTTTTGTAATTTCATTAACATGACCCTTCTGAGCCAGCATTGACTTTATATCTGGATAGAACATGAGTATATTATGTGTTACTTTCAAATAATCCTTTAAACACATGAAGCACTTACACGAGTACAAAGATTCACAAAGACCCTCGTCAATAACAAAAATTTGGGTTAAAAAACAGTACATCTATTCGAGTATTAAATATTTAACAGATGCTTCTGCGACGCACCAACTTTATTGGAGAATTTGATTTGTATTATATTTACATCATGACAACATCAGAGCGGATATTCAATTCCTGCATCCCCATGATTGTGTGGTATTTTTCTGGTGCCTAGTTGCTTATGCCCTGTATGCTTATGGTCAATCAGCAGATGACTTTGTATATCCCTAATGATGATTACGCACGAGCACATAAATACTTGTTACTAAGAAGTAGCACACCACAAGTATAACAAATTTATTGAACAACTAAGAAATCGTTGTCGATATACCTACAAAAAAACTAATTGTTTTATTGTTTTATCTAATAATTCTTCGTTAATTGCAATTATCACAGCTAATTGCTGTATATGCATTTTAACAATGACTTTACCTATAAGCGTGGCACCAAAGAAATTCCAACCATATTTCTGAGCAAAACAACTTTACTTGATGACTTCATGATTTCAATAATGCTCATTTCATCTTGTTTATTCCTTGCGAATTTCAAGGGGGCAACATACTCAAAGGCAGAGAAGACGTCCTTAATTGTTCCTTTTTGTGTACTATACTATTCTACCTCTTCTTTTACTAGTCTTCTTTACTTACAATGCTAGACATTCCCTGCCCTATCTTTCCAAGTTCCTGACCCTCTTAAAATCCATACTTTGCCACGATTTTTGCTGCAACAGAAGACGTTGTGTATCCTTGATGATTTAGATTCTGTCAAAGAAATGGTCTCGGTACAACTTCTGGTGTAGCCTCCGACAGAAAGGCAATGGAGCGATGGTAACACCTTATCCAGTACTCCTGAATGTTGTGCGTTCTTCATCTCTTTCGACAGAATTCATTGTTAGTCTTTTTCTTTATCTCTCTTACCATGTAAAACAGCAGCTTTTTTCAACTACACTTGGGATTGCAATAATTTTATTGCAGATGACCGTCTTGCCACTTTTTCGGACGTACGATATTTTTCGAAATCGCTTACAGAGATTTCATCACGTAATAAAAACAAATCACGTAAAAACAACCCGTTTTATTTTAATAATACAAATGACACAAACGCATCCTTCAAAGTAGTCCCCATTTGATTGAACAAGACGCTCATATCGATGTTTCCACTTATTAAAGTACTCTTGAAAGTCAGACTTCGGAATCGCCTTTAGTGCATTCGTCGCATTAGTTTCAACAGTCTGTTTATTGTCGAATCGATGTCCTTTAAGCGGCATTTTCAATCGAGGAAACAGCCAAAAGTCGCAGGAGCTGCGCAACACTGTGTTTCAATAAATACTGCTGCATAAGGTTTGATGCGTGCGCTGGAGAATTGTCGTGATGAAGAAGCCAGTCACCGGTTTCCCAAAGTTGCGGTCGTTTTCTCCTGATTGCATTACGTAATCTTTTCAAAACTTCAACGTAGTACTCTTTATTCATTGTCTGGCCTGTAGGGGCATATTCGTGGTGCACAACGCCCTCATAATCGAAAAAAACAATCAACATTGACTTGATGTTGCTTCGACTTTGACGAGCTTTTTTCGGCCGAGGCTCAGATGGAAGCTTCCACTGCGAAGATTGTTATTTTGTTTCAGGATCATAACCATAAACCCATGACTCATCACCAGTAATAACCTTTTTAAGAAAGTTTTCATCAGTATTAATCATTTCCAAATTGTCCTGAGCGATTTCTAATCGAAGGTTTTTTTGCTGGTCTGAGAGCAGTTTCGGGATGAATTTTGCACACACACGAGTCATTCCCAAATTCTCGGTTAAAATTCGCCAAACAGTACTTTTTGGTATTCCAAGTTCATCTTCCAGTTCTCTCACAGTCAAACGACGATCTTGTTCAACTGCGACACGCACACGCTCGACATTATCCGACGATGTTCCCGTCGAAGGTCGACCAGAACGAGAATCACTGACAACAGATGTGCGGCTACTTTTGAACCGCCTATACCACTCTTTTATTTGTGTTTTGCCCATACACTCATCTTTAAAGGCCTTTTGCAACATTTCAATAGTTTCCGCACAACTTTTACCGAGATTAAAGCAAAATTTTATGCAAATTCGCTGTTCGGTTCGTTCTGCCATTTCTAGCAATAAGCAAATTGCGACGAACGCAAAAAAGTCGTTGTAAACAAATACACGCTGCGCGGGAACTAAGGCGTTTCATCGGTATCTCAGGCTACTGACGAGAAGGTTAGGAGTTGCTGGTGACGTTCGTACCCTCCAGAGGTCGCCTGAGTCTCTCCGCGCGAAGATATGAACGTAGGTCGGATACTTTTGGGACAGACCTCGTATGTACGTAGTCGCAACCTGACTTCAGTAATAACGGAATTACATTAGATTGTAAGCTTTTTCATAAAATAAAACATTTATTTTAATATAATCTTTTTGTATATCATGTTTATTATTTACAAGTTAAAATAAAAGTAAATTTAAACAATGTATTTGTCATTATATATCATATTAATTTAATTACAAATTAATTTTAATTTAGTCTTAATTCAAATTAAATCTTTATAGCAAAATAAGACATGAATAAAATAACTTGAACGACTTAAACTTATTTAAAATAAATGAACATGAAAAATATATCTTCATATTACTTAATAAAAAATTGTATAAAGGAAAAAGAGTATTAGGATTTGCATTAACCCTCGACCTTTTGTATAATAATCACAGACCTTACCATTCAGCTATATTGTATATATCACCTTAAATGCATTCATATAATTGTAATATTAATCAATAAATTATATTAGATAATAGATATGTTTAATAATCTGAAATCATTGAATTCAAATCGATTTAAAAATCATTAGAAATCATTTGAAATCATTTAATTCTTTAAGGAATCAAATACATTTTTTTATTGTGTCTGAAGCTTGAAATCACTGAAATCATTATACGAAATTCTTTGAAATCTCTAATCAATGGTACCCTCTTTTCCGAGCGAATAGTCCCTCGAATGTGGTGGTCTAAGCGTTAAGTCGACATGGGTCTATACACTTGATTATTTTTGAGTAAATAACAAGTATTTTCTTAGCTTGGTAATGTGATTAATGTTATTTTTGATTTAGCTTATTGATGCAAATACTAAAGCCGTAATACCTTAAAATGGACTCAAATTGTTTTTCCGGGGCCAGAAGATGTACGAATTAATTGCCCGTGCAGAAATATCCCCACGTTATCCCGGATTTAGGCTGAATTCTGGTCAGTTTTACTTGGATTATTCATACATGGGGAATACATGCCAGATCCCGACCGGAATCCTATCTGGTAATTTAAGGTTTGCGCTTTTTTTATGTTTAGGTTAGCTAAACTATACAAGCTGGAATAATTAGGGATAACATATCGGAATCTAAGTAGTTTGTTCTATAATCTACCATTTAATTAAGCTGACATAAAGTGTCGGAAACACTGGCCTCTATTATACATACTTATTAAATTAATATTATTATTTATATTAAAATAAAAGCCATTTTTTCTAATACTTCTGTTACGTTTATAGTACAATTAGTGATTTAAAAAAAAAAAAAAATAATAATAATAATAATAAAACTATCCAGCATTATTAATATATCTAGTAATTTGTTTATCAATAACAAACATTTGTTTAATGTATTTTGACTTTGTTAATATTTTTTTTGCATTATTAGCTAAACAATATTTTGTTATAATTTTGTTTTGGCTTTTTTGAAACTATAAATTACATTTTTAAAGATTACATAGAAGTCCCAATATGAAGAAAAATTTTTTTTGCTTCAAATAAACCGTTGAAAAAAATGTCGTATCACAAAGACGGCATGCTCACGGGTTAAGAAAAATATTTTTCAAATAATTGACCCACCTAATATAAAAAATAATAATTACAACCGACAAGTATATTATTAAATCTGTTATTACCAGTATGGAAAAGTATAATTTTTCGTATATGCAATAATAATGTTTCTATCTATCTATTATCGACTTCTCTTCTATAACAATTATTCCAGATAAAATCAACTTTAAAAAAAAAACTGGTTGAACTTTCAAAAATTTCGGTTATTATTTGCAACCAGAAAATAGTTTTAAATATATTCTGTGGTAAGCAACGTGCATGAAACCCTTTTACATCTTCTTAACATCAGAACTGTCTCCAACAGTATCTTTGAAGACAAATAATATTCGTACTGACAGTAATGAATAATTATTAAAAACCTGTAGAGTGTTTCTTATACTCTTGAATTATAAAAGTAATAACCCTGGTAGAAACGTTGACTAACTATTCGCCATATAATGCCTAATTTTATGGTGTGTGATCAATTTATGGCCTATATTATGGTCAATAACCCAACTTATGGCCGACGGTTTATGGCCAAAAGATGGTGTAATTTATAGAATTATTTATAAATAAAATTTAATGATCCTAAAATAATTCAATACGAATTAGATATTTAAAAGAGAACAAATAATTAAAAAATTATACTAGTATGTTTCACACCGAGCCTATATGCTGAAAATATTCAAACCTAATCTACAAATATTTTTTCTTATATTTCTTTTAAGATATGTACGGTAAATTTTAGTTTAATTTAATCGTCTGCATTAATAAATATATATTAATTAACAAATAAATACATAAATTGGAACAAATACTGCTTATTTATTTGCGTTGAATTTGTCGAACTGCTCTAGCTCAACGACTTAAGTAAAAATTTATTTAGTGGTTAAGTAACATTTACTTGATTCTATTGGGCACATTTTACTCAGCAATCCTGCTCAACTTTTTAAGCAAAATCTGCTAAACTGTTCACAACGCAAAACTAAGTTTTTCTTTATATGTTTCAAACAGATAAGGGTCTGCTCTCTCCCTAGACTCCAAGCTGTCAACACACCGTGAATGTATGCATGTCTGCATGTGTGTTGGGACACATAAGCATATATATATATATATATATATATATATATATATACCAAACAATGTTATTCTAATGTTTATGTTTATTGTATATACGATAAATAAGATGAATACAAACTTATTTCTCTTGTATCTGTATGTTTCTGGTGTACCTATATATATATATATATATATATATATATATATATATATATATATATATATATATATATATATATATATATATATATATATATATATATACTAATCAATGTTATTCTTGCGTCTTATGTTCTTATATGCTCTTAGCGTACAAACAACCTATAAGCGCCCGACGCCGTTCGCGTGCGCATGGACTTATACTATACTATACTGGGCATCATGGGCATATATTTGACGTATAGAATCAGAGTTAAAATTTGTAGAATGTATGAATACTGCAACTTCGCTTATATATCTCCTCGCATCAGTAATCTAAATTTTATATTGTAAATTCGTTTAAACCAAAAAACATTGTGCGAATTTAAACTTTTATACATGTATTTGAGGTTATAGTACATTTATCTTTACTCATATTATGGTCAACTTATGGTGTAAATGTCGGCTACAAATTGACCACGGAAGTTGGTCAATAGATAGCGAACAGGCCATAAATGATGGTCAATTTTTTACCAGGGAAATTGAAATTTTAATTTTTGTATTTTTTTTGGTTTTATATTACATTATCTTGATATTAATATCATGTATAAATTATTTAATATTAAATAATGTGAATTGTAATTTAAAAAATTACCAAAAATTTTTTCAAGCACTTTTATTAATTGAGTTTTCATTCATAATTTTAAGAGAACTCATATTTTTCTTTAAATAATAGTTGTCCCCGCTTCGTTTTATAGTAATCTACATATATGTCCAAGCTGGGTTCATATGATTGTTTTGTTTTCGAGAAAACTTTGACACACTAAAAGGGCCAACTACGTGGAGATTAACCTTTACATACTAAGTTTGTCAAAGTTTTCTCGAAAACAAAACAATCATATGAAACCAACTTGGACATATAATTAGGTTACTGTAAAACAAATTGGGGACAGCTATTATTTTGTCATTAAACAATTAACTTTGTAAATAAATAACGAAATACGTGTGTAGGATAGTAGGAATCTACTGTCGGTATCCGACGTCTCCTTAAGGGGACGCCGGATATCTCTGTCCTTGTCTAATTGAGTTTTCATTCATAATTTTAAGAGAAATCATATTTTTCTTTAAATAATAGTTGTCCCCGCTTCGTTTTATAGTAATCTACATATATGTCCAAGCTGGGTTCATATGATTGTTTTGTTTTCGAGAAAACTTTGACACACTAAAAGGGCCAACTACGTGGAGATTAACCTTTACATACTAAGTTTGTCAAAGTTTTCTCGAAAACAAAACAATCATATGAAACCAGCTTGGACATATAATTAGGTTACTGTAAAACAAATTGGGGACAACTATTATTTTGTCATTAAACAATTAACTTTGTAAATAAATAACGAAATACGTGTGTAGGATAGTAGGAATCTACTGTCGGTATCCGACGTCTCCTTAAGAACGAAAAGTTCAATGTAATAAAATTAATGAAATGGCTTGAAAAGTTTTTTGGTTATTGTTTATTGATAAAGGATGGGCGTAACGTAAAGTTTTTTTCAAAAGAATATTTAAAAAGTCATTTAAAAATAAAAACATAAAGTCGGTAAAGTAGGGATCTTTCATTCTCTTTCACACCCCCTTAAATTAATTTACTAGTTGTCGATATAAATAATTAGAAAAGGCGATCTATTTTTTCAATAAAATATTTACAAATTTATATTTTCCTAATCAAAAATATTGCGTCGGTAACTTAGGAATCGTATCGGCCGGTATTTCTATTGTTCCAATTGAAAATTTTTTCTATTTTCATTTATATGAACTTTTTCATTAGAAAAGGTTACTAAAATATGTTATACAATAACAATAAATAATAATTAAATTAATTTGAATGATGAAGTAACATAAATATATGTTTTGAAGTTACATAATAGCACAGGTCTATATGGTCGAGTGATTAAGGCAACAGCTCCGCAATCCAGAGGTCACGCGTTCGAATTCAGCATCATCCAAAAAAATTTTAATTTAAATAATATATCTGTAATTTAAATTTAAATATGTTGTAAATAATAATAATTTTCCTTCAAATGCTATAAGTATGCAGGATTAAAAAAGAAATCTTTTTTTCTGTGGTGGGGATTACATTTGGAAATCCGATCAGAATCCGACATGAAGTTGTGACTGGAATCGTAATAAAAAGTGGGCATTCCCCGACTGGGATCCGACAAGGTCTCTCGACCGGATTCCAATAAGATTTAGGGAAGTCTTATCAGATCTTGGCCAGATCCCTTGCTCAATGTCTGCACAGGTGGAGCTTAGTCGATACGAGCTCGTGTCAATAAATAAGAAAATTTGTAATTGATTTGCCCATTTGACGAGATAAAGAGAGAAAGAAAGAAAGAGAGAAAGAGATAGAGAGAGAGAGAGAGAGAGAGAGAGAGAGAGAGAGAGAGAGAGAGAGAGAGAGAAAGAGAGAGTAGGGATTCTTACTTGGCTAGCCTGGCGTATTTTTGAACTGGCTCGGGCCCAACGAGGAAAGCCGCCTCGGCGACTTCCGCGAAGCCCAGGCTCGGCGTCTGCGTCCGTCTGCAGAGTACGTGGGCGCACTTGACCAGTATGTGGACACAGTAGGTGCAGACCGCGCCAATGAAGAAGGTCGCGAACAGACCGAAGAAGAGGCCCGCGCTCTTAAAGGCCACCGGCATCGCGAGGATGCCCGAGCCCAGGCTACCCTTGAGCAGGTGGATGAGGGTGTCCATGTCGCTGGTCGGGTGGGCCAGTTTCCTGTGCTCGAACGGATTGTAGAGGGCCGCCTCCTCGTCGTTCGGCCGCTCGACCAGCGGCAGCGTCGAGCCATTAGTAAGCGTGATCGGCACCTCATTTTTCTCGCATTTGTATCTGCAACACCAACCGCATTAGCTCACCCTCAACTTCGGACCTTGCTTCACATCAACGCCACCGTCAACACCCAAATTATTCGTTTACAATACATTTTTCATATAGGGCTGTCCTTTAATATCGAGCGAGGATACACCTGTTTCTTTCTTTGTTCTCAACGTTTTTTTTTCGTTTTTTAATTGTATCTTTATCAAGCCATTGCTTTGAATTAAAGGTACCAATGATTCATTGCTAATTAAAAATTCAACATGTAATTTAATGGACTGTGAATAATGATTTTAAAAATAGGGCAATGGATATATGCTTTTTATGCTGAAGCTACACGCAAAGATCTTCCTTGACTAAGATTAACTTTTTCTAAAAAAGTTTATGACCTCGATTATGACAGTTCATCTTTATCGAACTTATATGCTACACAATTCATTATGTATAAAGTTAATCCGAGTGTCAGGCGTTTTTGTTATGTAGACACACATCTAAGCAAGTAAAGCGAAAACTGATAAGACGATATCCACATAAAATACTAGTATAATATACAATCTACCCTTTACCAACCCGCTTGCTCAATCCCTAATAGCAACTCTCATTTGTCTTCCTTCTGGAATCTTTCCTTCCTTTCACTCGCACTTTCTTTCTTCCATTCTATCCAGCATAATTCGCTCCGTGCAATAATTACGACACCCTGCGCACAGGCTTTTGCTCGATGAAAAGCATCGCCGCTGTTTTTTTACATTTGCGCGCGCGTGACAGCGAGGCAGAGGAATTCAAGGTTGAACGTGCATTTTCATCGGCAAGACGATTTAATCAAACGAAACTCAAAGCAAAGAAAAAGAAACGAGGATAAGTTTTATTCGAGTTATTTTCGTACATTCGAGTCGCCGGATAAAAAGTCGCGTAATATCGGCGTCGCTTTGCCGCGAGAGAGCTCTGCTGTTTTTATTTATGTTTTTCGTTGAGCGAGCGTGAGTGCGCGATCGAACGTGCCTGCGCTTCCTGACGGAAAATATCAACGTCACGCATCCTGAAAAATTTTATAAAGATTTTACTTGACAGAGAAAACACTGTGCATTTCATAAGGAATTATGCGGGTAGATGAAATGGAAGTGAGAAAACTAAACTTCTTACGGTACAACTTTTATTGGTTATAGAATTACTGTTCAGATTTTGATAAAACTCAACGTACTGGTACATATTAAAAATCATTATCATTTTCATTATCACGCGTTTACGAGATCCAGTCTGAGTTAAACTCGAAAAAAGAATTTTCTTTTATGAGCCGATAAAAATTTTTCCTTTAAAAGCAGCTATTTTGAAAATTATTTTACTATAAATACTTGATAATATCTGTAATTTTACCGTTACAAACCTTAAAAATATTGCACCTACGAGACATAAGATATTACCGTTGTCAATACTGTATTTATTGGAAAAACTTTGCGGCGTGCACGTTTCTAGGTGACACGATAAACAAAATAAAATTTCCGACAATAATTTGACTCCTTAGGATATGTAATATGTACTAAAACTTTTACGGTTTACTTTTATGTTAAAAAATATTATTTTTCTAAAAGGAAACCAATTTTTTAAAAATCGCTAAGAAAGTTTTTTTTAAATTCGATTATTCTCCGAAAAATAATGATAACAACATTTTGAACGAAAAAGTAAACCGTAAAAGTGTCAGCATATACCAAAAGGAGTCAAATTACCGTCGCAAATATTTTGTTGTTGATCGTGTCTTCTATAGATACGTGCATGCCGCAACGTTTTCTCCATAAATATAACATTGACAATGTAATCTTGTGTTACGTATAGAAACAAGACACTGAGGTTTTACAACGGTAAAATTACAGATATTATCAAGTGTTTATAGTAAAAAGAATTGCAGAATGGTTGCTTTTAAAGATAATTTTATATCGGCTCATGAAAAAAAATTATGTTTTTAAGTTTAACTCAAATTGGCTCCCTTAACATAAAGTCTTATGGGAATTAACAAAAATTGACACACTGTACGGTAGCGACCGTTCAGATTTTGTAGAAAATTTATATAGTTAGAGATAAACGCTTGACGAACATTTATCACTTTCAAAAACTATGATTAGATATATCTATAAGTTTAAAAATTAATTAATTGACGACAAAAACAGGTGTGTTTAACATTAAAATCAGAGGTGTTATTTTATTTGTGCGATAATTTAAACAAAGTTCACCTAATTGATAAATAAGAAATTGAAAATAACAACAAGGGTACACATTTTGACTTGTTGAGTACCGAGAGCACTACCTTAGACTGCAGAGCTTAATGTTACGGACGATTTCGTACGGAAATTCTTATTTCCGATAAACTATTGCACTAACATTTTTTCTACAATAAAGAAAAATAAAATAAAAAAAGGATATGATGCTGCTATAACATCATAGGAACCTCATTAATCCTCGATATTTTCTATTCTTAAAAGTTTTTAATGTATTTATAGGCATCGCTTTCAAAACCACAATTCTTTCTACAAATAATAGGCTTGTGAACGACCTAAAAATATACTTTTCCTTTTTATACGATTACTCCAATTTCTTCTTCCTGCGTACGTCACCGTTAGTTCATCTACTGATTATAGATATATGTTATGTCAGAATATACTTAGATACAATCTTTGAGTAAACAGGTCATTAAAATGAAAATATATAAGTTTTAAAATCAAGATTAGTGAGTTTATTAAAACTTTAAATCAATGCAAGCATCTTGTAATTTCAAAGTAAACTCGTACACGGAGAGATGAGATGTATTCAAAATTACTATTTACTGTATGATAATTACTATTTTATGTGGGAATGATGAGACCTACTTGCATTCTAATGCTTTTTACTGTATTTACAGAAGTTATTGTTAAACATATATGAAATTCTGCAATTAAATTATATTAAATTTTACTATCTACTTTAGTAAAAATTGTCATTTATAGAATTTACAAAAAATATAGTAATTTGAGCTCAATATTACAGCAAAGAGTACTAGAAATTATAGTAATATTTGTTATCTTATCAGAATACTATGTTTTTAAGTATATTTTGCGTACTTACTTATCAAATTCTCGTAAATATTTGAGTAACCCATCTTGACTCAGAAAATATAACGTCTAAAACTTTATAATCTTTTGCAAATGACTACGATACTTTTAATTAGATGATACAAGGTCATTTTGTTTATAGTAATACATGTAAGTTAATTAGAACTACAACAATTCATAGGTGCATCATTATTTAATGAATATTAACAAGATAAGCATAAGCAAAAACGAAGCCTAGTGTAGCTTATAAGGACGATTCTAAGTTTAGTAAACAAGGATCATGGTGGTGCAGTTGGTAGAGCGTCCGCTTCAGGGAGCAGATAGTCACCGGTTCAAATCTCAACGAGGTCGGTTTTTTCTGTTAAAATATTTTTATTTGAAATTAAACAGTAAAAATAATATACAAATTATAATATCTATATATTAAAAACAATCACAAAAACATTAAATTGAAAAGATTTTTTTATAAATCTGAATTTTAAAATTACTATTCAATATTTTAGAAAATTACTAAAATAAATTGTAAAAATTATTATAATACAAGTACGTCCAAACATTATAAATGAAAATAGCAAAAACTCATACATTTATTAATAATAATTAGAGTATCGTTTCTCTGCATGTAGAAGCTTATTTATGAATTTCAAACAGCATTTTTAAAAACTGCCATAATCGAAAAATTTAGTTATGCACAAAATTTATTTCATGGGAAACATGAGATGGGTTTTAATTTACTCCCAGAAACCTTCAATGGCTCGTCGTACTTCAGAAAGATGTAAAAGTTGAAATATCTTATTTTAATTTTCAAATCGCTTGATGCAGTTACAAATCAAGTTAAGAAAAACTCGAATATGTAGCTGAGAAACTTCTACAGAATGGAAGAAATCTGTGTAGACTATTTAACTGGAGTTGCGATTCGCCGGAGAACCATGTCAGCAACATTGCCGCATTAGCAAGAATTTGTTGGCGCATCAAATCTGTTGCACGTGCGCGCGCTCTGAAGTGGAATGCGATCGCGTCGCGCAAACGCGACCACGATGCCCCGCGACATTGAGAATAAAAAAACGGATGTGCATCGATCGACTTTATCGGATCAAGAAGGCAAGAGAAGAGACCGAACGGAAGAGGAAAAAAAGCACGCAGTAAAAAACTTGACGTGAGCCTCTGCCTAGACGCTTTTTCATGATTCCGACAACTGGCCCGATCCCACCAGAACTCGCGAATAACACACATCGATACCAACTCGCACTTATCCGACCACCACCAAAATAGGACCGAATATCTCTACAAAAAGAAGCTGTATATTTAGCTTGACATTAACTAAACTTTGTATTTATAATTACTTTGTAAATAAAAAATTTTGGCTCGTGTCTTGAATAATATACAGTTTAAAGCTAAAGAGTTGGTAAGCAATTGTAGTTGCGTAAATGTTGTTTGTAAATAGAGTAAGAAAGTATTCACCAAAATAGTGTATATATTAGTATAATATATTAATATATAGTTTAAGAAACATTTTTATTTGAAACAGTAACATTTGGTATTGATTTATTGAAAGATAAGTTAACGTTCTTGGTGAAGTTTATAACTTTAGATTTTTTGCTACTAATTCTTCACATAAATAATAGAATGATATTATAAATTTGACAAATAATAGAGAGATTGATAAATATAATGCTTTTTGTTTTAGTTATTTATTGTAGTGAAGGGATGTGTAATATGTGCTGTGTAATGATGAAACAGAGCAAAAGCAATGCACGAAGCTCCCCAAAAGCTCGGCGTTGGTCGAACTACAAAAGAAACCACAATTAACCTTTCACTCTGACTTGTTCAACATGTATATATACAATACATACATCCCCAAGAATTCCCTAATCATTATATCCTCCTTCTGATTTCTCTCATCCCCCATAACAGTAAATGCGCTGGTCTTATGTTTGAGGCACTGTTCAAACTACTATATCAAAAGCTCTCATTCAATCTTTTTTTCACCCTCTCAATCTCTCGCTGTCCAAAGAAAAATCGGATATCTCCATCGTTATAGAGATTAATAAGTCCACGTCTATTATGCCATTCTATTGTTCTCTGTTTTGAATCTTGTACACACATATATGGATGTAATCTAGTTGAGCATAATCGGTAATAATATTGAACATAATTGCTAATAGATATTAAAGTTTTACATAATTGTAAAGGTAATGGTGTGTAGGTACCCATTCGAGGTGCGGTTCTCACTCCTTTATAGCTGTGTGGAGAGAGAGCTTTCTCCAGTCGATGAAGAAAGCTTTCGATTCGACTCTGGAGAGTCTCTGTCTGTGTTTCTCGCGCGCTCGACACGTGACGACACGCGGGCTCGCGTATGTCACGCGCCGGTATACTGGCTTAGAGAAGGTAGCTGCACGACCACCGCACTGCATCACCGACGCCCAGCGCCACGACGCAGTACGACGACTAAGACAAGCCGTGTGCTTACTTTTTTATTTGATTATTGTTCTTTGGCACTTCACAAAAAGTAACAGATTTTAATACCTTACAAGGTACAATAACACAATTTTCAAAGAGATCTTCGGTACAGGTATACGTTAGCCTAAACTCATTGTTCATTGCGTATGTGCGTGAGTGTTCGCGCGTGCATGTAAGTATTATAGTCTATGAGTGTGTGCGTATACATGTTATGTTTGTGTGTGTCAAGTGCAGTGTGAGTGTCAACTATAGTCATCAACAATATTTCATTCTAAGAGCGCGTCAAGTACTGTGTGCGAGTAGTTATTGAAGGTACGAACGAGTTCGGCGAACTGATACTATGTATTTATATATGGCCAAGTCCGTCTACTGCTCGTAAACCGTCGAGTCATACGTCTGTCCAAATCCTATACATAGTCGGCGTGGTCCCTCTCTTTGATTGACAATTAACGCTGAGCGCATCATATTTTTTTATTCAAATGCTATACAAAAGTACTTTATATTTATTATATTAACTCTGTTTTATATGGTTTTGCAGAGCACTTTCATAGAGCCCGAATTATTATGAGCCCGGACTCTTTATACGCACGTCTGGAATCATATAAATGCACATATTATACAGTAAAAACAAGATTTTTGCCATATCATTCAATCATGGAAATATAACTACAATTTTGTACCGCATACCGCATGATCCGCACAATTAAGAGCATTTTCAGCCAATTTCTTTGGAAAACCCATACTCGCACCGTTTTTGTCAATACTGTCGTTGCCAGCTATTCCACAATACAAGAGAATTACTATCCTCATACTCTGCAAACACATTTAAGTTCAAAACTATCCTGTAATGTAACTTCCCTATTACGTAAAAGCATAGAAAAAATACTGTGGACACTATTTAACAAGACTCATTTATTAATTTTATCTATTGAGAACGTATTTTTTTTTCTATAAAGCTCATAAAAAGGGTGGATCACGTACATTTCACTCTCCCGTGCCCGTACTTACCAGTAATTTTCTATAATCAACTAACTTCTTATTTGATTACTCATATGCAGCTTTCAAACGTAATACATACAATATAAAATATTTTATTATAATAATGTTAAAATATATTGCAATAAATATATACGCATATATATGGGTGATTCCGTCGCAACTTGCTCAAAACATGCATAAAAGCAGCGGATGAGTGAAAATTGTCGATTTCTACACACAGTCTGCATTAGTTTCCCTGAATTTAGAAGAGTTAACTTCGTATGCCTTTTATGTATTTTTAGCCATAGAATCACGTGATATTGTTAGTTTATTATGAAAATGATTGAAAATGCCTTTTATTTTGATATTACTTTTCATAGGGTGTTACGGAACAGACCTGTTACGGAACTGATATTTTACTTTGAAACTGATCTCGTAACTCCAAGACTTAACATACGAACTTTTTTGCAAATACGTTTTATGTACTATACTATTAGGGAACGATAAACATTTTTTACTTGTAGTAAAACATCTAATAAATAGTATCTAGATAGTAATTTAGTAGTGTTATAGAACAGACCTCTACTGCTTTTTACTAAAATCTATTTATACTCGCGAAATTTTGACTTCCCAGATCTTTTTCCAGATACATTTGATGAGTCATAGCAGATAGTTCGCGAATCCACCTTCAGGATGGTCTATTATAGAAAACTACTGCTCATTTTGGTGTAGATACTGTTGCCATCAATACTTTATCGCAAACTGCTGGACAGAAAGTACCTGACTTTAATGATTATTAGCGAATTTTGCGTTTAAAACCAGTACAAATATATATTATTAACTCTATGGTTTACTATGTACACGGAGGAATTTTTTTACCTACCTTGCTTCTGCGTAGAGTGCCGTTCTATATCGAAATTTGAGTTTTGGACATGTTACGGAACTGACATATAAGACGTAATTTATTGAATTGTTTTAAAAAATAGCGCATATGTACATTTCCGGCTTTTAACGATTATAGTTGGTTATGCCATACATGTGTAGAAAAGAAGAAGGGATTTTTTTCCAATATGTAAATATGTAAGAGACCTAGACGCAAAGTGGGCAAGTTACGGCGGGATCATCCATATATATAAATCAACTATTTGCTGTTCTTGAAGTCTGACTCTGCACAAGTACACTGAGAGAAAGGATTCCTTGTGGCAAATGAATCGTGTCCTTACGGAATCGAATTCTCTCGTACTTGCTGCAAATGTTGAATTCTTAATAGTTAAGAACTCGAACTTGAGAAAAGTATGCACGAGTAAGATAAACATGCCGAGTACGAAAGGTTATTTGACGATTTTCTAACATATAATGATGCTTTTCAAGCATTAAAATATAGAAAGATCCTATACGTAGAAATAATCGTGGCAGGCGATAACTGATACTAACATTTAACGGTCATATAAACATCTTAGAAATATGAAAAATTCAGTTAACCTTAAAGTCAGGCGGTCAGCCGTTGACGCTACTCAAGTACTCAGTTCTTAACTATTAAGACGATGCGTTTAACTGTTAAGAAATATTCATTTGACCGTATTCAAATCCACAGAACTTAACAATTAAGAAATATTCTTTACCGCAAAGAATTCTTTCTTTCAGTGTACAACAGCAACTTGCCATGCATTCAAATCTTATCAAGCATATAGGTCACATGAGTTAATACGTATCATAGAACAGAAGCACGTGGTGGAACATTAAAAAAAGCGTTCAACTGAATAGTCTAATCAAGCTATACACGAACATCAAAATTTATTATTAATATAAACAGAAATATGCTCAGGAAATAATGCTACAAATAGTTGACGCTTTTATTTTTAGCCAATTTATTACTATGATTAATTAATTGTAATTCCATACCTGAGAGAGAATTTGAAAATTGTTTAACTAATTTATTTCTTTAATCATCTGCAAATAGCGTGGCAACGACAACAGCAGCAAGTGAGAGGACATGAAACGCGAAGCGCGTAGGACGTTGCAAGGAGCGCCTCATCTGTATTTTATTTACCAAAATCGTCATTACATATCCGCTCTCATTCTCTTTTTCTTTCTCTTTCTCATTCTCTTTCTCCTGGACTAGAGACACATTCCTCCTCATATCCTCAAATCACATTTTTAGCTCAGCATTCACTTGGCCTGAAGCCATTCCACTACCCCAACTAGTATAATATCAAATGTTTGACTTAAGCCACTCCGTTATTATATTGCATAGCGAACTGCAGTATAATAATAATAATGATTGACTATAAATAATAATAAATATATCCTCGGAGAGTGTACTGAACGCTTACACGTATGATATATATATTCTCCGAGATATTTTTTAAAGTAATAAACTTATAGTCATGGCTGTATAATAATAATTTACTTATCTAACAAATTAATTAATTTCAAAGTTTTAGTGAGAAACAAAATAAAAAAATATATAGGTTAATGTGCTTATTATAATTAAGTATTCATTTACTTTCATGTTTAAATATTACTGTTTATTTATAACAGCGAGGTAATGATAACAACAAATTACACATAATACATGATGTACTTAATTTCGTTTCTAGCATCATATAAGTTAAAGCAGTAAAAGAACCAGCAAGCTTTAAATTTATACATTCATTAATTAAAAAGTGTATTGATGTCTAAGTAGTTTAGCTAGTCAATCTTTTGCAAGGAGGTATAGGTGTATGTACATGAATTTAACTTAAAATGATCTCCGATTATAACATATATTATCATTAGTGTTATTTAACGAAAGCTATTTTCAATTTAAGTGCTAGTGAAATAACAAATTAAACGAGAAAAATTAAAAAAAAGCTTTATTAGATTTTATTTATTTAACAAGTGCTTAATAAAAATAATTTTCCGAATAATAAACTTTCTTAATATAAAATATATAAATCATTAATCCGGAACACTTGTCCTATGTTTATCCAATATAATTATACTCCCAAAGAAGAAATAGCTTTCATTTCGTATTATTTATGTCAAACAGAAATATTTTTCCCATAAAAATATCAGAAATAAAATCTAACAGCCAGTTTTTGCAAAGCTGCAAATTTGCTATAGGTACCTTTACATCGATAATTCGGGCTGACATGCTATTATACAGTTAATGACTCATTCACTAAAACTTGTATTTTTCGAAAGCACAATGCAGGTATTAATTAAGCAGCGATGAATCGACTTTGCGCAAAAAGTTCGAACTAGAAGGTAGGTGACATTCACTCAAGTTGTCCAATCACACCAGTGGTATAGATGAATGCTAGCTGCTCCTTGCGCCTTTGCGCTGTAGCGTACGAACGATCTTGGTAACGATTCGCCGAACTCTAACCCAGCGATCAGGCGGTATGCGCGTAGTACGTAGGTAATTGATCGATCATATTATGCATGTAAATATAGAAAAAGAGTGGAGAACAAATGAAGTAAAAAAATATTGATTGTAGAAAGAAAAATGCACAATATATGATCCTCGAGAGTCACTCACGTTTACTCGAGCACTGAGACTATTTGGGTTTGGCAAGAAAGCAATGGTGATGATTGGTCGTAGAAGTAGATTGACTCGCTCGACTACCGGTGACCGGTTCTTTCGTGAGGTTTTTTTTTGTAATGGAATAGTGAACACTTACTTGACAAGCACCATGTCTGACAGTTCGGTTTTCACCCCATGCTTCTTTGGGTCGTACTCTGCTATCATCGGGCGCATTTGTGTTTTCTGCAACAAACAGTGTCACCATTATTATCCTATATATTTGCATGAAATACGAATGATTAAAGATTTCATTGTGAATATGAGCAACAAAAAATATGTTAAAACACTATTTGACTATCACTCAACATGTTTAACTCTTTGCTTATACATTGCACTTGATTCTCTTATTAAATTCGTGAATAACTTTTATTTTACTTGAGCTCTACCATGGCTTATAAGATTTATTTAGAATTCTCAATATAAATAGGAATTTCATTAATAAAAAAATAAAGCTTTTCTTTACTACTTCTAATATGAAAAACTGCAATTGGATTGATACGTAAAATGTTCAATTCTTGTACAGAAGAAAATTTCATCAACAAAAATGTTATTAATCTCCTTTACCCTAAATGCTAAAAGATGTTGTCATTCTAAATTAAAAATAAACGATACACGTATTATTTATTGTAACATTTTCAAAATAAACCTCATGCTCATGATCAATAATAATAAATGTGACTATGTCTGCGTGAATAAGTCGAATAAAAAAAGCTGCATGATCACATATGCCCAGCGAATGCCGGCCTATTTCGCATAATCTATCGCAAACCGCTCAATCATTGTATCAAAATTGAAAGTACGAGATGCATCAACGGTGTATTCGCATCATTGAAATACATATTATTATATTATACCGAGGTACGGGCACGCAGTCAATATTGACAATACAACGTGGCGCATGCACGCTAGGTTACAGTGTAGGTGAGCGAGCGAGAACGGCTGCGGCTACATAACTGTGCTGCGCGGTGTCGTCTCGTGTGCCAAAGAGATGAGACAAGAGAGACTCGCGCCACTTGGCGCGGCGACCAAGTTTTAAAAGAGGCGTGATACGAGGCGCCGAGGGACGCCGCCGCTACTGTGCTATGCTATTGCACACCAGACTGCGAGCGGAAAGCGCTGCACTGCCGCGCACGTGCTATACCTGCTATAATTAATTCAGACGACGTCGACCGCGAAAGCGCCTCCCTCGCGTGAGCGCGACTTTAGCGAGCCACGACAGATCGCTACGAATTAGCGTTAAAACTTCATTCCGCTTTTTATTACTTTACGTTTACTCTTAAAAAAATAATTATTATACTCGTCGAATGTCAATAAGCGACGAAAGCGATTTGCTGCGTGATTTATGTTTGTGTACATGAATGTGTGCTTTGGTATGTTTCATTACGGTTTCTTTATTCGGAGTTGCCAAAAGTATAATACGATGACCAAAGTATATTGTTGTCGACGATTAAGTTGATGCTTCTATTTTTAGGTCCCCGCGCTCTCTTTTTAAACATACCAAATATTTGAAAACTTTTTCTAAAAGTCGACAAATCCCGCAGCATCCGAATGTTATAGAGTGGATGCGTATGTCACTTACTAAACATTCGGATGCGCTTATGTATGATGCGGCTAAAAAGGACAATAAAAAATCTAATGTTTGAAGGCAATAGTATAATAGTACTTGAAAAAAGTAATAACCATGGTGCCAGGTTTATCGCTCGGTGCAATCGCCGAGAGAGCGTTCATCTCGACGTCGTATTCACTATTCAAACTTGGACTGCTCATGATTGTCTGTGTCGCTGGATTGCTTGCGATTCTTCAAGGTTATAGAAACCTGCGCACACCGTCCACTTACTTCGGTTACTCGGGCATAATACGGTGTACCTTTGATGATGTAACAATACACAAAGAATATTCAAAGAGCTGCCAGATCGTTCGACAAAGTCATCGTCGAATTTCACTAATAATTAGATCAAGACACTAATGGAAGGCTGCGTAAAAAGCTCTTAGCACAGAACTGTTACTTCTGCGGCAAATGAGAAAGGATATGGTGCGCGCACAAGCACATTGGGTAGAGAGAAGCCTCCAGCCAGGCGAGTAGTGCGCTGTAGCATCGGACCACGAAAAGTTTAAGCTATCGTCGTTCGCGAGTTGCGTGCGAGCAACAAGTTGCGCGAGCACAAGACGACTACGACGAATATTACTAGAACAGGGCCTAAGCGTGCTTGCGGCTCGAACACGGCTGGCGCTCCGCGTGCGCTGTGGCGTGTGCGACGACGCACAAAATCACGGATGACTGCCAAAAAGCTCGCTGCTCTCCACTACCGAATGAGCCAACGCCTCCGAAGTTGAGGCTCAGCTTATATACACTCGGCAGCTAACTGCGCCCACGTGCGCGTGAGCAAACGCGAAAATACGAAGAGCAAATGAGAGAATAAAACTTCACGCCCGTAGCTTCATCCTTTTCCCATGGTTGTGAAGATCGGTATATAGAGCAGGAAAAGACGGCGCTTTATACGATACGTGGAGCTACGACTGCACTTATAGGCGCGCGCGCGCACGAATTGCACTAACCTCGTGTCACGTGCGGCCGAGCGATAATATGACGATTATCGCGTTTGGCTAATTCACGTTAAGCCACTAGACTAAACCACCTACAGGAAGGAAACGACCGGCTGGGCTCGCGGGTCGTGGGAGAATGTGTAGCGAAACGCGATTCTCTCTGTTTCGCGCTTGCGTTTTTTCCGCGTGTACTCGGTTTCACGATACAACACTTGGGTAGTTTTCCGATCGCAAACGCGGCTTCGGTGGCTTCGTTGCGCCGATGAATTAGTCAACTGGCCATAACTACGTTTATTTTAATCCTTACGACTTTACTTTTTCTACGCGCAAAAATTTAAATCATATCATAAAAATTAGAAGACTGTGTTAATTGCTTTGTTACATGAAAAATTTGAAATTTTAAAAATATTAAAATTCTCTTTTAATTTATAAAAAAATGCAAGTTATAAAAAAGTATAAATTTAATCTTAATATTCATCTAGCACAGTGGGTCGAATATTGTCTATACACGCTAAACCCGGTAGAGTGAAATTTCACTCTAATAGAGTGAATTTATGTACTCTAACTACTAGAGTGAAATTTATTCGCTCCAATTTTCACTCTAGTAGTTAGAGTAAAATGACAATGAAAACGAATTTTATTTTATTTATCGCAATTTTGAACCTCATTAGTTAAAATTAATTTCGAAAGACACGTGAATAAGTAGTTGGTACGTATGGTGCTAACAGTCGCATTGTTCGCGTCAATCCCGCGCATTTGCACGTATTTTATGATGTGAGTTGCTAATAGTCCGCAAAAAAACGGATGAATAATCTTGAATCTTTTGACGATCAATAGAGAGTACCAATCTTAATGGTGTCAAACTAACCACAACATATAATAAAAACGCTTTTTTTTGTTGCAAATTTCGTAGTTACAATATAATTTTTTTTTTATTTTCTATGTTATAATGATTCTTTCTTTATTATAAAATATATTACTAGCTAAGTGCTCATTCTAATACAGTCAACCTAACCTCAAAATATTGCAGAAGCACTGTATTTTGTTTCCAAATTCGTGATTAAAATAGGATTTTTTGGAATTTTTCGTGTTGTAATTATTATTTATCCATCAAAGAATGATACTAGATGAAAACGAATCGTAATACTTTCAATCTAACCTCAAAATATAGCAATATAATTATTTTTCAAATTTTCTGTGTGTGTAATATGCGTGTACGTGTAGACGAGCGCGCGTGTGTATATGTGTTTGAATATGTGTGTATGTGTGGGTGTGTGTGTGTGTGTGTGCGCGTGTGTGTGTGTGAGTGCGCACGTGTGTGTGTGCGAATGCTCGTGCATCGGTATAGGTGAGTAGCGATAAATAACTAAAAAATCAATAATTATAACACATAATACACAAAACGGTTATATTGTTACTACGAAATTAGTAACAGAAATCGTGTTTTTGCGATATTCTGAGATTATATGCATACTATTACCATTATAACTCATGTAGTAACATTCATTCATGCAAAACAAATAGTTACAACACGAAAAATACCAAAAGAAATAATATTTTGATCATGAAATTTTACACAAAAATAAGTGTTTTAGCAATATGTTGAGGTTAGGTTGACACTATTGCGGTTCGTTTTCATCTAGTAACATTCTTTGATGCAGAAACAGTAATTATAAACCCAGAAAATACCTAAAATAACTACATATTTTGACTATGTAATTTTCAAAGAAGATATGGTTCAGAATATTTTGAGGTTAGGTTGACACTATTACATTTAGTATTTATTTAGTAACATTCTCTGATGTAAATACAAAAATTATAACACCGAAAATAACAAAAAATCATATTTTGACCTCGAAATTTCCAAAGAAGTGTTCAACAATATTTTTAGGTTAGGTTGATACTGTTACAATAAGCAGTTATCTAGTAACACTCTATAGTCCAAAAACCATCATTACAACACAGAATACAAAAAATATATATACTGTAACCACGAAATTTGCAAATAAAACTGTGTTATTACGATATTTTGAGGTTAGGTTGATACCATTACGATTAGTACTCACCTAGTAAAATTCTCCTCCTAAAACTGTAATCCTACTAAGTTTTTAACCACAATTCTCAGTCGCATACTGAGAAAACTATATAAAAATAGCAACAAAAGAAAATTTTACAAAAAAAACATATAATGCTCTGAAAGTTTGTTTTAATCGTATTGTTTAATACGAAGATACTTTAAGTTTCTATTATTATAGCTTAGAATGCTTTGAAAGTTTATGTCGGAACGTAAAAACACTTTAAAATATTTATGTAATGAAACATGCAGAAGAATAATTTTGGGTATATAAACTACTGCGACTTTATTTTGTGTATTTTGGTAAACCTATTATTACTGGAAAAGTGTATCGAATATCACGCTTGCAATATTATAAACTTAAAAAGTAAAAAATAGGTTAGTTCGTCGTCGATGTTCACCGGGAAAGTATTCACTCTAAAATAGAGTGAAATTCCACTCTATTTTTAAAGTGAAAAGCCCACTCTAATTTGAGTGATTTATTTCACTATAACGGGTTTATCGTGTAGAGTTTTTACTCTAGAAAAAAGTAATATTAAAACTAGTTCTGTCCAGAAACGAATGAATACCTAATCTTCTACATATAACTTATTATGAAATCGTCAATATAATCCATTTATAAAAGAACCATGGCGATTAAGGTGATGTTAATTCCCGTGTTACTTGTAAATACGGGGAACCACTTTTTTGATTCATTTTTCAATTTTAAGAAAATATCTCTATGAAAAGTTGTTCTTTTTGGTTAGAACAACAACTTTTCATAGAGATATTTACTCAAAATTGAAAATGAAATGAGAAAAGTGGATCCTCGTATTTATCGGTGACAGGTGGCTTTAACATCACCTTAATATCGACATGAAGGCCTAAAGTATTGTTAGACCTATTTCTCGTCCTGCTATTGGAGTAGAATCTGAGCTATATTCACGACTAAAGTATTGTTAGACTTACTCCTCAGCCTGCTATTAGCGGATCAGCAGAGCTGTATTCGCGACGTTAAAATCTAACCGCCGAGCGACTTTCGATGTTTGTTTATAACCTTACCTATATCCTCGAAAAAATCTGCAATCTGATTCTGATTGTCGTATCAACAAACTCAAAGGTTATGGATTGGGAGTAAATAAGGCTAATTTGTACATTTTTTTATGCATTTTGTATTTGATAATTTGTAAAAAATCTACTTTATAGTTCACAGTAATAAGTATATGATTATAGCTAAATGATTATATAAATTTAGTAATATGTCCATTTCTGAATTTTATTTCTTTTATCTAAATTTAGTTCCAGATATATCTCGAAAAAATATGTTATTTGGTATTTTAAATAGGAAGCTGTAATTTTGTAGTTTTTTTTATTAAAATTTTCTGCTTTCCAGAAGTTTTATTATGCTTATGAAAATATACCAAGAATCGCGGGTTTGGCAGATACGTAGTATCCGGCTCGCTAATGTTGACCACTGCTGGAATATAATTTTAACAATAATAATTGATGTGTAGAGAATATTGTAAAGCAAATATTTTATACTTTAATCATATTTGTAACTTTCTAAATTTGTTAGTTCTTGATGAAAAATGTACTTGTTGCAACTCAATATTTAAGATACTAAAAAAGTTACAAATTTGGTACAAAAAAAGACAACGCTATGAAATACTGTGTATACGTATCAATTATTAAGATTTTATTTTGAACGATGTTCAAAATTAGTGAGTCGAATAACATGGACTTATTCTCCGAAATCGGGATATGTATCGTTTTCGTTGTGGGAGCCTGTATCTATGACAATCTGTTAAAGTTAGTCCCGGATATAACTTTATTTTCAAACAATTAAATGTATATCATTTTGCATTTTTAAAGCATTAAAAATTCTATAAATGAATACTAGAAGGCTGGAATTGGGAAAGATTATAAAGCCTTCCTACATATTAAATAGTTCGATATAACAACTTTAATAACATTGCAACATTACAGAATGTTTTGAAAAATCCAATAATGATGTCATGCCTTACTCTCTAAATTTAAACCAGTGAAATTTTCACTAATTTATGCAGTGATTATTATTTCCACTTATGAAACAGTGGAAATTTCACTGTTTTATCAGTGAACTACTTAATTCACTATAAGAACAGTAGATTGTCACTGTTTGTTATAGTGAAACACAGTTTTCACTGCTCAATTAGTGAATAATAGTCACTGTTAAAACAGTGAAATGCTTGCCGCCCGCAGCGCCACTCTTGCGTTAGACGACGAAAGACTGCAACAACGTAACCTCGTTTTCCATTTAATTTTCAATTGTCAAAAAATATATTTCTGGAATATTAACAAGAAGCAACGATGTTCCAGAAAGTAACTTTGCGCAATTAAAAATTAAATAAACAATGAATTCCTGTAATTACTGATAGTAGGATATCTTAACGTTACTGATTAAAACAGTGGCATTACAGTTCACTGCTTCGCAGTATACTTTTTCACTGTTTCATTCCGTGGATTTTCTCTGATTTATCAGCGAATATTCACTGTTTCATTCCATGGATTTTCATTGATTTATCAGCGAATATTCACTGTTTCATTCCGTGGATTTTCACTAATTTATCAGCGAATATTCACTGTTTCAATTAGTGAATCTATTTCACTGTTTCAATTAGTGAATCTATTTCACTGTTTCAATTAGTGAATAGTCACTATTTTGCAGTGACATACTTTTCACTGATTCAATAAGTGATTATTCACTACAAATTAGTGAATTTTCACTGGTTTAAATTAAGAGAGTACATTTGCACTCAACATTTTTGCATATTTCATTTAAATTTAAGGGCTAGCTCCATTTACATATATACAGTCGAGTCGCGGGGACTGAGAACCCGAGGACTGAAATTACGTGGGAACAACAATGCTCTTATACACGGGGATGTCTCGGGGACTGAAACGCTCCTATAGTAAATACACATTGCAGTCCCCGAGAATTTTGGTCCCGAGCCTTCTTAGTCTCCGCGACTCGACTGTATATAATTACAACTTTAAAAAACAAAAATTATTTAATGTCTATGGAAGACGGAGGAAAGAGTAAATACGAAGCGTAATTCAGTTTCTAAATTTATTATGATATATGTACATACAAATTTTTTTTAGAAAAAATCCTTAAATATAAAATTTTATCAATTTCTAAACCATCATTATTAACCACCCTACATAGAAAACTGTTTTAGAAAATTATACTCTCAAAAAATACAAATCATTTTATTGTTGTATATATTTTTTATCGCAATGGATGAGGGTCAATAAGAGCTGTGTTCGGCCCCCATTGTAAGAAATCTGTTATTGTTAATTTGATTTTTCACGACGATAGAAAACACATACATTACTATCATACATGTTACATGGAATACTTGTAGTGAGAAAAAACTAATTTAAAATTTTTAATATTTCTTTATAATTTTGTTATAATTCAAATTATAATTTAAATGATTATCTAAAAAATAATTTGTTACCTTTGGGACTGAAAACAGCACTTAATAACCCTCTTTCTAAAGTGGATTAAAAAATTAAAATTTTCTGACTTAAATGTTACTAAATGAATAATAAATAATGAGTCATAATTAAGGTAACTTCGTCGCGTAGTTCCGTATCTATGCGGGGCCCCGTGGGGGCACACAATTTTCTTTTATCTAATATCATCTTTAAGATAATGACGAAGCCACTCAACCGATTGTAAAACTTCTATGTAGTTCTCTGGATTACATTGTCCCAAAATTTGAAGTTAATAAGGTAGATGATATTAATATTAATAGATAAAGATTTCAAGATTTTTGAAATGTGTGTATGGTGTAATTATTTCAAGAAATAAACGTTTAAAGTTTTCGAATAGGAAGGTGCAATGCGTTGAGATTTGGGTAAATATTATCTCACTCACAAGGATAGTGCATATAACTTTGAGGGGTGGTTTATTGTAACCCAATAATGAAGCCTAGCATTTTTCTAATATACATGTATGTAAATTGTAAATGTATTAATTTTATCATCAGTAATCAGTGATCACATATATTCATAGGAAAGAGTAGGGCAAAGTTAGATACGCAGCCAACTTAGATAAAGTGAATATCCATAGAATTAGTCAACTAGCCATAACTACGTTTATTTTAATCCTTACGACTTTACTTTTTCTACGCGCAAAAATTTAAATCTTATCATAAAAATTAGAAGACTGTGTTAATTGCTTTGTTACATGAAAATTTTGATATTTTAAAAATATTAAAATTCTCTTTTAATTTATAAAAAAATGCAAGTTATAAAAAAGTAGAAAATTAATCTTAATATTCATCTAGCACAGTGGGTCGAATATTGTCTATACACCGTAAACCCGGTAGAGTGAAATTTCACTCTAATAGAGTGAATTTATGTACTCTAACTACTAGAGTGAAATTTATTCGCTCCAATTTTCACTCTAGTAGTCAGAGTGAAATGACAACGAAAACAAATTTTATTTTATTTATCGCAACTTTGAACCTCATTAATTAAAATTAATTTCGAAAGACACGTGAATAAGTAGTTGGTACGTATGGTGCTAACAGTCGCATTGTTCGCGTCAATCCCGCGCATTTGCACGTATTTTATTATGTGAGTTGCTAATAGTCAGCAAAAAAACGGATGAATAATCTTGAATCTTTTGACGATGAATAGAGAGTACCAATCTTAATGGTGTCAAACTAACCACAACATATAATAAAAACGCTTTTTTTTGTTGCAAATTTCGTAGTTACAATATAATTTTTTTGTATTTTCTATGTTATAAACGTATATAGTAAATAAACGTTTAAAGTTTTCGAATAGGAAGGTGCAATGCGTTGAGATTTGGGTAAATATTATCTCATTCACAAGGATAGTGCATATAACTTTGAGGGGTGGTTTATTGTATCCCATAAATGAAGCCTAGCATTTTTCTAATATACATGTATGTAAATTGTAAATGTATTAATTTTATCATCAGTAATCAGTGATCACATATATTCATAGGAAAGAGTAGGGCAAAGTTAGATACGCAGCCAACTTAGATAAAGTGAATATCCATAGTCTAATACGTCATCTAATATCGGCTATACTTATTGAAAATATATATAAAATGAAAATCTTTGGAACAACTTTCGTAAAATTATAGTTCAATTAAACGACTTTCACAGACAATTCTTAATTGTTCGACTCCTTTCATAAGGTTTTAATAATTCTTATTTTTTCCTTCTACCAAAAATTTTCACTATGATTAAATGACAAAAGCTAAGGAAAATAAGTCAGAAATCACTGGATGACCCCCTTAAGTAAATTAAATCTAAACTACAGATCTGAGTTTAATCTCATTTGTGTGCCTCGTTCTAAAAGAAAGTTATGGAATTTTAATAATGTGTCCCGGAATTCTAAAACTCTTCTAATTAACGCAAATTTATTAATTTAGCAGTTACGCCGCGTTGTAAATCATCGATTTGAAATTCAATATTTATTTCTGATGATTAAAGAAGAAAGTAAATGATCCAAGTCGCATTTATGTGCTCCTTGATATACTAAACTAAAACGTGTAATACACAATTTTTAAAAACGTGATTCATTGAAAAAATTCAGTTGTTACCATGGCACATTCGCAATTTTATCTAAGAAACAGTTCGGTCCCATGTATGATCATATCTTATTCTACATAAACATAAAAACTAAGCGGCTTTTGCATAGTAACTTATAAATCTTAAATATTTAGTTCGCTAAAAAAAATTATTGACCAAAAATAACCAATTTAGTATACATAGAGGCCATATCATATGGGCCAAAAATGCCGTTTCGTAAAAATAAGGTCCGTGCATCTATTCTGTTCATAAACGTCTTTAAAAATGTGCCCACGAATTTTCAACTATGTGCCTTCAATTTTTATTTCAAAATTTGTTGTATGCAGAAAGTTAAAAGTTCGGCGGATTTGTCCATATAAACTATTATAAGTTAATGCTTAAACGTTTGTTCAAATATTTATATAGTAACTGTTACAAAATATATATTAATATTAATTACAGCTGCTTTTTGTTTTCTAAAATTTTGAAATGGAAAATGTTGCAATGATGCTTAAATGGCATAAAATTTTTTAATTTTGTAACAATAGGAAAATAAGGAAATCACAAAAGAAAAGTGTCCACCTTAGCCCTACTTTCTCCTACCATCGTCACAGGGAACAGTTACATTCCGTGCACATCACATACACATCACATCAGTGTAGAACTTCTCTTATAGTTTAATGTTACCGACAGATGTAGTCAAGTACCTACACATACGTTTTCAATTAACGACAAGGATTTTACATCCTTTGGATGGCCAAAAAATAAAAATACGTGTTTCAGTATTTTTAGTTATAAATAAACATATAAAGAAATATTAAGTAGCTTATATTAAACTTCAATTACGTGTCTCTTAAAATCTCTCTCTTTCTCAGCCAATCTCAACTAATTTACAGTAGGCCAAGAAAGTGTCTAACAATACTTTAGTCGATCAATTTGATAATACATATAAATAAAAGAAATGTACCGATGATTACGTGAAGTAAGTACTATTGTATTAAAAATTATAAGAATTTATACATATAATATTCATTATAATAAAAATATTCAACCCCACTATAGTCCAGCAAGAGAAAGGTCCGTGCGCGCGCATCGCGTGCGCAATATCAGCTTTTAGTTTATTAAATTCTTCTAATTTTAAGAATATTTAATTCTAATACATGGTATGCTTCCAAACCATATTTTTTTATATTAACTTGAAAATTGCGTTTTATACTTGCATCGTGTGTTTATTAGTCTACTATTTGAATAAGTATTCTATCACTAGAATTCGTGTAATTTTTTACGTAAAATGCTATTAAAGATTAATTTAATGTTTCGTCATGAATCAAATTTAAATTTTGGAAAAGCTTCTGCATTTAATACAGAGTAAAACTTTCTCACTTGAAGTTTCTTCCAAGATGAAGTTTCCAATCACTCTGTCAAAGATTGATAAACGTAAATTTTGAACAATTTTGATTTATTAAACATTATTAAATGTTTCGAACTTTTCATTATTTGAGTTAACTTACCGGCTTTGCTAGTGTCTGCTGATTTTTTGCACTTTTTTTTTACTGTACATAACAAAATTCAAAGCATTTTGTGCCATTTTGAGTGAGAAACAGAGATGTAAGTTTGAAAAGTAATTGATTTTTGGCAAAAATATTTTTGTACTAATCTACGATTATAGTAAAAAATATTGGTAGAAAATATTGCATTGTACTTTATATTTTTTAGTAGGATTGATTTTGGTTTGCATCTTTGCCCATCCCGCTTGAACAATACTTTTACACGTTTTCGACCGTGGTAGAAAATAAGCCAATTTGACTGGTCAACATATTAATCTTTAGCTAAATTTGTTATCTAAAAATAAGATAATTTCTAGCTTATTTCTAGCTAATTTATAGTTAAGAACCAGTTAAGATAATTAAAGTGTCATAGCAACCAAAACAAACCTTTAGGTTTTTTTTTTCGATAAATACTTATACTATATGTATTAAGGGGTAACACCACTCTAGCGGCCCGAAAAAATGCCTAATTTGTACGATTTTTTACAAGAGTAGGAAAGAAGGGATCAAATTTCTTTTTTGAGGGTTTACTATACATATATTGAGGTACAAAAATATATTTTTTTGTTACATTTAAATACAAAACGGCGGCTATACAGCGAATCTCGTGAGAAGCCTTTTTCTCAAACCTCCAAACGGGAAAACACTTTTCTCGGAAAGTATGAGACCTGGAACAAAAAACCAAAGCAATTCTTAATCTATATAACGTTGACTTTGGAAGTACGTAGGGTTTTTTTTTATTTCAATTTTTGTAGAAATGGCGCACTTCTGAATAAAAGTCAATTTGTTTCGAAAAAAAAACGATGTAAATTGTTTATAAAAAAGAAATTTACATTCAATCGAAAAACGGCTACGTACTTCCTTAGAGAATCTATTTGTGAAGCTACAGTAAAAATTTCAATGCAATCCATGCAATAGTTTACGAGTAATCTGTTCTCCCAGTTTGAAAAAGGCTTCTCACGAGATTCGCTGTATAGCCTCTTTTTGTATTCAAATGTAAAAAAAAATATTTTTTTGTACCTCAATATATATATAGTAAACCCTCAAAAAAGAAATTTGATCCCTTCTTTCCTACTCTTGTAAAAAATCGTACAAATTAGGCATTTTTTCGGGCCGCTAGAGTGGTGTTACCCCTTAACTATTACGCATGTAGAAATTTCACGGCGACGTCCGTAGCTATTAGCTAGATTCCGACTAGATCTCCCCGTTTAATCCCTATAAATTATCTGAAAAATCAAAAACAAAAAAAAAATTTTCTGCATTTCGGTAAAAATGTTCCTATTAGTGTGAAGAATGTTCATGAATTTTTTCAGATTTTTGTAAACCTTTAGGGCTTAAGTTGTTCAAGGCTGAATATGAGGATATAGTCATTTTCTACATTATTTAGAAAATTTCCTCCTTCATTTATTCAACAAAATTACATCTCTTAAAAAATAGAAAAACAACATTTTTAGCAAATTTTCTGAATTTCTCAATAAATATGGTATCAAGCCTATTTAAGGCACTTTTCGATTAATTAGGCCCATTCAAAATCTTATAATCCTGCAAAAAGTCGTTTTGATCACTCTAACCGTCACACAAAAACATTTTATTTCGGTAAAAATGTTTCTTTTAGTATGTAGAATGCTTGTAAATTTTTTCAGATTTTCTTAAACCAATATGTTTAAACATATTCAAAGCTAAATATGACCATTGTTTGAGTACTATTCAAGATAATGAGAGATATATTAACAGTTAGCTTCATTGAAAGATAGCAGCTATGAAATCTCGGAGCTTTATATTTTTGTCTTCGCAAAAAGTATAATATCTTAAAATCGAACAAATTATTGCATAAAAATATATTTTAACAGTATAGGAACATATTTCAAGCACCCCCGTTGATGTATGTATGGATGTATATGTGTATGTAATCAAGTTTATAACGCAGCTAAACTGCAGTGAAACCGGCTGAAACTTGAAGAGGTTACTTGTCTCATTACAGGAAGCTGACGTATCTATTTTCAGTTATATCCGATGCGTATATTTACATATAGGACAACTTTTAAAGATATTGAAAAATCAAATTTTAGCTATATCGTAAACAAATTTCATATTTTTATTAAATTTTCCACGATAAAATTGTAGATCTCAGAAAAATACAACTTTCTCGTATTCAACATTTTTTACGAAAACGTCATTTAAACAAAGCTTGTCGAGAAAAACGAAAAATTATGCGCAAAAAAGACATCAAAAAACGATTCTTAGGCCACAATTGGATTATAACACATTATACGTAAATATTATCCACGGTAAAGATCTAGAAAAAATACAACTTTTTCGCATTTAACATTTTTTACGATAACGTTATTGAAACAAAGTTTGTCGAAAGAAACAGAAAATAAAGCGCAAAAAGGCATAAAAAATCAATTTTTAGGTCACAATTAGATTATATAACATTATACGCAAAACTTTTCTACGGTAAAGTTTTAGATCTCAAAAAGAACCCAACCATTTTTACTAAATTTTTGCAATATCAATCTCTTATCATAAAAACTAAAAACTAATTATGTTATACTATAACTAATTTTTTTTCTTTTAAATATGATGTCAAACCGACAAGGATAAATAAATATAAATGCGAGCGCGAAGCGCAAGCGCTCGCGGTCTTGTCTTAAATGCAAAAAGCGTAGTTCTAAAGCGCCGGAGCGGCGAGCCATGTGGTTTGTTTTCTGAGAAAAAAATAATAAAATGTCAAAAAAATGCATTTTTTTGGACAACGATAACTTGAGTAATACTTGATGTAATACCTTGAAAATTTCAGAGAATATTTCAGTGTCAGGTTATTGGCTGAATATTTTTGAGTCGATTTGGTTCATAACCTTCTGAGATATTAGAGACTATTCCATTTAAACAATACTTTTTCACCCTGTATATCACATCTCCAAGCTTTATCGATGTGCTATTTCTTGTAAATATTTAGTATTATTGTATATGAGATTTACTATTCTACACTTTTAGCCAACTTTACGTGCTAGATTGTACGAAAAAATCCAAAAACTGGAAAGATACTGTTATATTAAAAATATTATTATTTTGTGATTTTTTTAAAAATGATTTAATAATGACAATTTAGATTTGCAATATTGAATCTGTATCTATCTATAAATAGAGCATAGGAACATTATAATTTTTATACTATTTTGATGATGGAACTTGTAAACTAGTATATGTTAAATAGTAGTAAAATTATTCAATGAGTTATTGTAAAAAATGGTGCGTTTTCGCTTGTCGAGAAAAAAATAATTTTGTAAGAAAAAATCAATTTTCTATGTCGTACGATAACTTGACTAAAACGGCATTATTCCTTTTAAAATTTTCCAAAAAGGTAGCTTTTAACTATCTCTTGGCTGAGTTAATTACCCAGATCATGAAACCTTTTATTTTTCAAGATATTAGTGGTTACGTTTTTTTTCTTCAAACTTTTATTTGATTGCTTATATTTCTAGAACGACGAGGTCATTTTTTGCCAAACTAGGGCTCATTACTTTCGTTTCTTAATGAGGATTATAAATTAAAAAGAACTTTTAAGCTTCATTGACTCGTTTTTGTTTTATAACGATTTTTCTATTTTACGTTATTCTGAAATCAACGAGGTAAATTCTTTTGGTATGTTAGAAATAATTTGATCGCTTCAGGGTAATGGATTTGAAAGAGCATAAAATAATCTGTCGTGTTCTCCAACACGAAATTTTTTATAAGCTCTTTTCCTTCCTTTGTTATACTTGAAAAAATAATTTTTTTTTAAACGGCGATATTTTGGAAACATACGATTGAAAATCTTTATAAATAAATTAAGGTGGAAAAGTTAGTTTTTACTTATCTCTTGGCCGAGCTCTTTGACCCGAATATGAGGCCTTTATTTCGCAAGATATTTGAGGTTATATTTTTTTTAATTTTGATTGCCTATTTCTTGTGAATTAATCGGTAATTTTCGTTCATGCAAGGCTCATTTTTTCTTGTTTTCTTTTCTTGTTTTTATAACGATTCAGAATTATAAAAATTTTTTAAATATACCTTTATATTTTTATATTATATATTTTTATATTTTTATATATGTTTATATATTTCTATATATTTCTAATATTTTTAATATATTTATTTATATATTTTTTAAATATTTTTTTAATGTTTTTCTTACATTTTTATGTATTTATAGATAGACATGTTCTGCATATGCGTATTTTTCGTCTAACACGTCAATTTCCAGTTTCGTTATACAAAACAATAAAAACAAATTTTTTTTCATATTAAGTTATATACAGCGTATCCCATTTTAAATAACGGATTACCATATCTATTTTGGAAAGCGCTTTCGAGAAGAACGTCTTGGACGAAAGTTGTTAGCTTACCTTGACTTGTCATTGACCTCCATTCTCAAGGTTATTTGAAGTTCAACTTGTGTCTTTCAAATGGAAACCCTTATTTTTTACCTCTGAATCCGAAAGAGCACGAAATTCCACGTTCAGATGGGTGTTCACGTTAGGGGTCAAACTGATCCCTACGGGTAATTTAGAGGTCAAATCCCTTTTTGATGCAGAAAAGCTAGTAAGTCATGGTTTTTTTAAAAATGGCAGGCTCATTTTGACCCATAACAAAAATACATATCATTGGTCAAGGACAAGGTCAAGGTCACCGATTTATGGCATCCTTTGACCCAAACAACAATATTACGATTTACCAGCTTCTCCGTATCAAACAGAGATTTGCCCTCCTAATGACCCCTAGGGGTCACTTTGACCCTTGGCATGGATACCTATCTGAACGTAGAATTTCGTGCTCTTTCAAGTTGCCTTCAAATAACCTTGACAATGGTGGGTAAGGACAAGGTCAAGGTCACCAACTTATGGCTTCCTTTGAGCCAAACAACTTTTGTGTGAAACATTTCTCGCGAAAGAGCTTTCCAAAATAGATATGGTAATCCGTATTTAAAATAAGATACCCTGTATAGTATGTATGTATGTAGAATGGTCGCATAGAATCGACTCATTTGACATAATTATTGGAGTTACAACCTTTTCCGATACCAGGGGAATTACACTTTTGCCACGGGAATTACATATATCATAAAAACTGGAAAAAGAAAATAGGTTTATTAATATAGAGGAACATATAAATACTTCAGATTGCGATTTATCGTAGAAAGATTATTTTCATTGAATGAATAAATACTATATTAACAATATTTCAATGTAATTATAAGTAATTAAAAATAGAAATTTTAATGCAACAAAATTTGTTCTTAAACTTATTTGCATCAGTTGTTTTTTTAATAACATATTTTTTCAACTTTTTATCAAAGAAATACAGAAAACATTTTAGCAATTTATTAATCCAAAAATAAATGTATTCGTATCGTTTCTATTTTAATTTACTTATTTTATATTTTCTGCGGCTTCAACTTAATCTTGGCTCTTTCAAGGCATTTTTACTGGTTACTTTATTTTAATTTTTAGATGAGTTTTCAAACAAAATTTAATTCTAAATGATGGTTTTCGCTAGTGTAACCTTCGATATTTGTTAAAAACAAGTCACGCTCATACGAAATTAGAGACCCTTCATATGCTTGCAAAATTGGTAAAAAATATTGAGAAATTATAATACTAATAATACATTAATAAAATTCAAATAAACTTAATTTCTTAAAAAACGAGAGTTACTTTCTTGGTTTTACAAAAACGTAGAATTTGGAGTTGTCATAATTTTGTTCTAGGATTTAAAAAAAATGGACTTGTCGTTTTGACATCTTAATACAGAATTAAATAGAAAAAAATTATTCTTTTTGGAACATTTAATAAGGTTAAGGGAAGCTAAGAGCCAATGAATTGGCAGCGGTTTTTATTTTTGACAGATTTGAATTCAGCGATTCAAAAAATCCGTACAATAGAAAAAGTATACAAAAAAAGACGCTTTTTTAAATTTCCTCCATCATCATGGATCCGCCATCTTGGAAATAATTTTTTGTTTATTTTAGCTTTAGTTTTGAATTCAGCCATTCCAAAAATTTGTAGAATAGAAGCAATGTACGACGTTTTTTTAAATTTTCGTCTACCATCTTGGATTCGCCATTTTAAAATTAGAAATTTTTGGATTTTGACTTCAGATTTGAATTTAGCTACTTGAAAAACACCTAGTATAGGAACAATATACAAGCAATAATCGATCTTTTATATTTTTGTTCACCATATTCGATACTGCTATCTTGGAATTGAATATTTTTTAATTTAAAGCATAGATTTGAATTCAGCGACCCAGCAACCCCCCTCTTCCAAAAAATATTTTGAGTCACATTTTTGATATCGAGAAGATAAAAAATTAATTTTATTTGAAAAAAAATAGCTAATGTGTTAAAGGGTAAAACCACACCAGGATTTTTAAAAAATCGATTTTTTTCGGTTTAAACAATACTTTAGGGTCATAAAAATAATATGCAATTGGTCCTATAGTGTCAAATAATTTTTAAAAGGTTCAAATATCGATTTTGCGGCAGCGCCTCGCACCGCTCGCTGAGCGCGCTAAATGAGAGCGCGCGGCGCGTTCTGATTCATCGCTTTTGTATTGGTTTCATCTATAGGAATAATAGGAGACCTTGTTACTTACAGAGCCAAAGGTCCTTGAGGTTTCTCAGGCATCCTGCAGTGTGCGCTAATACTGAAATTAACTTGTATCGGTGTGTAATATGTGTTAGTTAGTACAGCTGCAAAGCGACGCCGTGCTTCGATTTGTATTTCTATTGATTTTTCGTTTTTATATATTTATATATTACAAATTTCGTTGATTTTAAGTGAACAGTGTGAAAATTATAAACAATATGAGTAGTGAAAGACCAGTGTATGATGGCAAGAAATCGACGAAGGGGAAAAAGAGAAATTTGAAGAGACCGAAAATTTCAAAGCGGCGGCCAAGTAACCGTTATGAAATGGAGAAGCCAAGCGTCGAGGCGGTTGGCACATCGGCTCGAAAATTATCTACCATCGATCCTGATGACTTTGAAGTAGATGAAGGCTTTGCTTATCGAATTCTGAATTTTTTAACCGTACTTAACGCTATATCGCAAGCTGTTGTGTGCAAAAAGTACAAGTTAGATGTGACATTCACCGAGTGTGGAAAGCGTGGCTTGGGTTTCAAAATTGTTATTTCATACCAAAACTGCGACAACGTTTCTATCCCTTCTTCGCCTTTCATTGAAAAAGTATAAGACATTAATCGTAGACTGATTCTTGCTATGCGACTACTGTGAATAGGATTGAATGGAATAATAAAATTTTGCGTGTTCATGGAGCTCCCGCGGCCAATTTTTCAATGATTTTACGATAAAGTTGTGCAGGAGATTGCTGTCGATGCAAAGGAGGTTTGTGAGCAGAGTATGAAAAATGCAGCTAAGGAAAAGAAGAAAAAAAGTGATGAAAAAGGAAACTCAAGTGGTATTACTGTATCCGGCGATGGTTCGTGGCACAATCGCGTCTTCACGTCCCTTTTCGGATTTGTATCACTTATTGGATGGTATACTGGCAAAGTGGTCGACATTTTAGTAAAATCTAAATATTGTAAGGCATGCGAATTTTGGGAAAAGAAAAGTGACACGGATAAGTACAAGGAATGGCTCGAAACCCATGAAAAAGAAAGCCAATCGAACCATAACGACTCGGCGGGAAAAATGGAAGTGGATGCCGTTATTGAGATGTTCCAGCGCTCAGAATCTTTACACCAACTTAAATATGCCAATTACGTCGAGAACAGTGATTCAAAAACTTTTAATGGTATCGTAGACTCGCAGCCTTATGAATATTTGTCAGTAACGAAGAAAGAGTGCATCGACCACGTGCAGAAACGGATGGGTACTCGCCTTCGAAATTTAAAAAAGAAAACTAAAGGTCTCGGAGGAAAGGGCAAGCTCACTGGTAAATTAATCGACGAATTGTCAATTTATTATGGTCTAGTATTACGTAGAAATTATGATTCTATAAAAAATATGCGCAATGAAATCTACGCAACGCTAGACCATAAATTATCAACGGACGACAAATCGAAGCCCGAGAGATGACCGTACGGCGAAGATTCATGATGCTCGTGGCAGAGGGCCCAGGCCAATGGAGATTTGAATTATAAACACAAGCCAGCAATGTCGCAAGAGGTATTTGAAGCAATTTCTCCTATTTATGCTGAATTGAGCAGCGACGATCTGCTGACTCGTTGCCTCGGCGGAATACGCAAAACAGCAACAAGAGTTTCAACTCAATCGTGTGGTGTATGGCTCCGAAATCAGTCTCCAGTGGCAAGCACGTTCTTGACACTGCAGTATATATTGCCGCAGGCATTTACAACGATGGCCTGTCAAGCATCATGAAGCTTATGCAGAAATTAGGCCTTAAAATAGGACCAAATTGTTTCAATTTCTGCATTGAAACTGATGAGCGGCGTATCAAGTTTTCCGAACGGTCGCTCACAGATGCAGCCAAGAAGGCCCGATTAGATTCAAAATCGATGAGAAAGAAAGAGGAGGAGGCAAATATTAATTTGGATGGCCAAATGTATGGTGCAGGCATCGCAGATTAGAGGTTTTTTCAAACTGGCAGAACGGATTACTCGTAAACTATTGCATGGATTCCATTGAAATTTTTACTGTAGTTTTACGAATAGATTCTCTAAAGAAGTACGTAGCCGTTTTTCGATTAAATGTTTTTTTTTTAACAATTTACATCGTTGTTTTTTCGAGAAAAATCGACTTTTTTTCAGAAGTGCGCCATTTCCACAAAAATTGAAATAAAAAAAAACCCTACGTACTTCCAAAGTTAACGTTATATAGATTAAGAATTTCTATGGTTTTTTGTTCCAGGTCTCATACTTTCCGAGAAAAGTGTTCTCCCGTTTGGAGGTTTGAGAAAAAGGCTTCTCACGAGATTCGCTGTATAGCCGCCATTTTGTATTTAAATGTAAAAAAAAATATATTTTTGTACCTCAATATATGTATAGTAAACCCTCAAAAAAGAAATTTGATCCCTTCTTTCCTACTCTTGTAAAAAATCGTACAAATTAGGCATTTTTTCGGTCCGTTAGAGTGATATTACCCCTTAAATAAGATCCGAGGGATAATTTCGGAGAATTTCCGACTAGAATATGACGAGGTATCCCGCCCAAATCCCGGTAAGTCGCAGGAAGATTATACCAAATCCTGATCATTATCCGGGTACAATTTCTACTCGGGTACTGTATACTATTGTACTGTTAGTTATTTTTAAATTCCAATTAAATATATATAATTCAATTTTAATGTTGAAGAAGTTATATACTAATCATCTTTTTAGAAATAAAACGTTCTTATGCCTCCGCAACAAGAGTCTTAACCTCAACTTTTCAATAATAAAGTTATACAAATAAATATGCTTCCAGAAAAATACTGTTATACTAAAAGGTTGATTATATGTTTCTTATTGATCATATCGTTGGTTGGAGGGGGACTATACCATCTCGTCCGAGCGATGAAGAAAATACCTTTTGAAGTTGGCGGTGAAAAACATACCATCTCAGCCGAGCGGTAAAGAACATACCATTTCGGTTGTACGATGAAGAACGTACCATTTCAGATGCGTGAAAAACGCATCATCTCGGGAACGAAAAATTATGATCGAGACCTAAGTTGGTAACACTTTTTACGAATATTTCAAATATTTCAAATTTAACGATAAGACGCGATTTAATAGGGCGTAAATTATCTTAATGCATAAAATAGACAGAGGAACTTTCATTAAATTGTGTAACGCAATTTTTAATTTAAATAAGAGTTTGTGAATATTCTTCTAATTATTCGTAATTAATTTGTTTTAATGAATGAATAAACAAATAGTAGAAAAATGAAATAAATATAATTTCAAAGTAAGGCCTTTAAAGTTGGGAAATGTCATAAAAATATATAAAATTTTTTATTATTTTTATACGTTTAGTATATTGAAAATATGTACGATTTCTTAAAATAGACCTAATTTTCTTCCAATTTATATATTTCGCAATTACTTGAAAGCTATGTTTAGTGGAAGAAATAAAATTGAATTTTGAATGGTATTTTTGGAAAGTCGGTATTTTGAGCAAATTTAGATTTTTTATTCTGAAATGAAAAATTATGCAAAATATTGGAAAAGTATTAAAGATCGTGTACGCGAAATTTTAGAACAAATGAGAACATCAATTCCGAGTACTAAGCGAAAACGTAAATAAAAATACAAGCTTGTTGGTTGCGTGAGGAGGTGTGCGGTAAGAGGGGAGCCGGTGCGCGGTGGGGGGGGGGGGGGGATCTCCTTTCCTCGTCTTGCGCGTTAGATCTATCTAACCTCCTGAAGCGGGATTTTAGCTAATACGAGGGTAGTTCAATAAGTCTTTAGAATAAAGTATAAAAACAATTTTTTTTGGGTAAATTTTTTTTATTTTTCAACATAATCTCCTAGGAGCTCTATACACTTGGTCAATCGCTTTTTAAGTTTTTTTAATCCTTCAGAAAAGTGCGTTTTCGGAAGTTCCTCAAAATAAGCACTTACAGAGGCAATGACGTCTTCGTTGTCCGTAAATCTCTGTCCACCGAGCCATTTTTTCAAGTTTGGAAATAAGAAAAAGTCACTGGGGGCTAAATCTGGTGAATACGGTGGGTGTTCGACCAATTCGAATTTTAGTTCTTCAATTTTAGCCATTGAAACGAAGCATGTGTGAACTCGGGCGTTGTCGTGATGAAAGAGAATTTTTTTCTCACCAAATGTGGTCGTTTTTTTTTAATTTCTTCTTTCAGCTGCTCTAATAATGATGCATAATACTCACCAGTAATTGTTTTACCCTTTTCCAAGTAGTCAATAAGTATAATTTCACGTGCATCCCAAAAAACTGTAGCCATAACCTTACCAGCTGACTTTACGGTCTTTGCCTTCTTTGGAGCTGGTTCGCCTGTGGAAATCCACTGTTTGGATTGTTCCTTTGTCTCAGGAGTGTAGTGGTGTATCCATGTTTCATCCACAGTCACAAATCGACGAAAAAATTCCTCAGGATTCCGACTTATGCGCGCCAAAAGAGCCTCAGAGGCGACCACTCTATTGCGTTTATTCTCAGCTGAGAGCAAACGCGGCACCCATCTTGCCGATAGCTTTTTCATGTCTAATTTTTCATGTAGAATTGAAACAACTGCACCTATAGATATCCTTGTGGCCTCAGCTAACTCACGCACTTTTAATCTTCTATCCTTCAACACCATATCGTGGATTTTATTGATGATTTCGGGAGTAGTTGCTTCTACGGGCCTTCCTGAACGTGGTTCGTCACTTATTGATGTACGACCACGCTTAAATTCATTTACCCAGTTATAAACCGTTGCTAAGGCAGGGGCAGATGTGCCATGAACTGAGTCCAATTCATTTTTTATCTCATATGGAGTTAAACCCTTTAAATGAAAATGTTTAATTACCGCTCTGAACTCGTTTTTTTCCATTTTTCTTAACAAGCCATTTTTTTTTCAATTGGTTATAAAAACACGTAAACTCAGAAGATGTGGACTGTGACTGCACCATATATCTAGTCGGGAGTGGTGCTGACTGAAAACAGATGATTTGGAGCGATTCGCGCGCCATCTGTTGGTCATTCTAAAGACTTATTGAACTACCCTCGTATGTTGAGTAGGAATAAGCTAATTTGAGTAAATTTAGCTAATTTCTGGCTAAAAACCAGCTTAGATTTCTACCAGGGGAGCGCTCGACGACTTATCCTATCCGGACCCTCAATTAGCATCTAGGTATAGCTTACGACAAAGATGTGTTCGCATGATTGCAAGTTATCATACCTATTGTTAGACACAAGTATACAAAGATCTCTAAAAAAAAACACGAAAAACATTTGCTCTCAGCCTTGTTATCGCTGTATTAATAATTACTAAAATACACATACAGACCAAAAGTTAAAAATAACGTTCATCCGTCGAAAAAATGTTCATTAAATGCAAACTTGCAATAAGGATAAAACATGAAAAAATCATACTATTTAGATTAATTATCATAATGCTTCAAATGATATTGTTACGTATTCAAAAGACAATGAATAACAAACTACGACTTTGATTTTTTAAATAAAACCAGCGTAAATAAATTGTAAGTCTATTTATAATATGATCAATAATTAAACACCTACTAAACATTCGTGTAATTTATTACATTTAAAAGAAAATAGAATTGCAATAAAAAATGGAATATTATGTAAAGAGTAGGTGGGCGCGGAGTCATTGTGATCAGCGGGTCATTTGCAGGATCTTTGAATTATAAGAAATTTAACGATTATTGAATGTTTAAAAGGTTGCCCGGGTAAATATGAATTTCAGACAGGTTCATGAATTATCACGAATCGCCATGAATGTTTGTGCATGATCATGCGAAATTACGCTCAACATTGTTTGGATTTTGACGTATGTGTACATGATCATGAATTATTATGCCCGAATGATCATAGACATTCATGCGTGTTTATGAAAGTTCATGAATAATTAAGCACGCTCGTGCATATTTGTTCATAATTTTGTACAATCATTAATATTTATGTTTTCTGAATCATTAATTTTGAAATTTTGTAAGAACGCATGTACATAAATAATAATGTTATGTCATGCATATTTATGCGTATTTATGCATTTTTATACACATTCACGCAACTTTTATGCATATATATATCAAGAATACATTAATAAAAATTTTATATCATTTTCAATTGGGTTTCTCACATCAACATGCATGGAAATATACATTCTAGCACGTACATTTAATTATATGCATGTGCATGTATAGGGTGGTCAAAATTTCCTAAATATTAAATTTTCTTCTTGTAACCCCTTCAAAATGTTGTAGTTGACTTAAGAATAAGATATTTGTCCAAAGGTTGCCTGAAGTCAACATTAAGAGGTCTGTACCACCGCAAACAGCTTTTAACATTTGATTTTGAGCACTTTTATTACATTAGGTGAACTAAAAATAATTGTATGTTAATTTATCCAGCTACCAATTTTTTTTACATTTATTATAAACTTATTATCAACTTCATCGCATTAGGCCAGCCAAAAAAAATATTTCCTTCTAAATAAAATTTTAATTTGCTCATTTTTCACTAAAATTCTGCTATTTTAGACTAATTGAGGCCTCCAAAAGGAAAAGGGCACATAGCGCGATATCGTCGGATAAGTATTGTCCGACTAGCCAATTTTCAACACCGCTTCAAATTAATTGATTGATTTCTTTAATTGATATATAAAGAGAATACTATTGCGCAACTTTTTGTACTAAAATTAAATTTGTAGCTACCCTAGTAGAAAATTATCTAGTTTTATCGAGGCCCTCGATTATTTCCTTGGCAAACTAGATAGATCTACATAGTTCTAGATTAATTTTCTACCAGGGTATTTTAGTTTTTTAGTAATAGGTGAAAAACGTCATTTTTCAAATTAAAAAAATAGTTCACATTTTTCACTTTAACTCGGCATGACTTTTTCAAATATGAATTATTATCATTGATACTTTTACATAATAATCTTTAGGGTGTTCTATGAGATATAGCACGTGAAAAAAGTACAAAGAAATATTTTGGAAGAAAATTACGAAGTTTTAAATCAATTTTGTCAAAATCGTGAATTGATTTTTCGATTTCAAAAGTTGTGTTACAAATTTTTGAATTATTAACTTTTAGCTACAATAAAACCTTCAATATGAGCCATAGAAGTTTTTTGAAAAGTTTTAAATTCCAACTTATTATCCTTAAAAGTACTGGCAATTTCTCTGTCAGCGTACCTCCGTGCAAACAGCCTTTGTAGCATACTGACACAAAAATTGCCAGTACTTCTTAACGATAATTAGTTGAAATTTAAAACTTTCCAAAAAACTTCTACGACTTATAATAGAGATTTTAGTATAAAAAATAATTCGAAAATTTGTAACACAACTTTTGCGATTGAAAGAATCAATTTAAGATTTTGACGTAATGTATTTAAAAATTCGACATTTTCTTCCAAAATATTTTTTTGTACTTTTTTCACATGTGATATCTCATAGAATACCCTAAAGATTATTATGTAAAAGTTTCATTGATAAAAATTCAAATTTGAGAAAGTTATGTCGATTTGAAGAGAAAAATGTGAAATATGCTTTTTGTTTTAAAAATGATGTTTTTTACTTATTACTAAGAAACTTAAATAGCTAAAAATTTAGTTTCCGTACACAAAGTTGCGCAATATTATTGTCCTTATATATCAATTAAATAAAATTGATTTTAAGTGATGTTCAAAATTGACTAGTCGGACAATACTTATCCGGTGATATCGCGCTATGCGTTCTTTTCCGTTCGATTCTTTATAATTTTTATTTAGTTGACCCTTCAGTTGTATTTAAATGCACATATGTCAGGGGCCAACTTAGATTAAAATTTTTTAAATAATAATAATCTTATTTATTTGAACTGTTTTACTTATAAGGGATCTTTTATAAAGATATGATAAATATGATTTCCTGTATAATAATAAATTACTACAAGCTATAATGTGTATTTTCAATACTTAACCTTTTTCTGATTTTAAATTAAAAATTTGTTGCCGTCTTGCGCGTCGTACTAATTTGAAAAACAAGATTTGATCGTTAAAAGATTTGATTTTCATTATCATCATTTTATTACTTGCAGGTTACACCATAAACTATGCACCTTTTGATGGTCATTAATAATCGGCACATTCGTCGGAAAAGTAGCTCTCTTCCCTTATAGGTATATGTATCATAATTGGTTCTATAAAGCTTTGAATTCGTTATGACGCGCTGATAGGCAGCAAATTTTTAATTTAAAATCAGAAAAAGGTTAAGTATTAAAAATGCAGATTAATGTTCGCCCAGCAAACATAATTCATCTTCAGATATTATTATTGCATCTTTAAAATATCGAATGACGAATTTTGGGACATTTGAGGTCTTTAAGCTATCTTGTGTGTTTGCTGGGAGTAGTGATTTATTATTATACAATAAATCATAATTATTATATCTTTAAATAAATAAGGTTATTATTATCATTATTCAAAATTTTAAAATTCAAGTTGGCCCCTGAAATATATGCATTTAAAAATAATTGAGGGGCCTAAACTTAATAAAAGCTAGTATTTAGTGAAAAATGAGCAAAATGCAATTTTATTTAGAAGAAAAATTTATTTTGGCTCGCTTAATGCGATGAAGTTGTTAATAAACTTATAATAAACGTAAAAAATGGTATCTTTAACATACGATTGTTTTTAGTTCACCTAATGTAATAAAATTGCTCAAAATCAAATGTTAAAAGCTGTTTGCGGTAGTAGAGACCTCTTAATGTTAACTTCAGGCAGCCGGACGAATGTCTCATTAACACAATTACAACATTTTGAAGTGGTTACAAGAAGAAAATTTGAGATTTGGGAAATTTCGGACCATCCTAAAATGCAGGTACGTTTATGTATGTTCATTAGGGTAGTCCAAAATTTCCCGAATCTCAAATTTTCTTCTTGTAACCGCTTCAAAATGTTGTAATTGGCAAAAAAATGATATATGTGTCCGCCGGTTGCCTGAAGTTAACATTAAGAGGTCTCTACCATCGCAAACAGCTTTTAACAGTTGATTTTGAGCACTTTTATTATATTAAGCTCAACTAAAAATAATTGTATATTAATTTATATGGTTACCAATTATTTTTTACGTTTATTATAAGTTTATTAACAACTTCACCGCATTCGGCAATACAGACAAAATATTTTCTCCTAAGTAAAATTGAAGTTTGCTCATTTTTCACTAAAACACCTGCTAATTTCAACAAATTTTCATGGCAGTATATTTTAACGAATGTATAAAAACTTAGAAAGTTTTTACATATCAAATAACATTTTTTATAAGTGACAATAAATTTTGTAAAATTATAATAGTATATTGTGCAACTAGGGAGGTAAGAGGACCATAGAAATTGCCCTCCCCTTGTTACACACCGTACTTTTTTTGACAAGTGCATGTAAGTCCCTTTTTTAAACATATAGGGCGAATGGGGAGTTGTGCATTTTGAGTCGTGCGCCATTTACTTTCAGAATTATATAACAATTTCATCTTCAAATAACAATTTTCTCTAAAAAAAGCGCTGAGATATCTACCTCACGGCAGCGTGGAAACGATATCGACACACTGATTTTAACTTTACACGAATGTAGTTTAATAAACATGTTAATCTGTTATCAGATTTTAAAAATTCAATATGACGAATCCAATATCGTTGACCAAAAATATTAATAATCTTTTCACCACACTGCGCGTAAAGTGCTGACTGTACGCCCTCTCAGCAGGCCGTACAGTACCGCATGGACTGTCTAGGGAATAAAGTGACTTGCGCATGCGCGATGCGCCTTTTTCCGCTCTCGACTGCGTCTCGAGCGGTAAAACAGCGCGTCGCGCGTACACAAGTCACTTTACTTCTAGGCAGAGCATGGGGTACTGTACGGCCTGCTGAGATGCGTACAGTCATTTCTTTACGGGGGTGTGGTGAAAAGTAGTATACGCACCTCTGGAGTACAGTAGGCAAGCATGCACTGTGTGAAATGTCGACCTCACTTCGCTCGGTCGGCAACGTCACACGGTGCGTACATTGCCCACTTTACTCCCTTGATGCATAATGTACTATTTCCACCATTTTGAATTCTGTTATTTTGTTAGCGAATTCGCGATCAGCGACTCCAAAAACACCCAATTAGAAATTTTCAAGCAAATACAGTTGATTTTATACAAAAAATAAAAAATAGTTCCAATATAAACTTTTTGTTTTAATATCAATGCTATTTTAAAATAGAAAAATCGTTATAAAACAAAAACAAATCGAGGAATCTTTATTTATTTTTTCTGATTTCGTATGTTTATAAAAGAAAGCAAATAAGAATTCGATTATTTAATAAGAAATTACCACAATGTTCTCAATATATAAGCAATCAAAATTAAAAATAGTATATTAAGCATCTAGGGAGAAAAAGTATTGGCTAGTCTATAGCACCCGAGCCGAAGGCGAGGGTGGTAAACACGTGCTATGGGATAACCATTTTTCCTCCCGTGGTGCGTATATTACTTTTCACCATACCAGGGCCCGAAATGACACATTTTCCAGCTCGATTTATTTTAAAGATTTTCCATCATATGATTCCGAAATATCGCCGATTAAAAAGAAAGACGTTTTCGTGTATAACAAAAGAATTAAGGAAGATAGATTATAAAAAATTTCGTGTCAGAGAAGATAGTTAATTGTATGCTCTTTCAAATGCATTTACACTGAAGCCATCATATTATTTCTAACATACCAAAATAATTACCTCATTGATTCTGGAATATCGTAAAATAAAAGAATCGTTAAAAAACAAAAATGAGTCGACGAATCTTAAAATTTATTGTTAATTCAGAATTTTCATTAAAAAACGAAAAAATAAGCCCAGATGGCAAAAAATTACTGCATCATAACCAAAAAAAGCATAACCTGAAATATCTTAAAAATAAAAGTCCTCATGATCTGCGCAAATAACTCAGCCAAGAAATTTTTCGAGTTTGAATCGAATATACGCTACTACATATAAGCTAAATATAATTGTTAATATTATACAAACGAGCTTGATAGCTCACCCGGCTATAAGGCGTCGAGACGGAATGTCGGCGGTGTTGGTTCGATTCTACCCTTGGATACATGTTTTTTGCTTATTTTGTAGATAATATTATTATTATAGCGGCTGTAGCATATTTTTTAACAATACTTTACCTAAGTATGTAAGTTAAAATTTAATCAATGCTAAAAAGCACTCAACGAAAGCATATTTGATGAAATATTCACAACGTAGGGTCGATATGTTTCGACTACCTTTCATTTAAGAAAAGTTTGCATTAAATCATCTTTACAACTTTTTGCTTTCTCAAAGAGAAAGCTTCCTGACGATAACAAATTTTCTATCAGAGATTTTGATGAATTTTTATGTTTTCAAGATTCCTGAATCAGAAAAATATGTTTTTAAAGAAATGACTGTCTGTCTGTATGTATGTATGTATGTATGTATGTATGTGTGTATGCGACAAAAAAATTGTGCCACGATAACTCTTCAAGGGAAGTGTTATGAGCTGAAATTTTGCACACATATGAAGTAAGGTAAATGACCAGTACCTGGACAAATAAAAAATCGGGACCTATAGTCGGTTTTCATAAAAAATACAGTCATAAATCGTTATAGTAAAATTTGTTGTCTATTGTCTAGGGTATCAACTATTCAAATAAACATGAATTATTCAAAATCTGTGGCAGATATTATATTCAACGCTTTTACTAAAAATGTGTTCTCAGCAGGATCCGAGAGTAACAAAGGACGCTACTGAATCGTGCAGATTTTACTGAATCGCGAGAATTGAGTTTTGCATTCAAAAGAAATATTTTACTCTACCAGTATCAAAATAATGTTTTTATCAATAGATGACACGCTCACGAAAACGATTAAAGTTGTATTTAGTGAAAACAATAATTATTTTCTGTACAATTAGGTGTCCTAGTTCTGGTCCCATATTTCTGCGTGGGAGCAGTAGTAGGACACTCAAAATATACAAATTATAATTAGATTCAGTGATTGAAAACTGCTTTAGAGCTTACTAAACAAGATATTAAATAACAATCAATAATGTCAACTGGAATGGATTTCGGAAATAGTGGATTTTGGAAATCTATAACTTTTGCTTGGGGGGTGTAATCCTATAACCTCAAAAAGTGGGGTTACAAGTCTCTGTTTATCAATTTTTGTGATTTTTAATTTGCCGATTCTTACCAAACTACAAAAGCATGTAAATCAATTAGTATTATCGAATGAATGAGAAAATGAGATTATTTCGATTTGTTTGCAGACTGGTAACGAATAAAGCTACTTAATAACTGTCCCAGTACTGGGTCAACTCGAAACATCGTGTCTCACTACTGCAGCCAGGAACTATTTTATTAAAACAACTATTTATTCGCATAGAAAAGGTTTAAAAAAACATTTTTTTTTCAATCGGTAGGAAATCTCCCGGGCTACACGATAATACTAAAATATTTTTTTAATTTTGCTATCAGATTTCAGAATTCAAGTCTTTCTAAACGGTTATCCCAAAAGTGTCCCAGTACTGGTGCTTTTACCTTATTGCTCAATTTAGAACCGATTAGATTTTGGAGGTGATTGGATAATAAAAAGCACATTTTTTATAAAAAATGGTAACTTAAGGTGATGTTGAACCCACCCGTTACCGACAATTACGAGGACCCACTTTTTTCATTTAATTTTCAATTTTTAACAAATATCTTTCTGGGACGGCGTTGTATTAATAAAAAAACAACGCTCGAAAGAGATATATTCTCAAAATTAAAAATTAATTGAAAAAAGTAGCTCCTGATATTTGTCGGTAACAGGGAGGTTTAACATCTCCGTAAACTTACTCACATACAAACATTGATTATTTATTAAAAACCAGTTTACCTTACATAACTTAACAATAAAATAATAGTAAAAATAGTAAGTAAAAAAATACAGTAATGTATAAATTACATTATGTATATCGCAGAGATGCACTAGGCATCTGTACGCGATCCGGCATATACAAAATTAAAATATACAATAAAACTTAAATATTAAAATACTGAAATTAAGTAACTTAATACTAAAAATTATTATCGTAATAATTTTTTTTATTTTTTAACAGTGCTTATATCAATATTTAACTGACTTATTCATATCATAACAATTTATATTATATATGGGTTTTTATCCAATTTTTTAGCTTATTCTTATGTGAATATTTATTCATATCTAATGTTTTTTGATCACTCGGTAGCTTGTTGTATGTTGCTAAGACTTTTATATAACTATTTTTAGTGCTAATTCTTTTCGTATGTTTAAGTATTATTAAATGTTTTTCCGTGTAATACTGCGAGATTTAAAGAATTGATTTTTAAGGTTTGTGTAATGATATCTTAGTGCTTCATAAGTAAATAATTGTTCTAGGTTCATGGGAAAATTCTGACTTATAAAATTATTTTTATGAACAATTCTTAAAATTCTTTTTTGTAAGTTTATTATACCATAACTTATGATACTGTGGAAATAAGCATAGTATATCATCCTCAATGTTTTGGTTGACATTGTCTTGGAAATTTTATAAAAAATATATATCAAATACCTAGTTTTCTTGATGATATATTGTATACGCTTATCCCATCTGAGGTTGTAATCAAATACGATTCCTAGATATTTACAACTCTCAACTCTGTTTATTTTTCTATCTTTGATCTTAATATCTATTTGATTTGGAACACTATCACTATAGTTGACAAACGTTATATATACCGTCTTTTCAACATTTAAAGATAACTTGTTCTTAGCTAAATACTTATCGATTATATATAAATATCTTTTTTCCCAGGTATCATCACTAGTTACAATTGCAGTGTCATCTGCATAAGCCGATATTGCATTAGGCGGGATTTGTATCAAGAGATCATTAATGTAGATAATAAAAAGTAATGGTCCTAAGATAGTTCCTTGTGGAACACCAGTGTTTATTTTATACACTCACTATGATTTATTATAAAAAAATGTAATGTTATAGTATATAATGGATTATTGTTTATTATATTACTTCCTCCTAGAAGAAGCTTTGCATTCTCAAAAATGAAATCTTGACACAAGCAAATCATTCCATTTGAACAAAATTTTTTTAAAGGTAAAGGTAGTCTGCTTGTGTCAAGAATGTGACGTCTTGTTTCAAAAAACACCTATTTTCAGTTCAAAAATATATTTATTTTCATTCAATGAAAATCCCTCTAAGTTCAAGAAGAATTTCAGAAATGAACAAATAGAAATGTATTTTCTACACTAAAGAGGAAATCCGTTTATTTCGACAAGAATATTTGTTACATAATAGAAGAAATGTATCCTATTGGAGTCGAAAAGTGTGATAAATAATATTATTATTTACTTATATTTGACGCATTCAAAAAGTATTATTTTTTATTTAAAGTTCATGATATCAGATAATTTAAAGAAGTAATCTGTTTTTCACAACTTGACCTGGGTTAAGTTTAGGGGAAGAAAAGACATTTAAAATTTATATATGCTTGTATCTTAAAATATAAATAAAACCAATAAGTTTTCCTTATTTAACTTGTTAGTTCATCTATTAAAGCTTATAGTTAGAACATCTATTTATTATTATAAATTATTTAAATAATTGAAAGAAACTTATCTAAGTTAAGCTCGTTTGCATTGAACGGGTATTTTTTGTGTAGATCGGGTATTACTTCCTCCTAGAGAAAGTTTTGTAATAGTAAAAAGCCGCTGCCAATTCATTGGTACTTAGCTTCCTCCATCATTGTTAAATGTTCCAGTATAAAATTATTTGTTATATTTAATTCTGAGAAAAGTCTAATCAGCGATAAAAAGTAATCGATCAAAAAAGTAATGAAAAATCATAAAAATAATAGATTGCTAAAAAACAAAAACAAATCGCAAATACAGTCGAGTTAGTGCTGCACGAGACATCAAGAATGCTCTTGGTATTGTCTTGTCAATATTTTTTCTATACGTAATATATTTTTATTCTATTATGCAACGATGAAAAATTAACTTTTTGAAGTATTAGAATTACATAATAAAACACATTTAAATATACACACATATACGCATATATATATATACAGGGTGGGCCATTTTAATCTCCGCACCTAAATTTCTCCGTTCCTAAGCGTGGTATCGAAAAAAAGTTGAGACAAAAGTTGACAAGGGCAAAGGGGGTCAAACATTGGTGACCTTGAACTTAACCTTGACCTTGAAGATCAAGATCAAGGTTACAAATGTTTGACCCTCTTTGCCCTTGTCAACTTTTGTCTCAACTTTTTTTCGATACCACGCTTAGAAACGGAGAAATTTAGGCGCGGAGATTAAAATTTTATATATATATATATATATATATATATATATATATATATATATATATATATATATATATATATATATATATATATATATATATATATATACATATATATACATGTATGCACTACTAAAATAGACAGGATATAATAAATGCATAACTTTTATTACATATTTTTTTATTTAGAAGAATACAAAGTAAGTTTATGCTAATTAATTCAAGTTTATATTGCTAAATATAATCTATGAATTGACATAAAAAACAAAAATATGTACAATAATTTGTTTACGTGTTACAATATCAGAAACGTTAGAATATGATAGAAGGGTACTTCAAGTGACAAAAAATTTTGTATGAAAATTTCGATGTTGCAAAATTATATATCGGGTAAATGAGAGAATGATATGACAAATGATCCAATTTTAATTTGGTAGGTCCCATTTTGTTCCTTGAAAGATTTCAGGGGGTCTTGCCCATATAAAAATTAAAAGACATCGAATAACTTGAAAAAATAAAGCCTATTGTTTATAAGTCGATACACATATTTTTGTAAGTTCGTGCATGTACAGGTATAAACTATTGGCTGTAACGTTGCAGGTTATTCGATGTTTTTGAATTTTTATATGGGCAAGTCCCCCTGAAATCTTTCAAGTAACAAAATCGGACCTACCAAATTAAAGTCGGATAAAAAATAAAAAGTATTCGAATCATTTGTCAAATAATTTTCTAATTTACGTGATATCTAATTTTACAATTTCGAAATTGTCATACAAAAATTTATTTTTGCCACTTAAAGTACCCTTATTTTATACTATAACGTTTCTGATATTGTAACATGTAAACAAATTATTGTATAAATTCTTGTTTTTTAAGTCAATTCTCATGAAAGAACTACCTTAAGCGCGTATATTTAACCACGCATGTTTGTATATTCTATAATAAAAAGTATGGAATATAATAGTATATTATGCACCTAGGGAATAAAGTGAGCCAGTAAATGCCTGCGTGTGGTTCGGCGCCCGAGCGGAGCGAGGGCGTCATACACGCTGGCAATCGCTGGCTCACTTTATTCACGCGTGCAATATACAATTTTTTAACATATCTACCAAAAAGTTCGTACTCGTTCACCGCCGACAAGGGAAAATAGTGCTACATATTAACTCCCTAACCTCACTCTAGTCTCCGCCGCGCCACGCGCTGTTTGTGCTCGAGCCGAAGGCGATTCCCTTCTTTTGTTATACACGAAAACGTCATTTTCTGTTTAAACAGTGATATCTCGGAAACATATGACGGAAAATTTTTGAAAAAATTTGAAATAATTAGGAATATGGAGAGGAATTTTCAGTAAAATTTTTGAGTGTTAATACTTTTCTGCTTCCGAGAAAAATATCATTTTGTAAAAATAATCGATTTTCTATGTCGTCAATAAAAGGGCATTATTCTTTTTGAAAATTTTTAGAAATGTAGCTTTTAACTATCTCTTGACTGAGTTATTTGCGCAGATCATGAGAACTTTTATTTTTCAAGATATTTCAGGTTATGTTTTTTTTTTAATTCTTCTTTTTAATCGCTTATATCTTGAGAACGAAATTTTCTATATGCTCTCTCACTTCTTTTGTTATACACGGAAACGTTAGTTTTTGTTTCAACGATATCTCGGAAACATACGATGGAAAATTTTTAAAATAACTTATGTTGATAAGGGTAGATTTTCACTATCTCGTGGCCGAATTCTTTGCCCAGACTATGAGGTCATTTTTTATTAAACAAATGATTCCTTTTTATTTTATAACTATTTTTCTATTTTACGATACTTTGAAAAGTATACTGTAGTTAATGTCATAATTCTATAATTTTTTGTAAATTATCTAACAAACAATTAATGATAAAAAATACACTTTTTTGAGTTATTTTTTTTTGTGGATCGGTGTTGGACAATGATGGATTTTGAAAAACGTCATCATGTAACTAGTACAGACTTAAAAAAAATCAATTAATAACGGGATTAAGAAAATAATTGAAAAGAGAGAATAAATGAAAATACTACTTTTTAGAGTTTTACATAAAATTTTTATAGTGATTCCATAAAAATTATGAACCAGTACCAGGTTGGTATTGGCTATATATACATTTTATAACTCATCATCATTGTTTTACTAATATAATTTGATTGCTTTATTCGAACTGTTGCCTATCTAAATTTATATTCATATATACTCTGGTAGAAACGTTCACCAATGATTCGCCAATCGTTGGCCAATTTTACTAAGGTTGGCCAGTAGTTTCACCAACCATTCGTCAACGAACCCACTTATTTTGAAACGCTTTTCCGCCCATCGTTGGCCAACGAATACTGAAAATTTGAAAACGGCGAAAAGTACTAAATACTGCTTAAGCAACCCAGACGGAAATCGTTTTAGCACATAAAAAATAGAAAGTATTTATAACTGTTTATACAAATTTATAAAGGTCGGAATAGAGACTATGTATAATATCTATACACTGTTATAAATAATTATAAACAGTTATACATTTTTTTTTAACTTTTCTTTTTCACCGCAAACAAGGAAATATTACATCGTGCAAAAAAGTTTATAACTATTTATAACTGTTTTGAATTATAATTTACTTCGTATAACTATTTATAATTTTAATATCTTCTTTCAAATTCTGAGCTATATATAAAATTTTTCATGTGCCCAAATTCCACGTATTGAAAAAATGATAATAACTATTATAAAAGTCTCAATTCCGACCTTTATAAACTATTATAAATAGTTTTAAATAGTTTCTATCTATTATTTTCTTTCATAATTAGTTATATACAGTTATTCATACAAGAATATTTCCGTCTGGGAAGCTATGTAAAGTGTTATGGTATATTATGCAATCAATAAAAAGTCATTATATGAGCATAATTATATAGTTTACTTCAATAATTTACATTTAAATATATGTACACTTAATTCAAATTTGAGGTTAGGTGTAGTAAATTGATGATTTAGTTTACTACCCTAGTGGAAGAAATCTTGTATGCCAAAGTATGTGTGAGTTATCTAAGTTTGCCGAAATTTGCCAAAGTTTTCCAAAAATGTGCCAAAATCAATTCTATAGTATAATATGAAAACAAGGGAAGTTGGATGGATAATAAAAAATTATACCAAAACCAGTAGTTGCGAGAGATATTTGCATGCTCCGCAACTCAAGGCTCGCTCTTAGTTTGCGCGAGAAGCGCGGGTAGGCACAATAAACACATATACATTAAACCATTCGTAACCATAACTCTACTTTAAATACAAATTTAATTATATTTTACAACTTCATGACAGCATATGCGCTATTATTTTTATCATTCCGTGGCTCATCGTAAAATATACATTCGGTGACGTACATTTAATGATTCAATTTATAATTTGAAAACGAAATTTTAGAATCACAAATAGAGCAGCCGTTGGAGAACCGTTGGTCAATTAGGCCATCTCGGTTGGTCTATTTTCTACCAGGGTATTCATACGATTATATATTTATATATAAATGCATATTGAATTTTTAAGTGTTTTTAAACTATTTTTTTAATGAATAACCGATCGGAGTAGGAGTTCAGGTTATTCTGGTGACCACCCACATAGCACTCAATATTGTAGCAATATCACATGAGTACTACACGCAATATTAAATATTCCTGAGATATATAGCAGTAATATTTCAATGAAACTGTAGCAACATTTAATGTCTGCGGCGCTTTAATCACATGAATATTATGGAGAATATCAGTACAATATTTTGGTGACAATGGTGACAATCAAGGAAACATTTCAGTAACGACACAACAATATTATTATGGGTTTTTAGTTGTCACGGTGAGAACGGGAAATATTGCAGTGATATTGCAGGAATAATACTATCATTTCACAATAATAATGGAAATACTGGGTAGCATTTTAGTGACATTCCAGGAATATTATTATTATTTTATTGAAAGTATATATAATTTCCTTTCCATGTTTTATTAGGTTTATTTCGCTGTAACACTAGTACCATTATTAATATTAGTAATATACATGTAATAAATGTCTGTCAATAATGGTTCATACGCAACAGCTTCGGGATGACATACATTATCGTAATGCTTGAACCGTCCTTATATAGTAACTTAAGACGAATCTTAGCACTTGTGAGAAAACACCAAAGTGCGATCTAGCGGCAATCTTGAGAAAATTGACTTTCAAATAATGTACAATGGCAATAATCGGTTTCTCTCGATTTGTTTTTACGTAAACCTTGAGTATCTACATAAACAAAACATTTTTACAGTTATAGTCAAAATTTCTGGCAAAATGAAATAATAAGATTAAAATGTTATTGTTAAACAAATAATGACCGATTTATTACCATATGATATAGCAAAAATATTTCCACAGTATTTGTTTGAAATGCGTACAGGAATGTCATTTTATAATCTGGCAGGAATATAGCTGTAATATCTTATAGTTATACGTCATATAATAATATTAAAGAATATTTCGCATAAATTTCAGTGTGATATGTAATAGTGTAATATTATACAAATAGATATTTCGGCATCATTAATGTCCCATTAATTGAGATAGTACATTTCGGCACGGGAGCAGAATTAGATTATTGGCCTCATGTGACGGTTTTCGCTCGAGCGAAGCAAGAGTGAAACGTCACACGAGGTAAATAAGATTATCTACTTACGCACTACTTTTGAACCGCATTTTATACCACGAGCGCCGAAAAATCATATCAAAGTTGTGATTTTGAGGTTAGAGTGGTATAAAATATTCTGTAAACTTGCAGGAATATTATTATTATAATATTTCCATGCCATATGTCACATAACAATATTACAGGATATTTCATGTATATTTCAATGTGATTTATCACAATGAAATATTGTAGAAATATTTTCGCAATATTAATGTGACATGCATCGAGAAATGTCATCCTGTAAACTTGTTATAATATTGATGTAATATTGCAATGTAATACGTCACATAACAATATTGCAGTAATGTACTACATATAATTACGATGTGATTTATCACAACGTAATATTGTAGAATTATTCCAGCAATCTTGCGTTAGAATTTATCATTGCGCAGTGTTACAAGAATATCACTGCAATATTACAATATGATATATCGTGTGGCATGTAAAATGCCACAATGAAATAGTAAACAGAGAAGTAAGGTGAGGTTATAATGGGCAGGTAGGGTTAGTATTGGGTAGATTATTAATGTCAATTAGGAGGGATAAACAAACTCCGGACGGAATCACGCACGCACCAAACCACCGAACGCACGCTATTTTAAATTGATAAATTTTCATTAAGATAATAAACCGCGGATATTATTATGTTTCACGGGGGGAGATCGACGGCGCAACACCACACACACACACCACCAGCACAGACACACCACAAAAGCCGCAGCAGATGTAGCAGACACCTCCAGACAAGCTGAGCAGCACAAGGAAGCGGCGACTAAGGTAGTGGACCCTGTTCTCGATAGGTACCCAGTTGTCGATAACTCGAAGGAATAATACGATTTTAGATATATTTTGAGCAATTTTTCGGTACGAGAAAATTATTTCTATATTAAGAATATATCACTGAATAAATATTTTGAATTATAAAAACTCAGTTAGCGCTACTTGTTAAATAGAAATTCACACTTCTTGGCACTCTCAGATTTGATGAGTTTCTCGACGTTTCCTTAATCACGATCGTAACAAACAGTAAACTTTAAAGTGACATTTTTGTAATAAATAGAACGTTTTAAAAAACTATAAAGCCAAGATTAGCTTTAAATTCAACAAAATAAGCGTAATCAAAAAGTTAAATTTTGATTTATTTACTTATAACTATTTTAATTCATATATCGACAACTCCGTCTTAATTATGCGTACGTACCCAGTTGTCGATAGTCAGATAATATATACAAAATACAAATAAATTTTTCTTTAAATGTTATTTCAATGCTTAAAAGTACTTAAGCACTACTTTTAATTAATAATTATGTAATTATAATAATCAAAATGTGTATGTTATCCAATCAAGTTTTGACATAACCTAGAACCTAACCTGAATAATGGGCTTGTTGGTATATCGAGAACTGGGTCTTTTGCATCTATCGAGAATTGCTCCGACTCGTAAAATGGTTATCGACAACTGCCCCCTCGGATTATTTTTTGGTTTATTGAATTTAAAAGTAAACATTACGTTAAAATTTCGTCTTTTTCGAGTTATTTGCTAAATAAGTATATTAATTAATAGTTGAAAACAAAAAATTTCAATTTTTTTAAAATTAAAGCATTTTTTATAGCGAAATAAGTTGAGTCTGTTACTAAGCTATCGAGAACAGGGTCAACTACCTTACGGGAGAGTAGAGGGAAAACCGAGCGGCCAGAGAGAGACGGAGGACGAAGCACCAAATAAGATGAGAATAGAGGCGCGCGCACGGAGAAGGGAGCATGGCGCGTATACAATGAACGCGTCGCGCTCCGTCCGTTCGCATGTAATAAATATCGAGTAAGGGGATGGGTATCGGAGAATCGTGCAGTATAGAGGGCGCTATTAATATTTTGAATTACGCGCGTCCCCGGGGCGAACTGCCCGACGGGTAAAACTAGAGCAGTAACTAACCTCCGGTTACTACTCTAGTAAAAATCGAGTTTAGGGCCTATGCCCACAGTTAAAAAAGGAGAAAAGATCGAGTAAGGCAGAATAGAGGGAGCTAGGGTATAAGGACGCCACGAGGAGAGGACTCGAGTCCTTCCGCCCTGCCCATTCCGTCCGGAGCCTTCACCGCAGACAGTCGTGTCACATTGTTCATTTTACCGATAAGCTTAGCTGTCCGCGTGGAGAAAAGGGAGCAAGTCTGAGTAGTACGAGGATTCTCTGATTTAGATAATCAGTAACGTGAGTACTTATTGGTCGGCCGTTATTTGCCCACAAAGCGCCCGACATTAAGATTCAAGAGAGTTTGTAATTTTGCCTTGAAAAATTACTTGGTGAGATCCTTCCGTACTTATTCTTTGTTTCAGTGCCGTCGAGATTTGGGAGACTTGGTGGAGAGTCGGAGCTACAATTGCGTGTGTTCAACATCGATTACACAGCCCCACAAAAAAAAATTGTAAGTCCCAAAAACTTGACCACGGTACTTATATGTTTTTGGGATCGCTGAATCCGAATCCAGGGTTAGTTTAACCCCATCAGATCTTTCTCAAGGTCAGTTGAAGGTCAAATTATCGAAATACATGAAAAATACACTAAAACCATGGTATCTTGGGGTTTTTGGGGTCGCTGAATCCGAATCCGGGGTCAGTTTAACCCCATCAGAACTTTCTCAAGGTCAGTTGAAGGTCAAATTATCGAAATACATGAAAAATACACTAAAACCTTGGTATCTTGGGGTTTTTGGGGTCGCTGAATCCGAATCCGGGGTCAGATTAAACGGGCCCGCAGTCGTCGTCATCAAGCGACCGCGGCTCTTTGTTAGTGGGAAACTTGGCTTTCGAAGAGTATAATACTACAAGAATTTATCACTTGAGGTCTGGTGACCAAGAATGCCTTATAGCAAAACGGGATAGTTTTTGTTACATTTGTAGCAAGTATGAGACCCCAAAAAATAGAAGAAAAATCAATCAAAATATTAAAGAGCAGTACAAGAACATGTTTGATTTAGACATGAAAATTGATGAATTTGATTGGGTTCCTAAAATTAAATGCGCAATATGTAGGAAAATGCTACAGAAAGACAAAAATGGTAAAACTGAAGTAAAAATGAAAGTGCCTACGATATGGAAGGAACCTTTAAGAAAAGAAAACTGTTATTTTTGTAATACGAATTTGCATGGAGTTAATAGTAAAAACAAGTCGCAAATTAATTACGCTAACGTTGAAAGTGTCACGAAACCTATATATGAATCGTCAATTGATAAAAGAGAAGATCCACTGGGTATGTACGCAAGTGGAAGTATGGATCTTGAGGAAAATTTAGAAAGACATGATGAAGATGAAATCTTAGAAGAAGAAATGGAGGAAGGAGATATTATTGCGGAAGAAGAAATAGCGCCTGATGAAGACAATGACGTTGCTAGTACAAGTGATACAAGTGACGAAGAATACATCCCCTACAATACTAAGAAGGAGAAAGGTCCACTTACACAGGAAAAAGTGAATGATCTTATACGCGATTTGGGCCTACCAAAGGATGGGGCGGAGTACTTGGCTTCATGGCTAAAAGAAAATACTAATGAAGCTGGAAAAATTAAAGTTTCTTACTACCGAGACAGAGATAAGAAATATCGTGATTATTTCGCTAAAGATGAAGAATTTTCCTTAGTTTACTGCAAAGATATAGTTGGGTTGATGAATTGCTTTAAACATGGATGTTATAACCCTAACGAGTGGAGATTGTTCATCGATTCGTCAACGAGAAGTTTAAAAGCCGTTCTGTTACACAATACAAATGTTTATGCAGCCATTCCCATAGGATATTCGGTAATACTGAATGAAGAGTACTGTAACATGAAAGTAATATTAGACCGAATAAAATACAATGATCATAAATGGCAAATATGTGGGGATCTTAAAATCATAACAATACTTCTGGGGCAACAATCGGGATTCACAAAATATCCTTGCTATTTATGTGAATGGGATAGTAGGGATAGAAAGAATCATTACATAAAGAGTGTCTGGCCCCTTAGACAAAAGATCGAACCGGGTTCTAAGAATATAAAAGATAAGCCACTTGTTGATCCATCAAAAATTCTTATACCACCTCTGCACATTAAATTGGGACTTATGAAACAATGGGTAAAATCTTTAGACAAAGATGGTAGCTGCTTTAAGTATCTGCGAAATCAGTTTCCCAAATTAAGTGATGCTAAAGTAAATGAAGGAATTTTCGATGGCCCTCAGATTCGTAAGATGATAAATGATGAAATTTTTGTTACGAAAATGAATCATACAGAGAGAGAAGCATGGTTATGTTTCAAGGACGTAATTAAAAACTTTCTTGGAAATCATAAGAGTCCAAATTACCAACAAATAGTTTTAAATTTAGTAAATAGTTACAAAAATCAAGGCTGCCTAATGAATCTAAAATTACACTTTTTATATTCGCATGTTGATGAATTTCCAGAAAACCTAGGTGATTACAGCGAAGAGCAGGGAGAGAGATTTCACCAAGATATCAAGGAAATGGAGCGCAGGTACCAAGGAAGATGGGACGTAAATATGTTAGCAGATTACTGTTGGTCGTTAAAAAGAGATCTACCATCAACATCGGAGAAGCGGAAGCGTAATCCACTTCGTAGATCATTTGACAATAAAATAGTTCGTTACCATAAAAAAGAGTAATGGGCTTAATATTTTTACGGGTATTTTATTGAATTGCATATACTTCTAACAAATTTAAAGTAAATGAAGGAGCAGCAAACTATGATATAGTTTTAAAGGATACGATTGTACTTGCATATACATTGTTCTTTGCTTTATGGTTTACATTACCTTTTGCATTGTTTCAGTTTATAACTAATTTTTTCACTCTCTTTACGTCCATGACCTTGAACTAACCTTGAACTGACCATAAATATAACCTTATGGGACTATACTGACCCTGGATTCGGATTCAGCGACCCCAAAAACCCCTAAATGTCATGGTTTGACTCTACTTTTTATGAATCTTTATGATTTGACCTTCAACTGACCTTGACCATGACCTGATAGGGTTGTAATAAGCCCGGATTCAGATACAGCGCCCCAAAAAAACCCAAGATACCATGGTTTTAGTGTATTTTTCATGTATTTCGATAATATGACCTTCAACTGACCTTGAGAAAGATCTGATTGTTTAATCTGACCCCGGATTCGGATTCAGCGACCCCAAAAACCCCAAGATACCATGGTTTTAGTGTATTTTTCATGTATTTCGATAATTTGACCTTCAACGAACCTTGAGAAAGTTCTGATGGGGTTAAACTGACCCCGGATTCGGATTCAGCGACCCCAAAAACCCCAAGATACCATGGTTTTAGTGTATTTTTCATGTATTTCGATAATTTGACCTTCAACTGACCTTGAGAAAGATCTGATGGGGTTAAACTAACCCTGGATTCGGATTCAGCGATCCCAAAAACATATAAGTACCGTGGTCAAGTTTTTGGGACTTACAATTTTTTTTTTGTGGGGCTGTGTTATTTTTCTGTTGTTTTAGGTCGAGAGTTCCCGAGTTCGAGACAATTTTATTATTTACCGGTGGTATAAAATACCGGCAACGCGGTCGGCACTTGGTGCGTGCTAGTAAAGGCGAGAGCGGCCATTGGACCGCCCACGTGTAACCATAGGCCTTTATCGAAATAGTTAAAAGCGGGAAATAAGTAAAGTCGTGGTGAGGATAGAAAATTAAAGTATTCAAATTTGGAGTTTTATAATTATTATAAAAAATTAAAGTAGTAAATTTTGGGGTTTTCTAATTATTATTTTTAAGAAATTAAATGTTACAATTAAGGAAGCAAGTAAAGTTATGGCGGCATATGAAATGTTAACGGATCGACATCTAATTATTTATAGTTATTAGCGATAAATGAAAATTTATGTATAGATATTATTATCGAGAAATAAAGTTGGAAAAGATTATATGTATATATATTTATATATCATTTACATAGATAGCACCTATATGAGCCATAATAATTTAAATTGTTAATAATTATTTATTTAAATAACTCGAGATTGGATCTCCGTGGGTTGCGCCGTTTGTCCAGGCGTCCGCTCAGCGAACCTCCTCTCGAGATCGAAGGAGTCCACCAGAGGGTAATTGTCGAGTAATAAAGAGCAGTATTGACCGTATAATAAAATAATTAATGAGTTGTATGGACAGAATCCAGATCGGTTAAAAATACAACATCATAATCGTAATGTACAATATTATAGAAAGATTGCTGCAATACTGAAATCTTGAAAGTCATACTGGAATAACACAGAAATGTAGCTGCAATATATCAACTTATACGCAATATCACAGCAACGTTAAAATATTTCTACGACATTCCTGTAATGTTCGAACGCGCTACTTTGACCTCGTCGTTGGCCTCTATAACCACCTAGACACCGTCTCCGACCAGTAGTTAAAGCTAGACAACAAAACCTACGGAACGCACTACCTGGACCTCGTCATCAGCCACCATAACACCAAGACTAAGCGCGTTACGCTCGGTCCTGTCTATCAACAGTGCCTGAACCTTTACTGTACAACTATATATTACTTCTTAGTAACTCTATTTTACTTTTCTGAAGTAAAATTTTCTAAGTCCATTTATATATAATGGTACACGCTAAACCCGTTAGAGTGAAATAAATCACTATAATTAGAGTGGATTTTTCACTCTTAAGTAGAGTGAAATCTCACTCTATTTTAGAGTGAAATCTCACTCTATTTTAGAGTGAATACTTTCCCGATGGACATCGATGAAAAACTAATACATTTTTTACTTTTTAAGTTTATAATATTACAAGCGTGATATTAGATACTCTTTTACAGTAATAATACACGGAAAAACCCTCGGGTATACTGCTGCGCTAACGGCAGTAGCGCAGCGCCTCCACAAGTTTTGTGCTTCAGCCGCGTCATTTTCGGGCGCGCAGTAGCCCCAAATGTGCGAAGAGCCGCAGCCTTGCATGTGTGTCAACGCTGTAGCGCTAAAAAAGGGAACGAAGTTGCGCTAATTAGGAAATTGATGAATTTTAACCTCAGAAAACTACGTTATCTTGTTATTTACCATTCTTAAGTATATATTAATGATTTTGTTATATTTATTTATGTTTGAAAGATCATGATTTATATTCGAAAAGTCAAAATGAAATAATATAAGTAATTATTGTAAAGATATAGTGCTCAAAATGGTAAATAATAGGTTATAATTTATTCTTTAATTTTACATGTTATACTGTAACTATAAAAAGTATTATTTTCATCACAAGTTATTATTATATTCTGCTTATATTATGTCAGGTTATTGTTTTATATTGTGTTTTCGAAGTTGCCGAATAGGAAAACAGGATTTTAAAAATATGTTTGTATGTTTGTATCTATATCTTTAACTATAAAAGGTGAACTAAAATCACGTTTCTGCTGACGTGGTATATAGGCATAACTTTTTATTTTATCAATTAAATTTGTGTAAGAAAATACATTGATTTTGAACTGTTTTACGTTCTTACTGTTTCTAGATACTAATTAAAAATTAATATAAAAATCATTTTGTGAAGAGAAAATAAAGATTGTAGGTTTGCAAACGACTTATGGTAGTTTCGTTTAAAAAACACAATGTTAAAAAATATTAACCACACAACTTTTTATTTAAATTGAAGGTTTAATTTACTAAAATTGACAAGTTTTACGTTGTTAAAATTAATATTAAATATTATCACAATCCGAGAAATGATGCAATGGAGACATAACACGTGGGTTTAAATTCAAAATATAAAATATTTAAATAATTATTATCATTAATAATTAAATTGCAGTAAATCCAACTTTGTTATAATCCTCCGAAATTCAATGTTGTCCAGCCCGTAATGTTTACAATGCAGTCAATGACAGCCGATAATACGAGAAAGTGCGCCAACTTCTCTAGACGCGTCTCGTTGTGCCCACGCGCGCGGTGTAGGTGCTGCCTCTAGCATTGGAAATGCCGCATTACAATACCCTTCGCGCTGCGGCTGCCTCACTGTGGGGCCGCTGCTCACCCGAAAACAGACGACAGAGCTCCCATCGCAGAGTCACGCGTCGCTTCTCCTATTTTGTGGAGCATTAGCGCCAGTTGGTGCTGCGGCGTGCCCGAAGGTTTTTCCGTGTAGGTTTACCAAAATTCACAAAATAAAGTCGCAGTAGATTATACACAAAATTAATTCTTCTGCATGTTTCATTATATAAATATTTTAAAGTGTTTTTACGTTCCAACAGGAACTTGACTAAGAATAGTGGTTAAATACTTAGTAGAATTACAGTTTTAGGAGGAGAATTTTACTAAGTGAGTACTAATCGTAATGGTATCAACCTAACCACAAATTATCGTAAAAACACAGTTTTCTTTGCAAATTTCGTGTTTTTTTTTTTTTGTTTTTTTAATGTCGCCATGTTTGTGCTCCCATGTGGTGCTAATTGACGACGGGGGTCTGCGGTGTGTTTGTAAACAAAGCACATGTAATTTTTACAGTGGTGCTTGTATCAATCGGCAGAGACTAGGATTCGAACCCGGGTCACCGGCGTGGGAATCCGACACTCTACCGACTGAGCCGCCGCAGGCAAATTTCTTGGTTAAACTAAATGTTTTCTGTATTCTGTGTTGTAATGATGGTTTTTGATGAATGTTACTAGATATCTGCTTATTGTAACAGTATCAACCTAACCTAATAATTATATTGCGATATTTTGAGGTTAGGTTGAAAGTATTACGATTGGTTCTCATCTAGTATCATTCTTTGATGCATAAATAATAACTACAACTCGATAAATACTAAAAAATCGTATTTTGATCATGAATTTTGAAATAAAATACAGTGCTTCTGCGAGATTTTGAGGTTTGGTTCAGACTATTACAGTTGGTTCTTATATAGTAACATTCTTTGATGCAGAAACAATATTTATAACACCGAAAATACCAAAAATACATATTTTGACCGCGAAATTTGCATAAAAGACATTGTTTGGCAAAGTTTTGAAGTTAGGTTGATACTATTTAATGAGCACTTAGCTAGTAACATATTTTATAATAAAGATACAATCATTATAACATAGAAAATACAAAAAAATTGTATTGTAACTACGAAATTTGCAAAAACAAAGCGTTTTTATACTATTTAGAGGTTAAGTTCACACCATTAAGATTGGCACTCTCTATTCATCGTCAAAAGATTGAAGATTATTCATCCGTTTTTTAGCCGACTTACAACTCACATCACAGAACACGTGCGAATGCGCGGGATTGACGCGAACGACTGTTAGCACCATATGTACCAACTACTTATGCACGTTCTTTCGAAATTAATTTTAATTAATGAGATTCAAAATAGCGATAAATAAAATAAAATTCGTTTGCGATGTCATTTCACTCTAATTACTAGAGTTAAAATTAGAGCGAATAAATTTCACTCTACCGGGTTTAGCGTGTATATAAATATATGACTATATACGAGTTGCCTACCAATAAAAACCACTTTTTATGTTAAATTTGCATAAATTAATTATTATATTATTAATTTATTTAATTTAAAATTTATATACAAGTATATATAATTATATATAATCAAATTCTATATACAATTGTAAATATGTTACTTAAATATGATCATATATGATTATAATAAGATTTTTTTAATCGGGCCATATACATCATATATATGATCATATGTAACTAAAATTCGGATATGTGCATATATGATTATAGATGATCATAGAAAAATTTCATATATAATCATATATGGTCTTATAAGATCATATATGATATATATGATTATATATTATAATCTTTTTTAGTCGGGTTTTTAAAATAAAAATTTAAAAGCTTAGTCTGTCAGTTTGAGTGTTATCATCCAAATGATACATCCAAAATTTGGCACTAGAGCTATCTGAAGTCCAGTTTTTCCATTATATATTACAAAAACAGAAATCGGAAATTCATGTAAGTCATATTATGTCCATATACCGTTACGGACCCAGTTTCTGATCAGGATCCAATTCCTGATCATTCTCTTACATAAAATATTACTTTAAACTTGTTGCAGCAAAAACTTTTTTGAAGATTGCAGATATAACTATCTACTATTTAGATGCTTCTGTTCAAAGTCTAAAAAGTTTAATTGTAATTGGCTTTTATGGAAATCAGAGTTGATCAAGAATTGCTCTTAGCTGATCAGGAACTGGGTCCGTGACGGTAGTCGCAAAATTCATTGATGGCCATATATGAAACATTTTTTCCCGGGAAATTAAAATTACTTTTTTAATTGAGGTTAGACAAATATTTCGTATATTCATGTGTATAATGTACAATACGTGAAAGATAATATAGCACGTGTCAGATTTCTCAAAAACTACTAGTTCTTTTCAAATGCCACCTACAAAATCTAGCACTTTTAAAATTCTCTAATAAAATAATCTAAAAAGAATCTAAATCAAAGAACCTTTATCAAAGAATCTAAAATGTTCTAGTGTTTGTAAGAGACCTCTGAAAAGAACTAATATAGTGTTCAATAAATCTAAAATATGCTAGTATTTGTAAGGAGCGTTGATGCAATATACTTCTTATCACTGACCTTCATCAGGCACGTCAAATACTTTTTGTATTAATCAAACGAATTCTTTATAATTATTCTCAAAATATTTTCTATTAAAAATGAACACAGTAAACTTTTAACAAAACTATTTAATTTGAATGGCTAATTAATTTAGGCTACTGTAAATTTGATGGCATTTATAAATGTATATAATGAGGTGAATAATTGATGTCAACTGTAAAGATTTGTTTTATTCTAAAAACATTACCACATACCTATCTCAGTAACATTGCGTCGTTTTCTAATTACATTTTCGCGTGGATGATCGGCTGTTGCTAAAACATTAGCATATAATTTTAAAAACACGTTTAGGTTATACTACTTCAATGTAATACCGATCGCAATAGATATGAAAAATAAACTTTCAGAATAACAAATGAAAAGGTTAGTTTGAGAAGCAGACAGAAATGTGAAGCTGACAGAATTTATTTGTACATTGATCGGAATTTCAAAGACGAGTTCTCATTGGTGTCCGATTGTAAACAAACAATCTGATTAGCGCCTTGTAATTTTAAATCTTGAAATCCGAAAATGAATAGTACATTATGCAACAAGAGAATAAAGTCGAAGATTATTTCTGAGGGCGGAATTACTACTCGAGTGAAGCGAGGTAGGTAGCGCTCCGTAGTTTTTTGTATCTGCAATCAGTATGTACATCTAGATACCAAAATTACGGAGCGCACCCCCGGGACCTCGTCATTGGCCACCATAGCTACCTAGATACCTGCTATGCGATCAGCACGTACACCTACTTATAGATTTCTCTGACCGAACAACGTGAATTGGCTTTAAAATTTAACCTATAATATATATCTGTATATAACACATATATAGATATTTCTCATAAGTTAAATTTGAAAGCCAATTCATGTTGATCGGGCAGATAAATCTATAAGTGGGTGTACATTTAGATACGTGACAAATTTACTTTTTTGTGATATTCACAGAGGAAATTCCGTGACCTCCCTAGTCAAATCAGCAGCTATCAGAAAAATTAAGGTTTTCTTACTTGAAGTGTGACATATAATGTTTATTAGATCTTTCATTTATTTAGTATAACTTTTTTAAAACATAAATAAACATTAACATCATTATATTTCGGTTTATACAAGTAAATAGCGTTAATTTAAAAGCGAACTCTCTTAGTTTCTTACAAGTTGGTTTTGAACCCAACAATTTAATAATTATGAAGCAATTTTAAAAATCGAAAGTTTATTTTGTTCTTTTTAAAAATTTAAGGTAAACCGCTGGTTTAGAATTGAATATAAAATATTGCCTAATTTATTATATGTTGTAAAACATAAATTAATTTTGAGGTTAGACTTTTAATAAATTCGTTAATAAGTCCAAACTATTGGGCAATAAAAATAGTACATTATGTAACAAGGGCAAAAAATCGAGCTTCGCTCGCTCGGGCAGTAATCTCACCCGCGGGAAAAATCGACTTTTATCTCGAGTAACATATAGTACTTTATGCCCATCTCAACTGTGGCCACATTTTGACTTGGAAAGCGGGACTAATGGACTATTAAGAGACAATCGAAAATCAGGGTTAATGGTAGAACTTGATGAATAAAGGAATTTTGACTATTTTCTTGTGAAGTCACTTTTATCCCGCGGGAAAGAAGTAATGTGCGGGAAAAAAGTAACTTTTTTCCCGTTAATCATTTTTACGGGCACACAGTGTAATTTTGGTCTCGCTTTTCAAGGAAAAAAGTGGCCATTTTCGTTCAGATGAGCATAAACGTATTTTAAATTTTGAAACGGCGACTCACCATAGTTTTGTAATATGAACAAAATAAATCTCTGATTCATCAAATCTTTTCTGAATTGTTAATTTGTTGGGTTCAAAACCAATTTGCCAGAAAGTGTAAAATTTTAATTTTTTAAATTAACGCTTTTTACTTGTATAAACTTAAATATAATAATGTTACTATTTATTTATGCTAAAATTAAGTTACACTAGGCAAAAGTAACGTACAACAAATATTATATTACATTTCATGTAAGAAAACTAAATTTTTCTGATAGTTGCTGATTTGACTAGGAATGTCATGGACTTTCCTCCTTAAAATTAAGTTTTAGTTGGCCAACGACGGCAACGACAATGGGTATTCTGTGACGAAGTAAGCGGGATTTTTAACCAACCGATGGCTACATCGTTGGCCAAATCATTGCGATTTGGTTTACACTTGGCGAGCGGTTGGGTACAGTTTCTACTAGGGCAAGGTGTTGTGTGTCGATCTAGATAAAATGAAAAATAATGATTTATAAAAAAGGCTATTGTTAGAATTCGCCGGAAAGAGAGGACGGTTCTGGGTTCTTGAAAAAAACTACACAGCAGATTTCTTTTTAAACAACTTTCACGACGCACTCTGCTTTATTATACGAATTCTGAATATACTAAATCTCTGCTCTGATCACAATTAACTCTGAATATAATTTAACTCATTAGCACTCTAAGTAAAAACAATGCTGCATGTAAGGCGGCTCAAGCTGTTCGGATATGCACGGAGAGCGTTTGCAATGAGAGAAGCGACTCGCGCAGCCGCATACGCCCTCTCTCGAAACATGAAGCCTCCAACACTCCCTCTCTTCGTGGCTCGTACTAATTCCTATGGAATTCTGTAACAAACAACAAATTTCTCTAACTCTGAATGAAATATAATTAAGTCATGTTGCGAATAGAATTTTGACTCTGAGCTATATTTGTTCCGTGCTTGCGGTTGGAGGGGATACAAGAAACGATCGAGGCGCCCAGGGTGCCGAAAATTGACAATAATGTTGAAACGTGAAGTATATCTATATATATATCTACATATACAGATTGACCAACCTCAAAAGACATGCGAAGAAATTGTTTATATGAATACTAATCGAAGTAATACTGCCTTTTTTACACGCAATCAATAGTATTATTGTACATCATTAATACCGATCCAGATGTCGCCACCTGACTTGTACGGAGCGAATATGACTTTGTGCAGACAGAGGCTTGGTCATGATGTCAGCTTCATTCTCTTTTGTGGCTATCCACTTGACCAAAACTTTGTTTTCCAACACACAACTCTTAATATAATCTCTATAACTTTCAGCCATGTGGCTCTTGCTTCCTCTTATTTCTCTATCTTTTAGTTTTCTCTGAATCTCTGTGTCTGGCGGTATAGTGTTTAAGTCTATTATTTCTCTTTTTGGTTCTCTGTTTTCTGTGCCATACTCTTTTTCGTTGTTTTCTTGATCTTCTGTGTTTTCTTTTGAAGTTTCTTTTTCAATTTCCCTCCCAATCTTTGACAGTTTCTGAATATTGTCCTCTGATGTCTGTAGCTCCATCTGTGACTGTGTTAGGAAATCTTCAATCGAAACCAAATGTGCAGTAATAGTGTATTTGTCGTATTTACTCTGTGATTCATCTATATTTCTGACCTCAAAATCAATTATCCAATTTGGTTTTTCGCAATATCCAGTAATGTACTCTTCTCCATTCTATTTATTAAACAGTCTTAATTCTCTGTTGTCCAAGTATATCCCAGATCCTGCTTCCGCAAATTTCCGTAGCGACAACGGTTGTCTGATATGTTTGGTGCAGATATTACATTTGACAAATAAATTGTCTCATCTTTTATGCTTGATTTTAAATACAGATTACCTCTTCCATCTATTTTAATGTTAGCGCTCTTATTTTTATTGGCGATTCTGGTCTCTTCACCTGTACTCTTAGTCTAATTTTTCAGGAGTAACCCTTTATTTATTATATCTTCAGTTGCTGCTGAGTCTGCTATAATACTTATATTTGTGTTATTCTGAATTGTATACTTTTAGGGTTTGTTTCTATTCTAATTTGAGAATATTCTGACTCTGAATTTTCCTCTACCTCTACCTGTGCCTCTGGTGTTAGTGTTATGTGTTTGTATTTGTTGTTTATTGTTTTATTTTGAATAATACCTCTGAACAGCGTTGGGACACTGTTCACCCTTGTGTACCCCTAATTTCATTGAAATAATTGCAAAACCAGGTGTTATATTCTTTTAGGGGATAGTTAGATGCCTAGTGTGCGAATTTGTTACATCTGTGGTATTTTGTTTCTTTTGAGTCTTTTCCTTGCTCATTTCTTTGAAATCACTGATCACTCATCTCACTGAACTAAGTTTGCTCTAGCCTTTGAATGTTTGGGTTTATCTGCTTCTATCTGTAATATACAAATTTTCGGCAGGCGGATCTCAGTTCGTAGCTTGAATCACACACTGCATGGTAAAAAGCCGATCTTATCTCTTCGTCTGTTAGTGGGACAGTCGTACTACAACTTTCATATTCTCTGATATTATTATCGAATCTGTCACAAAAATTTGTGACTTTCTCTTTATTTGATTTTTTAATGTTGTAAAGTCTCTGTCTAACATACATGTGTGTTGTGCTGCTCTATTCTTCTGATTTCTCTAACTTTTATTAATATATCTTGTGGCTCTGTAATGTTCAAAATCTTTTGGTGGTAGTTTGCATCGAGAAGATTTATCATTATGTCTCTTACTAATCTTTTTAATTCTAATGTTTTCTCTGAATTATTATCTTTAATTTTATCTGCATTATTTAATATTTCAGATAAATCATTCGCTACCAGCTCTGAATTTAACGCTTTATAGTACAGTCAAATTAGACTCAAAACGATAAATTTTTATCAATAATCTCAATGACATCGGTTAAGGGCTTAAATTGTTCGGAAGAGTGTCTAGAATGATAATCTGAAGACGTGAACAATGGATCCCATAAGCTTTATAAACAATTAACAATTAAAGTTGGATTTCTGCACTTTTTTTCTTATTTCGCTCTGTATCTTGGAAAGTATTGATTTTAGACGAAAAAGTTATTAAAAAAAGTTGTTCGTTATTAAATTTTCTATAAAAAAGTCAGCGAGGGCACATTTCTATCTATTATAGTTTCTTTGCAAATTGCAAAAGAACGCTAAATTCGTGAAAAATGAAAATTGTTTATAACTTTTGAGAAAATTAATATTTTTCAATCATATTTCAGAAAAATATAGTACTCAAGTAATAGAAATAGCATGCAAAATTTCAAGTCTCTGTTCATTATAGTTTTTTCTAAAATAATAGCTATATGTAGAAATTTTTTTTTTTCACGGTACTGGCAAATGTTAAAAAATCAGTCAGTTTAGTCACCCTTGTTCATACGCAATCTAGAAGAGTTATATTTTAATAAACTTTTTCGAGAACTGCAAAATTTTAATTAGGGGCTCTCTGGGATGTAAATGTTTATAAAACGCTTAATTAACTTTTTATGTAGGAGACAATATTTTAGTCCGATTTTAATCAAACAATATTTAATCAACAAAATTCATTGCAAAGCGGCGATTTTTATCTTAATTTTGAAAAAAGAATCGTTTTTCAACGAGCATTAGGAGCCAAGATACATTTTTTTATAATAAGCCATTGCTCAGTACACAAATGAGATATTGCAAATTTTCAAATTTGCTGCTACAGTTGAAAACTTATACCTTTAGGATAACTGCCACTCGTAACTCTAAAATCAATTTTTAACTACAAATTCAATGTCGGAAAGCAATGACCGCTCAACGGCGGCCGATCAGCAGCGCGGGAGACGGAGTGGGAGCACCGCCACGCGCTCGAGTCTCAAAGCTGACAAACTTACTTCAAATCGGAGCGCTCGGAAAAAATCGCCGTAAATCGGTCAATTTTTATCGTATCTCTTTTTTTAATTTGAGGTAGCGCGAGTAAAAAATAACATTGGTGTCATTACTTTTAGTCAGTTAATTTATTTAAACCTTTAAAATGTAATAAATTTCATTTTATCATTTTTTCCTGCATCAGAATTGCTTTTTACATTACATTAAGAAAGTTTCGTTACTATTTACACATTCTTTTAATTATATTATTCATTTACTTTTGAAGATTCCTATTTTTACTTTTATTCTCTGGAAAAAATTCAACTCAATCGTATTTCAAGTAGCGACGGTGACAATTCAAATTTAAAGGTTCAGAAGCATTGATGATCTCGACAACAATATATATTTGAGACTCGAGCGCGCGGCGGTGCCCCCACTCCGTCTCCCGCGCTGCTGATCGGCCGCCGTTGAGCGGTCATTGCTTTCCGACATTGAATTTGTAGTTAAAAATTGATTTTAGAGTTACGAGTGGCAGTTATCCTAAAGGTATAAGTTTTCAACTGTAGCAGCAAATTTGAAAATTTGCAATATCTCATTTGTGTACTGAGCAATAGCTTATTATAAAAAAAATGTATCTTGGCTCCTAATGCTCGTTGAAAAACGATTCTTTTTTCAAAATTAAGATAAAAATCGCCGCTTTGCAATGAAATTTGTTTGATTAAAATCGGACTAAAATATTGTCTCCTACATAAAAAGTTAATTGAGCGTTTTATAAACATTTACATCCCAGAGAGCCCCTAATTAAAATTTTGCAGTTCTCGAAAAAGTTTATTAAAATATAACTCTTCTAGATTGCGTATGAACAAGGGCGACTAAACTGACTGATTTTTTAACATTTGCCAGTACCGTGAAAAAAAAAATTTTGAAATATAGCTATTATTTTAGAAAAAATTATAATGAACAGAGACTTGAAATTTTGCATGCTATTTCTATTACTTGAGTACTATATTTTTCTGAAATATGATTGAAAAATATTAATTTTCTCAAAACTTATAAACAATTTTCAATTTTCACGGATTTAGCGTTCTTTTGCAATTTGCAAATAAACTATAATAGATAGAAATGTGCCCTCCCTGACTTTTTTTATAGAAAATTTAATAACGAACAACTTTTTTTAATAACTTTTTCGTCTAAAATCAATACTTTCCAAGATACAGAGCGAAATAAGAAAAAAAGGGCAGAAATCCAACTTTAATTGTTAATTGTTTATAAAGCTTACGGGATCCATTGTTCACGTCTTCAGATTATCATTCTAGACACTCTTCCGAACAATTTAAGCCCTTAACCGATGTCATTGGGATTATTGATACCTCAAAAACTAATTTGACTGGACTATTATGAATCCAGCCATATATCAAAATTGCTTTTGTTTATAAAATGTGTATTCTCTTTTAATTTTAATCTTATTTTGTATGGTAGACTCTAGTGTTCTATTTTATTTTATAAATGTTGTATTCATATTTTCTAGTGAATTAATGTTACTGTTGTTCTCTGAATTCTCTGAAACGTTTGTGTTTGATTGTGTGTTATGAGTGTCGTACGCGGTAGAGTGTAGAATTTCAGGATCTTCTGTCTCAGCAGATATCCTCATCAATTTTCTCTGATAGGCTTTTTATCTCTGCCAGGTTTATTTTTATGGCTGCTACCATATCCTTGCTCTGCTTCTCTGTTTGAACGTTCAGTTTTTTAACATCCTTATTCAGCTGCTCCATCAGCTGTGCCAGCCTTTTAGTAGCTGCCGGCTACTCTTCCATGACTCTAATTTGATCGACCATGTTGGGCTGTGGTGCTGTAGGCATTTGCTCTGAAATGCTTTATATGTGTTACATCCTACTTAATAAGTATATAACTATATTTCAATATTACTTTATAAATGGAGAACACGCATGTTTTTAAAACTTTTATTCTCTAACTGTCGTTAATGAGGCTTTAGGTCTGTGCTCGTGTATCTTAGCTAGGGCGCACGAGTCAAGTGTAACCGGATGCACACGTGTTTAGGATCCATATGACCCTCTTTTTCGACCACGAAATGTATCTTCTAAGCGCAGCATTTTCCGAGCAGAAAATCACGGGCTAAAATATTATTTCGAAAGTGGATAGTGCAGCATATAAAATAATAACTTTTTACATGTTTCAAACATCGTAATATAGTTTTATAATTTATATAAAAATTTTGATCGAAAGAATCAAGTCGATGGCTTGATTCTAAATGTAGTTTTAAATATTCTGTTGTAATAATAATATTTACATATAATACGATAGTTTTAAGTACTGAAATATGAATATTTATTCACTAATTACATTTTAGATTCTAGACATTTTTATAAGGTAAATGTACCAGTACCTGGACGCTTTGTAGCAGCTGAGCTAATTTATTAAATTCTAACACTAAAATTAACACTGCAAATAAAAAGTCATATCCATCTCAAAGAGAATGTAATTGTCTATCAAATCAAATTTTTAAACTATCGCAATATGTCTTGTAATCCGAGTAATTCATACAAATACATTCTAGTCAAATGAACTAGTACCTGGCCAAGCCAAAATCATACGTCCCGATACCTGGACACTGCTGTCCCAATACATAGCCACCCTATTTTCACTTATTTCTGATTTAAATTATAAACGTTTTTCAATAAAATCTTGTTTCTATGCATTAATAATACGGTTGTTATGTATTTTGAACGTAGAAGTATGTAAATAATTAATTTAAAGTATGTGACACTCACGTAATCTACGCGATCTTAACCTACGTGTGCGTCCGCGACTTGAAAAATTAAGACGCCGAGATACCAACCATCAACAGTAATTATTGTTGAATTTTCACTAATATGTCATCATAGTATGTTGATAAATTGACGATAGTTACTATAGAGAACCTTATTATACGAAGCAAAATATGTTTTATGCGAATATTTATTTATAGTAATGTGATTCATATAGCTGGCCAGGTATCGGGAAATACGGTTTTTCAAGTACGAGTACCTGGCCACGTATTTATTACCGTAAAAACTATTTTTTTGCACACATTAGAATTTTATTTTTACTTAAAACACTAATAAATAACCATAGAAAACTTTTAAATGCATGAAATGATTAAAAAACAATTAATAACTCTTAAATTCGAAGTATGATTTCTTAACAGTTGGTCTTAAGAAGACGTGAATGTTGTCATGCGAGTATCAGTTCCATCATTAAGTATTTTTTTAAAGATATAAATGAAATAAATATTTGCCCAAAAATTAAAATATATTACGCTTAATAGTTATAGAACGTGATGTCACAAGATTATTTTGATTAGGAGCTAACTAATAATCAAGACATAGCGCGTTTTTTACACATAAGAATTATACACGTAATTATTGTACACAGTTTAGCATTGGAAAAATTATATATAGATATATTTGACCAATGCTAAATTGTGCACAATAATTACGTGTACAATTCTTATGTGTAAGAAACGCACTGTGCCATAATCAAAAGAAACTAATATGTGAACGTTCGGCCAGGTACCGGGACGCGACCAGGTACTGGTACATTTACCTTACTGAAACCTTTTTATGCAAACTTTAAATTTAAGTAAACATAAATTAATATTAACTTTACATTCATCACTTATTCTCATTATAATTATTAATTAATCTTATGCTATTTGAACCATGTGTACACTTCAATAAATTACTATAATTACGGTATGATTTTTAACAAATATCGTAACTATATAATATAAATGTGTATATGTAAAGTAAATATTTTCACTATCACTATCACTATCATTAATGGTATTTTATACAAAAACTACTATATTTTAAAATCATTTAGTAAATAAAAATATAATAAACATTGATATTTTAGTTTAAATATAAAGAAAAACAAATGTAAACGCGAAAGATAGAGAAGAAGCATGAGAGTAAGCGAGAGAGATCTCCCTTCTCTCTCTAGAAAAAGCTCGCCCCACCAAAAAGGCCCGAGCCAAAAACATATCTGCGCGCACTTCTTTAGCGACGCCCCTTTGAGTACCTTTTTACCCTCACTCTCTCTTCTTTTTTCTCTCCCTTAAGCATTAGTCTAATAAGAGGAAAAGCGCGTAGGAGAAGAAAAGGGAGGAAACATTCTTTGCTATTCGTTCTTTCTCACCCTCACTCCATTCGCTCGACCCTTCAGCATAGACGAGATACAGCGGAAAACTGGTTAAAAGGCACCGGTCCACGGGGTCTCACTAGCACTAGCTGGCCCGATCCCGGGAAAACTACTGGCTCACCAGCATTCGCTCGACAAGGCCCTCAGGAACAGTATCTGTTCCTGTAAAGCAATCATGTGTCTGACTCAGAGTATCTCAATCTCCGAAGCGCCTCAGGAGCAGTATCTTAGAGCAGTATCAGTTCAGGTAAAGCAAGGCTTGTACAAGACAAAATAGTAAAAAGAAGGCATATTGCCTCTAGTATCGATAAGCTTCCTATAGATCTTTGTAGACAATTATATTGACAAATACTAGACTCAAATATTCGGGTAAACAGTTTAAGTCGAAAACCCACAAAATCTCCATTTTATTAATTAAATATTTCGGGTTAAAATGCCCAAGACAAAATAAATATTACGGGTTAAAATACCCAAGACAAAAATAAATATTACGGGTTAAAATACCCAAGACAAAAATAAATATTACGGGTTAAAATACCAAAGACTCAAAATAAACTATTTAACGATTTTGTCTTAAATGATAGAACTACAAAATAAATATCCGAAAAGTAATTGTATTTTATCTTACAATTTTTGTATCGATTATTTTAAGCTATTTCTTGTATAAAATACTTTTAATAAACAGATTTATTAATAAAAGATTCGAATTTAATAAAATTACCTAATATATATATATTTGTACACATAAAATAGAACGCAATACATCACATGGTATTGCACCGCGCCGCTAGTATCTAGTAATGTATAGCATACCTGTGATTTCTATATATTCTGAACCTCGCGGGCTATTTTAGCTTATGTACCTCAGAATTATAGAACAACATGCTTAGTAATGCACCTCGCCATCATTACATGAAAGCGTAAAGCATACTAAAGTAATGTTTATTGATATACGCCTCGAGATTAATATTTAATCGCGTACAGTATATCCCACTAATAAAACTTATTCTGAACCTCGCGGGCTATTTTCTCTTACGTACCTCAGAATTACAGAACAACATGCTTAGTAATACACCTCGCCATCGTTATATGAAAGCGTAAAGCATACTAAAGTAATATTTATAGATATACGCCTCGAGATGAATATTTAATCACGTACAGTATATACTACTAAATAAAACTACTTTTGAACCTCGCGGTTATCTTAATCTACATATCTCAAGGTAGTAAATTAATAAAATTCCAGTAATATCAATCGATTTCCTAAAAGAGAGTCATTCCTAAAAATTGTAGTAAGGTCAAGAATCCCCATATGTTTAGCAACATATGAAATGTTTTATAATATCAATATTAGTAAGAGTTCAAAACAATAGAAATTAATTACATACGAAATACTTAAGACCCTGGCTATTGTGCGAAAGCATAGGCCAAAATAAAAGGCGCGTTTAAAAACTTGTAGCTTTAGTCGTATTGTAGTCTGTTGGACGTCACATATATTTTTAGTTTAACGTTTGTACTTTCAGTTGGTATATGTATTATGCATATAGGAGTGCATAATCACATACTGATGGATCCATAATCAGATTCTGAATTTTCAATATTTATTTTGATTTTCAATTTTATTATCTGTTTGATCATTAATTTTTGTATAGAATTAACGGTTTGTATATATATATATATATATATATATATATATATATATATATATATACCTTATGTACTCTCTGCCTCTTTCTGAATCTCTTTTTCTTCCCTTTGAACTTCAATGTTGCCGGGAGTTATCTCTGGAGTCTTGTTACTCTGATCTCCATCCAACTCTGAATTAGGTGTACTACCTGCCAAACATTATTCTTTACTCTTTAATTACACTTGTATATTAATTTGTACCACAAATCCATATTCGGATTTATTATGTAAATGCAGCCTGTAGTCACGTACTCCCTCCCAAACCGACTACCCTGGTAGAAAATTGAGCATATTAGATGGTCGGTTCACGATCTATTGGGCAGATCCGTTTCCTAATAGTTCGCCAGAAATAAACCAGCATCTGACCAGAAATTTATAGAAAATCTAAATAGCTTACATAACCCTAAAAAATTATTGAAAATGTAAATCCCATTATAGTACTTCTGTGTTAAAACAGCATGCAAATTTTTATTCGATTATTTATTTGATTTTTTTATGTTTTATTTAATTATAAAACTCTAACCTTAAAAAAACTTTTAATGAAATAAGTTTTTAGTTTTTATTTCGAATCTATCCCAAATATATCTTAGCATTCTATTAACAATAAGCTATTAAATCCATGACATAATAATCATTATTAACTTATAAAAATTCGTTAAACGTTATTTTTTATTTATTTATTCATTAACCATAAGTTGGTCAGGTTTCTGACGAGAAAACGTCGACAGGTAGCGGGGTTTCTGGCCAGACTTTTAAGCAGAAATTGGCCATTCCCTATAAAATAGAGTAAAATCTGGCGAACATATGGGGAACGTTTCTACCAGGGTAGTCGCACCACGATTTTGTCGTTACTTTATGGGTAGGGGGAGATCGCATACATGTAACATAGTCGGTCCACTTATACAAATCCTTAAACAACAAGAGTTATTATAATTTTTGTAAAATTTTATTTACATAGATTGTTTCTAAAAAAATATCTTTATTTATTTATATAATCTCTGCAACTTCTTTCATTCATTATTACAACTCCTGTTTAAATTTATTAGGCTATTAAAGCAATATTTTTATTATTTATCTACTAATTCTGAATCGTCTATATTTAATTTATTTATTTATTCAATTTGAACTTCTATTAAAAATTTTAAAATCATAGCAGTATCGATTTTTTGTGTCGTGCTGTGCTTTGTCTGTTCAAATCCACTCCACGCACTGCGTTTTGTGGTTCTCTCACATACGGCGCACAGTGGGGCCGCAGAGTAAATAAACGGTCAAAATTTTCGCAAGGTTTTAGGATCCAAGTCCGTTCGAATGATCCGAATTGATATATATATATATATATATATATATATATATATATATATATATATATATATATATATATATATATATATATATATATATCTGATCTAGAGTGGACGTGTTTATAGCAATCGCATGAAAACGATATTCTCGAGTAAAGCAATTTAATTACTCGGTGCAAATTCGATATAAAACATGTATGTTACTATTGTACCATAAAGCAGGTTCTATAAAATTTTCTTCCAATTTCTGTAATAATTGCTCATTTATAAAATTGAGAATCTGATACACCTTATATAGATATATTCACACTATCATGACTCATACACACGTGTATAAGAGTAACAAAGTCATATATAATAGTAATACATATTTCTTATATCGAATTTGCATCGAGTAATTAAATTGCTGTAAACACGTCTACTCTAGGTCTGATATATATATAACAATAATTGGTAGGTAGATACTGTAAAATTAAAAGTTAAATAAAAATTAAAAAATAATTTTAATATTGACAGGTATGCTTGATGCAGGTATTGGCGAAACTAAAGTAAATACCTACTTATCAGCTTTAAATATCCATACATTCGATGACAAAACTTTGAAGAGACATGAAAGATATATAGGCAAAAAAATTGAGTCTTTAGCGAAGAAGTTTTGTGTGGCAGCCTTAGAAGAGGAAAAATCGTCAACTCTCGCACATCAAAAAGAGAAGTAAGTTCTCTTGGATAGCCACATTTATTGAGCTATATAATTATACAAAGTGCATTAGAATGTATACACGTGATCAATTTTTATATACAAACGTAATTTATCTTAAATAATTGTACTATACAAATTCCTAATTACTAATATTTTACAATAATATGATTAGTTTTAAGCACATTATTGTAATTTTTAATTTTAATAACTAAATAGTTTACAACAATATGATTAATTAATTTTAAGGAAAAACTTGATTACTTAGTTTACAAGAACGTATTCAGTATGTAATCATGTTATTGATTTTATATACAACTATATTTTTTTATTTACATTATGACAATATAATCAATTTCATGTAAAAAGATGTTTTTTTTTATAAAACATTCTTCAATCCATCCTGATACGTTAAACATTATCCTTTATAATTTATTTTTAATATAGCAAAGATTCTACGACTGAAGATATAAACAACAATGTAACTGAGCTAACAGGATCTTTTGATGCTGCATGGATAAAGAGGTCTCGTCAAAATAACAGTTATAGTGGTACACTGCAATATCAGTTTTTTTTTAATAAATTGAAAATGATTTGATAGATTTTTCATAACATTTATTTATTATGTAGGTCATGCTTCTTTAATAGGCTATTTTAATAAAAAAAGTCATTGGGTATGCTTGTCGCAATATCTATTGTAAGCAATGTAAAATGAATAAAAACAAAAATCATGATTGTAGAAAAAACCATAGTGGTTCTTCGAAATCTATGGAGGCCGATATGGCTGTGGAGCTAGTTTTGAAAAACGATGATCTAGTCAGGGCAGAATGTAGAGTTAAAACATTGATAGGCGACGACGACTCATCTTCCATCGCAGCTTTGAGACGATTATCACCTTATACGATAATAAAATGGTCAGATTTTAATCACGTTTCAAAAATGTTTAATTCGAAGTTATATGATATGAAACTAAATGCTACTCTGAGAGATTATTTTTCCAAAGTTTTCACTATATCAGTGAAGAACAATAAAGGAGATGAATTGAAAGTAAAAGTCGCACTAGAAAATATTATACCTCATACATTTGGAGAGCATCAAAATTGTGGTTTATTCTGTACACTAGAAGATGATGGTACACATAAATATAAATATTTTAAGGATGAAAAGTGTTTGACAGATCTAAGTTTACGAGAACGATTAGAAAAAATAATACAGCCATTTATAAAAAGCGCACCACAGATATCACATTGTGCATCTAGTCAAGCGAACGAGTCATTCAATAATACAGTAATATCAAAGCATCCAAAATCAGTATTTTATGGTGGCTCAGAGTCACATTGCCTTCGAGTAGCTATTGCCGTGTGCCAAAAAAATCTTGGACATACTTTCATTGTTCATTTGAATAAATAACTGAATTTATCTCCTGGAAGTTTTACTACAACTTTTCGTAAAAGAAAACAAGATTGTCGCTTGCATGAAATAGAAAAAAAGCAAACCATTCCTAGTAAAAAACGGCGCCGTATTTTGAAAAAAGAAAGATCGTCGAGAAACTGTGTAACAGAGAATCGCGAAGGACTTTCGTATCAGTCTGGCTGTGGATATTTGAATACTTCAGATTTGATCGACGAAACTCTCCTCATTGGTTATAATCAGACAGTTTTTATTTTTTATTTTTTATTTATTTGCTTTTAAATTGTATCATAACAAAAATTATTTTCTTTTAAGATCATTTTGACATCAAAGACTCGGAAATCGTTGTATTTGACATTGAAACAACAGGACTAGCGAAAACAGATGAAATGGTTCAGGTAACTTTTTTTATAATCAATCATGATGCGTTTTTTTACACAAACTATTAATATTACTATTATTATTTACATAGATTGTGGCCGCCTGTGGAGATAGTTCTTTCAATATTTAAAAAGCGTCTGAAGTAACTGGGATCGAAATTCGAAACGACCAAATGTATGTCAATGGAACAGCTGTGATAACGTTTTCACCTAGAGAAGTCATTCTGAGCTTTTTATATTTCTTGAAACTTCAAAAGAAACCGTGCATATTGATAGCTCACAATGGCAATACATTTGATATACCTAGAATACTCGATTTAGCTAAATCACTAAGTCTTATGAAGGAATTAATGTTTTTTGTCAAAGGTGTATGTGATTCTTTACATTTATTTAAATCTCTATTAACTGACCGAAAAAAAACAAGATATCCTTTAAACAAACTGATTTGGCAAATGACTATTTAGATAAGACTGATATAATGGATGCTCATAATGCATTAAACGACGTATTAGTTTTACAAAAATTATTGAACAAGATATGTAACGATGATAAGACTGTTATAGTACAAAGTACTACAAGTATTGAATTCATGTTGAATTCTAAAGCTAGGTTACAAAAAACCAAAGAAAATAATAAATCTTTATCAGATTTACAAATTTCGAAAGCCATGAAAGGAAAAATTTCAAAGGCCGGTATCAATAAGACGATACTTCAACAGGCTTTTGAAACAGGAGGCTTGGATGCATTGACCATCCTTTTGGGAGAAAATGTAAATAATAAACCGCGCGTTACAACGAATAAAAAAATTATTAAAAGTATTTTTGATCAGTTGAATGAAAGAAAAAATGAATAACTGTGATTTCATAGAATAATGAATGTTACCATAATGTTAATAAATATTTATTAAAATGCTCAGTATTATCGTTTTATTATTTTTCTATACCTACATTATTTTTTAATACGAAAAATAGAAATTTCTTCCAGAATCAATTCTGCGTTGAGATTGATCTTTTTTTATTCATAAGGAATATTTTAATTTCAATGTCTTTTTACGTCTTATGAGTTTTGTTTTGCATGAAAAGAACATTCAAAACGCTTTTTATTTATCCATTGGGATTTATCATTTCCCTTTCAGCTCGTTTGAATTGTACGCCATCTCATCGATGCGCTGTTGCCAAACTTATGGCGCATGCGCATTAGCAGTAGCTGTGAAAAAGGATTTTCGTATTTCGTACTTTTCTCGCAATTTTCTCTTAATTGAAGTCGTCAGACCTATTTTTTTATAAAGCTAATAGATTCCTCGGAATCTAAAGTATTAGTACATATTTGATTTATGGGGACTCGTGATTTTATTCCGGAGTATTAATCGATTTTCATGAGGAGTCCCATAAGACTACGTGTTAAAATTCGATTTTTTCGGCAGCGATTTTCTCGAAAATAACATCGTCAACCCTGGTATTTCTTTTTTCGAAATGAATCTAGCATACTTTATTCAGATAATCTCAAAGTTTCAGAACCGTTTGTGATTTTTTTGAAAAACGCCGATGCCTCCTTAACCGCTCTCCTTTTCTCTTCACCAAAAGACAACGAGCCAAGCAGCATACGTACCGATATCCTGCAGAGCGCTCAGCCGCTCTCCTTCCGTTTTCCTCACCAACCAGGCGTACATCAATCTGTTACCTCGACGGCTCGATTCTCCAAAGTTTTTATAAACTTGGTGTTTATATTATTTTCTCGGGATTTGTCTCGGGATCGCCTCGAGACTTGTTATCTCCGAAATGTTTACAAATATAATGATTATATTATTTTCTTGGGATTCGTCTCGGGTTCGTTGCGATATTTTTGAGAATAGACCAACGGATTTTATACTTTTTGAAATGTTTACAAACATTGCTTTCGATTGCTTTTGATTCCAAGAATGTATCCAATGAATTTTTATTCTGGGAATTGTTTGCATAATAATTATTTCTTTAATAGTTTTTGTTCGTAATTATTATTATTTTGTATTTATTTACTTATTTTAAATAGGCATCATTAACAATTATTTATTAATTGTTCCTTATTTATAATTATTATATTTTTGAAAGGGAAACCTTTTCTCACTTTTTGAATGTAGAGAAAAGTTGGTCTGTTCATATAGAACTGCTGTATAAGGATATAACAAGAGTGAGCGGTTATTAATCGCACTCGCGCGTGTCCATAGGGTCTACACGGAGAGACCCCGCCATTTACAGCCTTAGTGGGTCAAGCAGTAGAATGACATAATCACCAATCAGTGTAGGCTATAGAACAGAGCAGTTATAGCATAGCCATTCAGAAACGGGTTACTGTTAATATACTAAGTTTAATAAGTTTCTTATAGACTCTGATGATGAACATCAATAATTTACGTTGGAAATACATTTTTCAAACATATTAACCATTAATCTTTGCAAAATATAAGTTAATAAGAATGAAATCCGAATATTCGAAAAGCTACCTTTAAATATCTGTCATTTCGGCTACTCGCCTTTGGAGGGCAAGTCAAGCTAAAACTGCTTTGTTCTACAGCGGCGCTAGCGGTGTGATCCTACCGCTGATTTGACGTTACACAATAACACTAATACGGCGCAGTTTTTCTCTTAGTAGATCTGAATCAAATTTGTGGCAGTGTAAGCACACCGTACCTAGTACATAATAGGAGCGCGCAGCGCAGGCGTTTTGAACCCTCAAACGTTAAGCCTCTGCACGCGCACGGTGAATATCGGGAGAACCGGTCGACGAGTTTGGCTAAAAATACAATGCACATACGCTTGTTCAGCGGGTCGCTCCACTCTAGCGCTGCATGCGCATGGTAGCCACGGCGCTTAATGCGCAAAAGAAGTTTAGTTTTTAAAGCGAGATATACATCGTGTTCTTCGCGAGGCACGCGAGCGCAGTCATTTTCGGCCAGAGATTTCTAATTCTGCACCCGCGGTTCTCCAGACTGCGCCGTGTCTATTTTTAATTCGACTTGCACGCCACCGCCGTTGCTGTCGCCGTGCCCCAGAGACACTAACGTTGCTCGCGAAAGCGCGGAACAGTGCCGCCCTGCTGCATGAGCTTGCTCTGCCAAGTATCGTGGCACTACTTTAGACGCTAATTTCTGTTTTGTTATTATTACGCACCTCCGACTATTTTCAGTAAACAAATAAATTCATTAACCTTTATTCACTTTGCGGATCTCTTTATGTAAACTTCGCCAATTACGTATTTTTCAAGCGTTTAATTCAAAGTTACATTTCAAAATACAATATTAATATACAATTTCTTAAAAACAACACTTAAGTTAAGTTCTTATCTTATAGTAAATACAAACATTCTAATGCATTACACATAAATGAATACATTAAGCGAAGATAAAAGGATACTTTTCAGAACTGTTTTTAGAATCCAGATAACAACAGAATCTCTTGAATGTTTAAGGGGTCTACCTACTTTCTCAATTTGATTCGATCTTTTCATTTTCTGAAAGTATATGTATCAACTTTAAAATTACAGAAGGGATATTGTATGGTGCAGGCATCGCTGACTAGACGTAAGTAAGATTTGTTTTCGAATTTTCATAAAAAAAGTTTCAAACGCGTTTTTTCAACACAACGTTTTTACACATATTGTTCATAAAATTTCCGAAACTACTGAACCGATCCTTATGAAATTTGAATGGTATATTCTGTATACCTATACCTATATGGCAAACCTCAATTATGCCCAAATTTCCAGTTTCTACTTTTTTCTTGCAAAAAATAGTAAATAAAGTCACTTTTTGTTTCTTTTTTCTTTAATAATATCCGCCATTTTGTCATTTTTTGCATCTATACTAAAAACCGAGGTTTACCATGAGGGGAGAGTCATACTAAATGTAAAACTTTTTGATTATTTTGTTATAGATGGCACATCTCAAAGATTTTATCAACAGAACACGCATAACCTACTTTTAAAGGAGTTATGTTAATGTGAACTTTTTGTATACTTAAAGTGTAAAAATAAAAAAAATAATTTATTTTATGTATTTTAAGCGTATATTTATTAAATCCAACAAGTTTTATGTCAGTAACTTTATTAGCAACCTCAGAAAATAATCGCAAAAATATCCTTTTTTATAAAAAATTAAAATTATTTTTTACAGGGATCTATATTGTCGACTTCTCTAGTTTAAACAATTATCCGAGATTAAACAAACTTTTTTAAAGAAGAAAAACGGCTTACGTTCAGTTATCATTTGCAACCAGACATTTTTAAAAATATTTTCCATGGTAAGCATATATATATATTTTGCATTAGCATACGGTCCCGCTTTCATGTACCCTTTAAACTTTCAATACGTAAAAAATAAATATTTTTAAAATTAAAGTTTTTCTTAGCATTTTCATGTTATAACCTTATATTTCTGTGATTCTTATAATTTACAAATGAAATACTTATCTTAATTAATATTAATTTTATCAAGCCTATTTTATCAGTGTACACTCCATGGCAATCTAGCATATAAAATTGTTTTGATAAAACAAAATAATTTAAAATAATTCATTGTTTAAATTCATAAATAAAAATACAAATTATCGATTAAAAATTATAATACTCTTTCCTACGACATTTAATGTACAATATCCGGGAAAAAAGAAACTCAAGCGATGAAAATTACGCAAAAATCACTGTATTTAATAGAGTTAAAGTCTTCGAATTGAGATGCGTTTTTCATCACTCTCTTTGAAAATTAACTTTGGCCCAGATTAAAATATGAGTATCTAGCCATTTTTTACAATTTTTAACAAATTTTAACCTCCATTTATTCAACAAAATTAAATATCTTCAAAAAATAGCTACAAAGGATATTTAGCAAATTTTCTGAATTTTTCATAAAAAGTGGTTCCAAAACCTTTTAATGCCCCTTTCGATTAATTAATAGTACATTATGTAACAAGGGCAAAAAGTCGAATATTTTTCCCGCGGATGAGTTTACTGTCCGAGCGAACGAAGCGAAGCGAGGGCAGTATCACCCGAGAGAAAAATCGACTTTTTTTGGAGTAGATTATATCGAATAGAATATATTATTTTTTGCTTTGAAGAGGTAGACTCTTCTCTGTAAGAATGAGTCTTACATATAAATACAGTGAAAAACTAATAATACGATGTAATAGGTTTATCAGAAACCTACTTTAAAATGGTTTTTCCTTTATTGCTATAAAAAAGGAAAAAAAACTTCAATTTGCAGGATAAATACAAAAAATATTTGGTTTTTTATGTTAAAATATATCTACATATTTTATGAATTAACAGTTTAATTCAATGCTGGGAGGGGTATTTGCCCGCAGAGTAGTTGTTTCTGTTGTTCAAATGAATATAGTAGATTTTTTATTAAAGAGTATATGAAACACTCTAAATACGTAACATGTTTTATCCGTTTAACAAGTTTACTAGAAACTTGCAGGATAAATACGAAAAATATTTGAATTTTTAATACTAATTATATTTACATATTTTATGAATTAACAGTTTAATTCAATGCTGGGAGGGGTATTTGCCCGCAGAGTAGTTGTTTCAATTTGCTGTTAGAAGCAATCATCGAAATATATATATCCCTCACGCCGCCTGAGACCACAGCCGATGCCTCTCCCCGATTCAAACTGTGATGTGAAGGTGGAGGGGATCGCTTCACAGTACTTCTCCGCCGTTTACCGTAGGGTGCGTTCACACTCGCGCTTACGCTATATCGCATGGAGCTCAATGGAGCTGGGAGTCTCGGGCCACCTGGCGGCTGGGTAGTCTCGTTTGCACTTCCTCACTCAGACTCACACGCGGCTTCCCAGGATAGCTGCAATACAAAAACAGAGGAGACCGATGCTAAAAGTTGTGCACAATATTACTAACTTGTACATCTTGAATAATATATATTAACTCGTGTCTTTATTATATATATATATATATATATATATATATATATATATATATATATATATATATATATATATATATATATATATATATATATATATATATATATATATATATATATATATATATATATATATATATATATATATATATACATATATGTGTGTGTTTGTGTGTGTGTTTGTGTGTGTGTTTGTGTGCGCGCGCGTGTGTGTGTGTGAAACAATTACAACTTTTCTTTTACAATCATTTTTTATTTACAATCGTACTTTATAACCTCATTTTTTCAAACCTATGTCGTACATTTATGTGCTTAGTACGGGAGCTAAAGTTTGCGTTTTTACCAAGACCAAAAGCACCCTTGTTATCGTACATTATCTTCATAGGTTGAACGTTTTGTGTGTATAATTTTTGAGTAAATCTGCGTAGCCAGGTTGCTTCCTAAGTAGCTAGGGAAAGAGATTGATACTCAGCTCCAGTGCTGCTAATTGACACTGTCGGCTGTTTTTTACTAATCCATTTACTAATTTTCTAATGCATTTATTCATTTACTAATCCATTTTCTTTTATTGCTCCACCTTGTAATTTGAAAATATATCCTGATACTGAGTGTAGGTCATCTTGATCACTTGACCAGCTTGCGTCAAAGTAACCAATCAGCTGATTGTCATTATGACTTGAATAGGTGAGTTTATAGTCCTACGTGCTTTGTAGCAGATCGTGCCGTCGTTTTCGATTTTCTCTTTATAAACCCACTTACTGCCGTCTACATTGTGATCGGGTGGTAAACCAGTTACTTCCCAAGTTTCGTTTCTTATTAGAAATCCATATTTTCGTTGCATTGCCTCTAACTACTGGCGGAGTAAACTACAAAATCATCTAGATTTTTCAGCGTTTTTTTGGGTCGACTAGACCTTCTTGGTTGAGGTTGAGGCTCTTCATCTCAGCTTTCATCTGAAGCATCTACAACTTCATTATCTGAATTATATTTCGGAGCTTCCATTGATTCTAGTGCGGGTTGACTCAGATCGTCAAGAGTTTCGTTCTGAGTGTTGTTATCATCTGCTTTTTACTTTTCTCGATGAAAACAACATTATTATCTCGACAGCGGATTATTTTCTCAGCATTTATGTCCCATAATCTATATAACCTTTATAATCGGGACAATAACCAACCATTACGCAGTCCTTCTCTTTGACGTCCATTTTACCTCTAAGCGTTCTGAGATATATGCCACAGCCTTACATGCGAAAATTCTCAAATTTGATATATTCGACTCGACTCCTGTCCATATTTCCTTGGGAGTTTTCTGATCAAGACTTTTCTGGGGTGAACTTTTGGACAGATAAGCTGCTGTTGTAATCGCCTCTGCCCATAATTTTTTGTCCAAATTTGTATCAAGAACCATACTTCTGGCCTTATCCAATAATACTCTGTTGGCGTGCTCCGCGCGACCGTTTTGTTGGGGATTATGGGCAATATACAAATCGTGTTGTATTCCTGCTTCATCCAGAATTTATCTCATTCTGTGGTTGATGTACTAACGACTATTGTCGCTTCTCAACGTTTCGATCTTGCAGCCTGTTTGATTCTGTACATATTTAATAAAGTGAGAAAAAACATTTGGTACCTCATCTATACCCTTTAAGAAATATACGAATAATTTTCTGCTATGATCATCCAGAAACGTAACGAAATATTTTGTGTTACCCAACGAAGGTTCGTTCATTTGACATAAACCTGAGTGTACTAACTCCAATACCTTCGTGGCTCGCTTCTCATTCAACGGAAAAGGCTTGTTGCTCATTTTCCCATATACACAGCATTCGCACTGAGGTAGTATACTGCCTTTGCGAAATTGAATTCTGTCAGCTGCATGATTCCACAACTGATTTAAATAATCAACATTAAGATGTCCCAAGCGACGGTGCCACATATCTATGCCCTCTTCTGTTACAGTCATAATTACAGCTGCATTAGATCTACAATTATTATTATTAGAATTAAAAATATCTAGATCTAATTTATAAACTCCGTTCTTGACTCGACTGCCTGTTAATACACATTTCTCATTATCATCTAGAATTCTACAACGTACGAGGGTTTTTTTTTATTTTTCAACATAATCTCCTTTTAGCTCTATACCTTTTTCCAAGCATTTTTCCAAATTTTTTAATCCGTCCTAAAAGTAGGATTTCGGAAGCTCCTCAAAATAGGCATTTGTTTGGGCATTGACCTCCTCGTTCGACATAAACCGTCATCCTCCAAACCATTTTTTCAAATTTGGAAATAAGAAAAGTCACTGGGAGCCAAATATAGTGATCACGGTGTGTGTTGTAATTATTCGAACTTTAATTCCATAATTTTGGCCATCGAAACTGCGCAGGTATCCACCCGTGCATTGTCTTGATGAAAGTAGATCTTTTTCCTTTTCAAATGAGAACGTTTTTCCTTGATTTCTTCGCTCAACCGGTGCAATAACGACGCATAATGCTCTCCTGTTATCGTCTTTCCTTTTTTCAAGTAATCGATGTAAATGATGCCGCGTGCATCCCAAAAGACCGTAGCCATCACCTTGCCGGCCGATGTCACCGTCTTCGCCTTCTTCGAAGCCCGTTCACCTTCAAAAACCCACTGTTTTGACTGTTTCTTTGTCTCTGGAGTGTAGTAGTGTGTCCATGAAGTGTAGTAGTGTTCCATCCACAGTTATGTATCGACGCAGAAACTCCTCAGGATTGCGACGGAAAAGTGCCAAACGCGGCACCAATCTTGCCGAGATTTCTTTCACACCCAATTTTTGGTGCAAAATTGAAGCGACTGTACCTTACGATATGCCTGTGGTTTCAACTATTTCGCGAACTTTCATTCGTCGATAACTCAAAATCATATCGTGGATTTTGTCAATCATTTCGGGGGTAGTCACTTCCACTGGGCGTTCCGAACGATGTTCATCTTTTGTGGATGTACGGCCACGTTGAAACTCATTTACCCAATTGTAAACAGTTGCAAACACAGGAACAGATGTGCCATGAACTTCATCCAACTCAGCTTTGATTTCTTTCGGTGTTAAGCCTTTTAAATATAGATGTTTAATCACCGCTCGAAACTCACTTTTTTCCATTGTTATGAATAAACGAAAGTTGTTTACTTCAATCGACAATAAAAATGAAACTATGTGATGGATAGAGCTGAAACTTTAAGAGCTGCTCACTAATAAAAATTTATTTTCTATACTACAAGCGCAATCTCTTGGATTTTCCAAGGACTTATTGAACGACCCTCTTACCTTATCAAATACTACAGTATAACCGTGATCAGTGATTTTTCCGACTGAAACTAACTTGAGGTTAGGAATGGTACAAAAAATACTTTTCTCAAACGCGCGATTTGCGCTGCGTTCTTACCAACGACTTTTAGGCTTACATCGCCTTCTCCGCGTACACTAGCTTTACCTTTACTTGCTACCGTAATGTCAGGCGTTGTCAATGTACGCATACTTTGCATTATATTTTGATCACAACACATATGTCTCAATGCGCCAGAGTAGATTATCCAGTCGCTTGCGCCATCGGTCTCAGCTGCCGTCAGGTCTAGAAATGCATAGACGACGTCTTCATCCGGAGGAGGGGGATCGTCGCTGGCTTTAGCGGTGTGCGCTTTGGTGTTGCGCTCTTTCAACGCTATAAACTAACTAATCAATTCTTGGTCATCGTATTCTTCTTTCAGGTTTCTCCATGTATCTTCAGCCGTTGTCTCGCTCTGTATATGACTGTATACTATAGGGTCGACCGCAAGTATAATTTTTGCACGTGCTTTGCAAAACTTCTTGGCGTCTGTCGATAGCTGCCCATCTGCTGTAGCTTGAACTGTTTCCCAGAGTTCTTCTGATTCCAGATATGCTCTCATGGCTGTTGACCATGAAGTGATAATTCTCGCGCCCTGTGAGACGATCTATCGGCTGAATAAAATTGAACTGATTTCTGCTCGCTATCTTGTTGTCACTTAAAATTGTATTTGTTACCTACGATACTGGACAAGTAGGTGTCTGGGCCCATAACCTGATGTTGGAAAAACTGTATTGAGGCAAGGAAATCAAATAATTGTTTGGATAGGGTTTTACACAAATAAGTATACTGTATTTGTACCTTCTAGACAACAATATTTATTCACTGGCTTTATATACAAAAATGGCGGATGTGAACGTCGGTCTTGACAGAGATACGCTCGTCCATACACTGATTGGACAAGACGCGCACAAGCGTCGTGGCGTTTAAACACCAACGGTTGTATTCTAGAGCCCGCCAAAATCCAAATTATCAATAACCTATAACTTTGATACAGATATATATATATATATATATATATATATATATATATATATATATATATATATATATATATATATATATATATATATATATAATTATTAAATATTAATTAACCTACAACACAATGCTATAAAGTTACTTTTTACATCATATGTTATAACGGAAAAATAATATTTTTCTGTATATCCTTCATTTCGATGGAACTTCCTCCATAACTAATTGTAAATTTATTATATATACGGGCGAATCTGCCAAACTTTTGACTTTTGAAAATTTTAATAGTATATTGTGTACCTAGGGCGCAAAGTGGTTTGCCCCTGGTGCAAACCATATTTTTTGTAACCGAGGCTAAATATATATATATATATATATATATTTAGCCTCGGTTACAAAAAATACGGTTATAAAAAAAAATATATATATATATATGTATATATATATATATATATATATATATATATATATATATATATATATATACACGTATATATACATATATATAATAGCAATTTTCCGAAAAAGTTTAGCGGGCGCAAAAGTAATTTTTGCGCCCGCTTATGCGTATTAGCGCCCGCCGGTCTGAAATATGGTCCTTTAGGCCCGCTTAATAGGTACAGAAAAACGCAAAAAACGTGCTTGTGTTACAAAAAAAAATTTTTTTGTTCTGGAGGCACATGTTTGGAAAAAATATTTTCTCTTTTCTTGTATAACAAATAACTGAAAAAAAAATTCGTTACTCATTTTTAACCTATGTTGAAGCTTATGAGTATAACAACTGAATAATACCAAAATTCTTCATCTATTTCAATTTAACTTCTTCAGCCATACATCTTTATATTAGATCGATTTACGCATAACTAAGTATACATGGGTTTCTTTATACATGGGTCGCTGATTTGAATATGAAGTCAGAATTCTAAAAAAATCTAATATGCGAACAAAAATATTTTCCTTTGCCATATTGAATCACCAATTTTGTACTTTGGAAATTAGACTTCATATTTGTAATCAGCGGCCCAAAACAACGCTCTTTATGAATGTTTACAAAAATATTTTATATAATTTTGGAATAATAACATTAAACAGAATACAATACTTCTCTATAGATTATTAAGGTTGACCGTTGAAAAAGTTACAGAGGAAAGACTATCAAAATTTAATTTTTCACTAAACACAATTACTCTATTGAACTGGTTCAGCACTTGCTTTTATTTAAGAGGTACATACTTAAACCAAAGATTTTTCACTTCTATTAACCGATATTTAAGCATATATATGAGTCTGAGATCATTAAAAACTTGGTTGAAGGCTATGTCATGCACAGAATGAATATAATCATGCTCAGTACCCAGCGGAAACTGACGTTTCTGGGAGGTATTTCATTATTTAAACTTTTTTATATGAACAGAATGATTTTGGAATGCATTGGCATGTAATCAAGTGTGTAATTTGAAAAAATTCACCCCAAAGATAGACAGTATTTAAAGTTTAAAGCCTTAAACTTAAGAGCAACATAAAAGTCAAAAGTTTGGCGGATTTGCCAATATATATGTATATATGCCAGGAGGAATGTAAACTTTACCAATCTTTTACGTAATTGTGGATAGTCCCATTCGTTATACCTATTAAGGTGGAACTCCAGTGATTTTTAAAAAATCTCTCCCTTTTGTCCAATAATATTAAAAATTCGGTAACTTTTTTGTCATAATTCAAAAAGGTTGTAAAAAAATTTTGAAAATTTTTCACTAAAATTTTTTTACTAGTTATTGGAGAAACTACATATCTTTGTAATAAAAACAAGGGTTTTTAGAATAGTTTCTTGTACATACGAATTTAACGAATTCAATTTTAAAAACTTCTAGGATATTTTTCAACTTAAAATTAACAAAAATTGATATTTTTGAAATTGTTTAAAATCAATTTATGGTCTAAAATAAATTAAACGTTTTTTGAACTTAAAAAAACATAAAAAATTGCATGTGTCAATGCTTACAATGGATGAATAAAACATTTACCATCAAAATAACTAAAAAAAAATATTAACTTCTTTTCACAATACTTTAACTGATATTTTCTGGACGTTTCAAAAATATACATGGTCATGGGTTGCGCAAAGAACTTTTTGAAAGTAGAAAAGTAAGTTTCGAGAAAGGCGCGTTTAAAGTTTTAATTTGGTATGCTATCCAATGTTAACTGTTTCAACTGGCTATAACTTTGGTATAACAAAGAGTTTTGACATCCAGCAGGTCTCAAAATGTTCATAAAACTATAAACATAAAAAATATGTAATATAAAAATTTCGATTTTTTGGTAAAAAATCACTGGAGTTCCCCCTTAAGGGGACGCCGGATATCTCTGTCCTTGTCTAATTGAGTTTTCATTCATAATTTTAAGAGAAATCATATTTTTCTTTAAATAATAGTTGTCCCCGCTTCGTTTTATAGTAATCTACATATATGTCCAAGCTGGATTCATATGATTGTTTTGTTTTCGAGAAAACTTTGACACACTAAAAGGACCAACTACGTGGAGATTAACCTTTACATTCTAAGTTTGTCAAAGTTTTCTCGAAAACAAAACAATCATATGAAACCAGCTTGGACATATAATTAGGTTACTGTAAAACAAATTGGGGACAGCTATTATTTTGTCATTAAACAATTAACTTTGTAAATAAATAACGAAATACGTGTGTAGGATAGTAGGAATCTACTGTCGGTATCCGACGTCTCCTTAAGGGGACGCCGGATATCTATGTCCTTGTCTAATTGAGTTTTCATTCATAATTTTAAGAGAAATCATATTTTTCTTTAAATAATAGTTGTCCCCGCTTCGTTTTATAGTAATCTACATATATGTCCAAGCTGGATTCATATGATTGTTTTGTTTTCGAGAAAACTTTGACAAACTTAGTATGTAAAGGTTAATCTCCACGTAGTTGGCCCTTTTAGTGTGTCAAAGTTTTCTCGAAAACAAAATAATCATATGAATCCAGCTTGGACATATATGTAGATTACTATAATACGAAGCGGGGACAACTATTATTTAAAGAAAAATATGATTTCTCTTAAAATTATGAATGAAAACTCAATTAGACAAGGACAGAGATATCCGGCGTCCCCTTAAGGCAAAATTTAGTTAACACATTTTTTTATACGAAGTCAAGTAAATTGCTCGATAAACTGTTATCTGCTTGACTCTTTGAAGGACTCATAACCAAACCTAAATGCATTACTTGACAAAGGTTGCGGAATATACCGTGACGACATTTGGGTACGTTAATAAAAAAGGGTAAAAGCTTATTCATCCTTATATAAATATTTAATTTGATACTTAACAGAGTAGAATGCATTCCACACTATCCGACACTATCAGCTGTTATTATGTTCTAAGTGAAACTTGTCACAAGAATCTTTACTCTACAGCGTGGAATACGTAGTGAGCAAGAGAAGCGGCGCAATCGAGATCTCGAAAACTGCTCTTGCCAATTTCACTTGGGTTTGTACACATATTCCACGCTGTATAGAGTAAAGACTCTTATGCCAATAGCCGCTAAGAACGATTCTGGTTTCTGGTTTCGGCGGGAGCAGCCGCGCGTTCTCTCTGCTCTGTTTTTGTCCTCTCTTTTACTCTACTCTACTGCTATATAAGACTCTCGGTTTGTTTGGACTGAATGTCCCCATCTAAAGCTTTGTTCAAACATTGTTTTGATTCCGTACGTAAATAATTTTCCGTTCTGTCTTTCTAAATTTATTTTGTAACCTGTAAGTTTACGTTTAAGCCTTTATAATATTAGTTAATTCATAAATATCATTTTAAAATCGAGATTCACAACATATGATATTGTCGGAAATTATCCAAGATCTGGCGTATTGGTTTCTAATTATCCAGCAATATTTTTGTTGCAGTGTTAATCTTGATTTTATCGATTTGAAATCTTTCATATTTTGGCGTACTTATTTGGCTTTGATTTTTAACAATATATATATTTATACTTTCAATATTTCGAATTTCTCTCTATTAAATATTCATGTATTTGATTAAGATCTACAATTTTTATTCAGAAAATTTTATATATTAGAGTTTGGTTTTTGTATCCTCCTAGAAATATTCTTTATCGTACATAGATCTAGCTCTGTTCCCTCGCCATATGCATTGCTTAAATTCATCGAACAAATCCCTTTCTTCTGGAGAATCCAAGCAGAGCTCGCTTTTCTATTGATAACAGTAGATTTTCTCTAGTTTCTAATTAACTTTCCAGAGTTTTCTTTCATGTGAACAATTTTTTAACTCCGTATAGACTGAATCATAAATAAGGTAAATCTGCATGATAAGACCAAGAATGGTAATGGGGACATATCGAACATGCACTTTATACAGCCAATAGTTCGGTTACCTGGATTGGAGAAAAAAAAGCTGCTAAGAGCATAATAACAGCTAATAATGTGACGGATAGTGTGGAATGTATTCTGCTCTGTTAAGTACCAAATTAAAATATTTATATAAGGTTGAGTACGTTTTTACCCTTTATTTAACGTACCAAAAGGTCATCATGATATATTCCGCAACCTTTGTTAAGTAATGCATTTAGGTTTGACTACGAGTCCTTCAAAGAGTCGAGTAGACTCTACACAACACTTTATCGCGCAGTTTACTTAACTTCGTATAAAAATATGTGTTAGCAGAACTTTCCCTAAGTTTGTTAAAGTTCAATAAAGATTTTGCCTGAATAGGTATAATGCACGGGGCTATCAGTAATTAGACAAAAGTTTGGCAAAGTTTACATTTCCCTTGGCATATATATATATATATATATATATATATATATATATATATATATATAAAACATAAAGTTACAATTACTTAATAAAGATAATGTTCCTTTTATCAAACTAAAAATATTTACCCATAGTGATACATCTCAGTGATTTATTAATACTCTTCTTATATGGAATAAAATTTATGAATATAATACAACGATATATATTTAAATCGAAAACTGCTCTCGCCAACTTCACTTGGATCTACTCTCTTATTATGAAATAGTGAAAATTCACTGTAGAACAGTGAATATTCACTATTTTGAATAGTGATAACTCAGCAACTAAAAAACAGTGAATATTCACTATTTGAAATAGTGAAATAAATTTTCACTACTTGAATCAGTGAAATTTAATCATATTCAGTAAATTAAAAAAATAAGGCTGTTATTTAAGGAGACGTCGGATACCGACAGTAGATTCCTACTATCCTACACACGTATTTCGTTATTTATTTACAAAGTTAATTGTTTAATGACAAAATAATAGCTGTCCCCAATTTGTTTTACAGTAACCTAATTATATGTCCAAGCTGGTTTCATATGATTGTTTTGTTTTCGAGAAAACTTTGACAAACTTAGTATGTAAAGGTTAATCTCCACGTAGTTGGCCCTTTTAGTGTGTCAAAGTTTTCTCGAAAACAAAACAATCATATGAATCCAGCTTGGACATATATGTAGATTACTATAAAACGAAGCGGGGACAACTATTATTTAAAGAAAAATATGATTTCTCTTAAAATTATGAATGAAAACTCAATTAGACAAGGACAGAGATATCCGACGTCCCCTTAAACGCGTATATATAATTATTTATAAGGTTTATTAGATATTGATTATGTATTATCATTTGAATATTTGTATATATTAAAATAAGAAATAAATTAAAAATGCGAAAAAAACTTCTCCGATGGGGATCGAACGCTGGTCCACAAGGTTTACAGTCCAACGTCTTCATCACTTGCCTACGTAGATTGCCTACATAGAGTAAATTTTATAACTCATATAAGGTGCTGCGAATATAACTGATATAAATATATTGATTAAAAATGTACTACCGATAATATGTATACATTCATTAGTATGCACATTACAAAAAAGATTAAAGTTGAATTTAATTATAATTTTTCTTTTAAAAAATTAATAATTTTAGGCATTTGTCCAATTTCTTACACAGGGAATATGGTTCAGAATTCTAATTAAGACATTAATTGCACCATTTTTATTCATTAATTAATTAATTATTTTGTTATTACATAATAAAAATAATATTTAATGTTCATGAAATAAAAATAATGTCAACTGAAATTAGGTTATGAAATACCAACTCGATCCCTACCTTGCCGGCTTTTAACTTATGTATTAACTACCAAATTAGTGATAAGTCACTATTTTCCTAATAAATACAGTTTTCACTGGCAAAATAGTGAAATTTTCACTTTTCGCAAGTAGAATTATTTTCACGAGCTAAAATGGTGAAAGTTTCACTATAAAATAGTGAAATTTTCACTGTTTCTTAAGTGGAATTATTTTAACTAGCTAAAATAGTGACAAGTTCACTATTTCAAATTAAGAGAGTATACACATATTATACATATGTATAATAACATGCTGTAATACGTATACATATCACGCCATGATATATATACATATCGTAGGTTGAATTAAACCCCTGGAATAAAATGACATGTATATTATAAAACTCTTTATGAGACTAGAATGGATTGAAGACATTCACGGAGTTTACAATTTGAGCCTGAAACTAGAGGGGATATACAGTATACATTTTTTTAAACGTATGCTGCTGCTCAAAGTTAAAATAAGTATCTACGTTCTAATACACATACTCTATCTATATACTTGAAATTATAAAAGAAGTTACAGCATAAAGACACAAATTTACGTTTTCGTGGAGAATCACTCATGTATGTAATGAAAAAATGGAAAAAATTGAATCCCCGATAACTCTTCAAGGGAAGCATGTTGTTATACGCCCAATACTACGCTCCTTCGCGCAGCTCAGGGTAGCTGAATTTAAATTAAATTCTCGCGCCACCGTAATTTGCGCACCCCCGCTAGGTGGCGTTGTCCAAACCGTGGTAGGAGTAGGCATGGCAAATCCATACAGGACCGGCCGTCGCGGTAGTCGGCACCTGTGGAATCTCGCTTAAGTAACTTGTCTAGTAACGCCTAGAGACGACTATAGGGCTAAGATCTGAGTTTGAGAATAAATCACGGCTTTTAATTAAACTTCTGTTTAATTATTTTGCTTTCCCCCTCCTCTCCATTTATATCTATTCTATCTTGAGTTTGTCTCATCGGCGGCAACTGTCACTGGGCTGTTTCTCTGGAGCAGCTCTAGGCTCGTAAAGAGCTAGGACAAGGGGTTAGTGTTGTGTCTTCCCTCTCCTAACGCAAAATCAACACCGTAAGACGATGAGCCAAGCAGTCTACAACTCGGGTATCTGCTGAGCGCTCAGCTGCTCTTCTCCTCTTCCCAAGTCGAGGGACGACAAGCCAAGCAGTCTAAACCTCGGGTAGCTACAGAGCGCTCAACTGCTCTTCTTCTCTTCCCAAGTCGAGGGACGACGAGCCAAGCAGTCTGCGCCTTGCACCGATAGAACTAAGCAGCGATTACTACCCGAGACCCAAGGAGTATCTGCTTGGCTCTCGCAAGCAAGCGTAACAGGACAACAATACGGGCGCACTAGATGCGCAGAAGATTGAAAATAAGTCTATTTCACCCATACTTTTCCCCTTCCTCAACCGTGCACTGCCGCGCAGCATTGTGTGTGTCTACTGCGCATGTTTTGGAGAGCCAAGTAAATACTGCTTGGGTCCTCCCGGGTAGAAACAACTGTTTATTTCTTTCAGTGTGGATCCTGAACAGTGCTCAGCCACTCCACTCCTGTCTTCTCCATCAACCTGTCGTACATCAATGTTGCGAGCTGAAATTTTGCAGATGTATTAGGTGTGTCTCAACTTAGGACTGATTAAATTTTGGAGCTGATTGGAAAATAAAAAGTTCATTTTTTAATGAAAATATTAATTTTAGAAAATATGTAAAACAATAATTTTGTTGTTGTAATTTTATACGTTAAATATGTTAAAAAAGTACGTACGTTTTCATAAAGTTAACAGTACAGTGCAAGGTGGGTGAATCGGAACCGATAAAACCTATTTTGACTGATTCCTAATATAGTATAGTAATCAATCCTCCTTGAATAATCGAATAATATTGCATACTTATTTAATATTTGACTTTCTTTATATGTTATACATGTATTATTAAAGAAAAATGTCGTAGTATTTAAATAATTATCATAAAGTCTATGTGTATCCCACATAGCACTCAATATTGCAACAATATCGCATGAGTACTATACACACAATATTAAATATTCTTGTGATATATTATTATTATTATTACTATATAGGCCAAGTAGTAATGATAAACAGCAACAGTCCCTGCAGGGCTACTGGAAATACCTAGAAAATGAGCCCTAGTATGTTAATTTTCATTAAATTGTTGATTAACAAAAGCTAAAATGCATTGAGAAACGCCCTTTCTTGAATTAATTTTCCGTCAGAGAAAATCAATCATTGGGCTTTGAAATTTTGGTATAATAAAGTCTTTATGATGCTTAATATGAAAAATTTTCTTTTAGCCGAAAATATTCTATTTTTATAACAAAATTAATTTTGCAACTATAAAAGATATATCCGTAGAATCTAATTTCTACATCGGGCCGTGCCGATCAGTGTTTGAGGTCTTATTTTCTTCCTAAAGACTTATACTATTATATTTCAGATTTTCCAACTTGACACTTTTACAAAATGGCGTCGAAAAAGGGATCGTTTAAACTATAGCGATAACTTTTGCTATTAACTTATTATAACCTATTAAATTATTATAGCCGCAGTTTGCAGCAATAAGTGCTGAGAAAAATACACGATATAGAAGGAGAGTTGAAGTATCGATATAATAGAATTCAGATACAATTACCGATTAAATGTTGTATAGAAAAATCAGTTCTTCATTTTCTTTTAATTTGTGGTAGCTCGTCGGGATATTTAAGAATAAGACATCAGTTTTTCGAATTATAGTGTCCAAATTTTGAAAAATTTTGAAGAATTTTGAAAATTATAGAAAATTTTGACAATTTTAATAATTTTGAAAAAATGGTGAAAATTTTGGAAAATTTAGAAATTTTTAAGTTTTGAAAATTGTTGAAATTATGAGAAGTTCTAGTATTTTGAGTAAGACTCAAAATGTGCAACTCCCCATTCGCCCTATATACATAAAAAGGGCCTTACATACACTTGTCAAAAAAAGTACGGAGTCTAAGAAGGGGGAGAGCTATTTCTAGCTTGGGTGATAATTTTAGCACTTATCTCCGTCTCCGGCGCCCGAAATGCCCCCCCCCCCCCCAGTTGCACAATATACTATTACCAGAATATGTTCATTTTTTTATAATTTTCTATTTTCTACACGATGAAAAGCATAAAACACCAAAAAAATCAAACTTTGATATAATCATGCAAAATTATATGGGATTATATATAACTATAAAATAAAAATAATAGACCATTTTCCACTATATTGTAGCATCAAATTTCTTTTATAATGAAGTATAGTTACAGTATGTGCATAAGTTTAAGTTTGCAGATATCTTCATATGTATGAATATGTATGTGCATGTTTTGTTTTAATGTGTGCGCGTGTGTGGATAAGTATATGCACGTTTTTCGATGAGTACACGAGTGTATGTGGATGGGCATGTGTACATGATTTTATGTATGTGTATGTTCTGTTGAGTGTGTATGAATATAGATACGTAAATGTGTTCAGATGTGGGTGCATGTAGGTGTCTGTAGCGTATCCCGAGTAAAAAAATCTTATATACTATCTTATATAATCATATATAAGTAATTTATATACAATTGTATATAGAATAACGTTATATACAGTCATATATGATTATATATAATTATATATACTTGTATATAAATTTTAAATTAAATAATTTATTAGTATAATAATTAATGTATGCAAATTTAACATTAAGAATAGTTTTTATTGAAGATTAGCAATGTTTTATGCATTTCTTATTACAAATTATTAAAAAGAAAAAAGACTTGCCCCACGTGGGATTTGAACCCAGAATCTTTGAGCTATGAAACCATTACCTTAACCACTACTCCAACAGCTTTTGTTGTAAAAACAGTACTCGAAATGTATTATAAGGTATATTGGTAGGCAACTCATATATAGTCGTATACTTATATAGAATTATATATAAATGGATTTAGAAAATTTTACTTCACAAAGGTAAAATAGAGTTGGTAGTAAAAAGTAATATATTATTGTACAGTAAAAGTTCAGGCACTGTTGAAAGACGGGACTGAGCGTAACGCGCTTAGTCTTGGTGGTTATGGTGGCTAATGACGAGGTCCAGGCAGTGTGTTCTGTAGGTCTTGGTGTCTAGCTACAATTACTGTTTGGAGACGGTATCCAGATGGTTATAGGTGCCGATGACGAGTTCAAGGTAGCGCGCTCCGTAGCTTTTTGTGTCTAGATGTAGGTATTGATCGGAGAAGGCATCTATTAGGTAGTTATAATAGCCAATAGTGAGGTCTAGGACTACCCACTAGGGCTTTGTAGTTTTTTGGTTGCCGATGAGGAGTCTATGTATAGCGCGCTCCGTAGCTTTTTGTGTCTATATGAACATACTACTCGAAGAAGATGTCAAAGTAATTATGGCGGTCGATGACGATACCTAGATGTCTGACCTGTACCTACATCTAGACACCAAAAACTACGAAGCGCACTATCTAAACCTCGCCATCTGTCACCATAACGACCTAGACTCCTACTCGGTTATGCATTAAGAAAATTGTTTAAGAACACTTTAAAATTCAATATGTATTTATATATACATATATATATATATATATATATATATATATATATATATATATATATATATATATATATATATATATATATATATATAATCGTATATAACTATATAAAAACCCATCGTAAAAGTAGAATGTTTTATATGTAACTTATATATGCTTATATATAACTATATATTATTATATACATTTAAATAATCTTAATCCATATATAACTGTATACAACTATATATAGTCATATATAATCATATATAGTCATATATAATCATATATGATTTTTATATATAACCATATATAACCATATATAATTATATATAGTCATATATAATCATATATAGTCATATATAATCATATATGATTTTTATATATAACCATATATAACCATATATAATTATATAATGTGTTTTGATGTTTGGGTGATTGCGGTTATGTATGCAAATAAGCGTATGAACACACGCAACATTTTTTATTATTTAGCCATCAAGGGGATATGAAATACCAACCTGATTTCTACCTTCTTTGTGCCGGCTTTGTACTTTTATTATTTAATCTTTGTGTTCGTACTTTGTGATTGTAACTTTAAAATAGTTGTAATGTTCAACAAAAAAATATTTTCATTATTGCCATTCAAGAACCATTCTTTATACTTCTTTTAAACACATAATTTGTTTGTTTGATAAAATATATATAAATTTATTAAAAAAAAACAAGAAAACAAAAACAACAAGTAAGATGATGTAGAATTTATTTTTACCTAAAAATGTATAACCATTTATTTTAAATTTTTCGGTGGCTTAGGTGTGTTTAAAATTTTTTAGTGAATTTTTTAGGGGAATATGAAAGGCACGAGAAGATATCTATGTTATCGACTCAATTTTTAATTTTTAAAATATTGTTTTAAATTATTGTAGTAAAGACGATACATCCGGATTTTTCTTTCTCGATGAAGAATAACCGAAATTTTTCAAGCAATTCCATTTACTTAATCGCTACGAGGTTTACGTTCCAGATATCAAATACGGTTGTTTATAACGGGGAACTTAAAGTTCGTAGTGACAAAATAAATACAATTACTTGAAAAAAATTTTAATTCTTATTTATTGCCCAGGCGGAAATAATCTGAGGCATATAAAACTTAATAATATACTATAATTCTTAATAAAACTTATTAGCTTTTATAAGATTTTAATAACAGTTTATAATGTGTTGAATTTAGACTCTAGTAATAGTTTATAATATTTAATAATAATTGTAAGCTTTTATTAGCTATTATGAAATTTTATAAATGTTTTTAAACTTTTATGAGCTTTTATTAGACTTTTGTATGTAGACAATATCCTAAAAATGATCTTTTTCTGCTTCTTTTTAGGTTACACACTTTTTTTGTTTTTCTGCTTCTTTTTATGTTTTTTTAGCTTTTTAACAATTTTATTATTTAGATAATAAACATAGTATTTACTACTATAGATATTTATATTTGCCATACGTCTTTTTGCCAAACACGTAATAAAACCATAAAATTGATAACCTTGACTAATATTAACCTCCGTAATGTCCTTATGCGGCTGATTTAATATAAATGTTTATTTAGAGCCTAGTTATGTCCCGTACAAGCCTTGTCGATGACCGGACCCCCGGCCAAGCTACGGCCAAATTATCTGGGCCTGGACAGAGAAGCGTTACAGGCCGGGCCCGGACCGGGTCTTGACCTTACAACTGAACTGAACTGATATAAAGTTACCATTTTTGGAAGTATCATTCGGATGATAACACTCAAACTGAGAAACAAAGATATGATACTATAATTCTAAAAATATTTTCTGTTAAGCATATTTATTAAAAAAATGAATTCCGAAAATTGACAAAATTGATTTCATATATGCTCAATTATGCCCATATATGAGTATGATCATATATTATTATACATGATTATATAAAAGCCAGATGAGGTGCTATATGTACTGATATATAATAATGTATTACCACATATGACTACCCTGGTGGAAATTATTTCTGTGATTTTGTGTAAATTTTTGTAATTCTTTGTAATTTTCGAATTTATCTGTCAATTTCTATAATTCTTTGTAATTTACTATAATTTACTGCAATTTACTGTAATTTTCTGTTAGATTCTGTAATTTTCTGTAATTTTCTGTCATTCTCTGTCTGAATTCGGACTATTTCACAAAAAATCACAAAATATTACAGAAAGATACAGTAAATTACAGAAAATTACAAATATTTACAAGAAATTACAGAAAATTACAAATATTTACAAGAAATTGCAGAAAATTACAGTAATTTACAGAAGATCATTTATTTTAAATTATTTTGCATTTTAAATATTTTTAAATCAATAAAAAGATTTGCATTTTTGCATTAAAATGTGATTAAGTCAATTCAAGAAAAGAAAAATATATATATAATGAAAAAAAAATCGGACGAGGATTTGAACCCAAACTTTCTACGCAGAAATCAACGATTCTAACTACTACACCACGCTTGTAATGATTGTTACGAGTTATAGTTGAGAAGCTATAAGTTAGTATAGATTAACTGACCTAGATGGTAATTCATAGTCGTATGAAATAGCGACACGATATCAACCTTACCGGCACTATAGCTTTTTTATGTTTTAAATGGTTTACAAATATTTCTTTCAAAAAAATTATGTAACTTAGCCTCTTCTCCTTTATAAATAGACAATAAACAAACATTTGAAGTGATTATATAATAAATATTTGCAAACTCTTTTAAAAATAGAAACTTAGTGCCGCATAAGATACAAATTTTTGACGTTATTTCACGTAATCTTAATAAATACACAAATTTTATAATTTTTAATTTTCATTAATTTATGAATAACTATTAGAAAACACATATCTTATAAATTATTATTTAGGCACGTGCGTTGTACCACTTATAGTTTCTTAAACATAAATCATACATTGCAAATGTAACAAAGTGACAATGTGAAAAAGTGATTTGCGTCAAAAATTAGTATGGCGTAGTGTTTAGTATGCGAAAGTTTACAATCTATTTAAAAAAAAACTCTTTTTTAAAAATAAAAATCGTAGTGCCGGTAAAGTAGAATCCGTAAAAATCCGTAAAAATCTGTAAATTTCTGTAATTCTTTGTAATAAATTATAATTTTCTGTAATTTTCTGTAATTTTTTGAAATATTTTGTAATTTTCTGTAAAATTTAGACAAGAAATTACAGAATTTAGACAAGAAATTACAGAAAATTACAAGAAATTACGAAAAGTAATAAGGCAGTTGACCCAGATCTCGTCAGCTTAGTAACAGTCTCAACTTATTTCGCTATAAAAAATGCTTTAATTTAAAAAAAAATTTAAATTTGTTGATTTCAACTATTAATTTATATAATTAATTAACAAAAAAACTCGAAAAAAAATGAAATTTTAACGTAATATTTACTTCCAAATTCAATAAACCAAAAATAATCCGAGGGAGCAGTTGTCGATAACCATTTTACGAACCGGAGCAATTCTCGATAGGTGCAAAAGACCCAGTTCTCGATATACCAACAAGCCCATTATGGAGGTTTGGTTCTAGGTTATGTCAAAACTTGATTGAATGACATACACAATTCGATTATTATAGTTACATAATTATTAATTAAAAGTAGTGCTTAAGTAACTTTAAGCATTGAAATAACAATTAAAGAAAAATTTACTTGTATCTTGTGTATATTATCTGATTATCGACAACTGGGTAAGTACGTGTAATTAAGATGGAATCGTCAATATATGAATTAAAATAGTTATAAGTAAATAAATCAAAATTTAACTTTTTGATATCTCTTATTTTGTTGAATTTAAAGCTAATCTTGGCATTACAGATGTTAGAACGTTCAATTTATTACGAAAATGTAATTTTAAAGTTTACTTTTTGTTACGGTCGTGGTTAAGAAAACGTCGAGAAAAGCATCAAATCTGAGAGTGCCAAGAAGTATAAATTTTTATTTAACAAGTAAGGTAAACGTACTAATGATCGGACACGTCCCTATGATCGAATAATATTGATAATAAGTGTTTATTAGATACATGAAATAATTCATAATCATCCCAGATCTACAGACTAATGATCGATTAAATGATTTTTATAGTTAACGTTACGAATATTTTTTTACTTAAAACTATGTAGAGGTATGAACACAATCGAACAACTGTCCGATTATGGAGCTTAAGCATCCGGGTATTGGTACTTTACCTTAGCGCTAACTGAGTTTTTATAATTCAAAATATTTGTTCAATGATATATTCTTGATATAGAAATAATTTTTTCGTACAGAAAAATTGTTCAAAATATATCTAAAATCGTATTATTCCTTCGAGTTATCGACAGAAACCCCGGTTTATCAGACAAATATAAAAAATACTTAATAAGTAACTAAAATGAGTACATTAATTGTCACACTTATTGACCTAAATATATGTTATAAAATATGAAATATATATATGCTTACTGTTATTAGTTTGCATATATTATAATATTTATTAAGGTCAATAAGTATGACAATTAATACTAAATCATTTTTATTGGAATTGTGTTAATGAAAAATAAAATTGTGTGCCTTCATGGGGCCCCGCGTAATTACGCGACTACGCAACGGAGCAACGGGGTGTCAAGCCATTCAAATTTCCCGTCGAAATCCCTAACCTCAAATCTTTAACTGAGATATGAATAACTGATTATAATAATTAATAAATAAACCGAATTATGAAAAACCATCATTGCCCTATCTTTTCTATCATTCTACCACTGTGTTAAATTCAAGTAAAAATATCATTGCATATATAAATGGCATTTGAACGAAATTTTGGATCACTTTTCATAGATCTCTGTTTTATCACCAAATTTCGTTCAAATGTCATTGACACAAACCGTACAATTTTTACTTGATCTTTGCACAGTAGTAAATAATTACAAAACGAAGAGCAATGATCTAGTTTTTTATATATCTGTTTATTTTGTAATAATAGCCAATATTTTAGAATTCTCAGGTCGGTATAGTAGGGAGGATAAAAATTGACTTTGATACCCCCTTTACCTAATTATCCATATGCAAATAATTACTAAAAGTTACAAAGAATTAAACATTTACAAAGAGTTACAAAATGTTACAGTGAATTTTAAAAATAAATATACAATCCTGGATTATTGCGACTTGTCATTAAGGGGACGCCGGATATCTATGTCCTTGTCTAATTAAGATTTCATTCCTAATTTTAAGAGAAACCATTTTTTTGAAAAATAATAGTTGTCTCCGCTTCGTTTTATAGTAATCTAAATATATGTCCAAGCTGGGTTCATATAATTGTTTTGTTTTCGAGAAAACACACTACGAGGGCCAAATACTTGGAGATTAACCTTTACATACTAAGTTTGTCAAAGTTTTCTCGAAAGCAAAACAAGCATATGAAACCAGCTTGGACACATATTTAGATTACTATAAAACGAAGCGGAGACAACTATTGTTTTTTCAGAAAAATGATTTCTCTTAAAATTATGAATAAAAACTCAATTAAATAAGGACAGAGATTTCCGGCGTTCCCTTAATAAGGAAATGAGTTTACACTGCGAAAGTGATTATAATAATAAAACTGAAATAAACAACAATATACAGTAATTCGTGTATACAAAAAATATTGTGATTTAAAAGTGTAAATAAGTTATTGTAAACAAAATTGTTGAGAGAACTTTAGTTGTAAATTATCCACCATTGATCAAAACATTTATTTATCATTTTTATAATTAAATAAGAAAGAAAAAAAGTTATTTTGAATTGTAGTAGTTCTTCAACAATAGTATAACAAATATTATACAATATTTCATATACTAAACTTCTTAGCATAACAATTTAAATATCTAATTTTAGTGTTTTCTCTTAATAAAATATAGGGGAGGATAGGGTATGGCCGGTCACGTAAGCAAAGTGCTTGTTATTTCCACTTTCAAATTGTGTTTATTAACTTTAAATAATTATTATGTTAGTTCAAACCATTCAATTTAAATATTTCTTATGGGTTTAATATAAAAATTTAAGATATCGAAGCTATAAGTCGAAATAGAAAAAGCATTTTAACCGGATTTACCCCACATCAAAGGGTAATACCGGTCAGCCTTGGTGCAATTTCGGTCACTATTAGAAAGTTACTTTTATAGGTGAAAATTTTCTTTAAATCAATTATATGAACTTTCATATGATCCATTGCATTATTATGCGCACTTACACAGTGAAATATGTAATAACATAACCACTGTTCGATCAAAATCACTTAAGCAAAGTTGCCCTACCTGAGAGCGCAGCGCAACGTTTTCTTAGCTTCACTTTCGGGAGCGTCATATAAATAACATTGGGACCGGGAATACCCCAATTCTGCTTAGTAATTTAAATTGAAATGATGAAAAGCAATAGGTTTATACTTTTTCTTCTTCACTACTTCGTATTCTTAGATAGTTCAAATTAATAAAGTTGCAAAAAATAACTGCATAAAGTAACAAATAATATGCATAAAAGCTTATTTTATAGACCAGATTTCTTATAAGAAATGTAGGCCTACACTTTGATGGTATATAATTCCTTAATAAAACTGAATAGACGGTTGCTTGGACATTAGATTAATTGCATTTTATGTTGCGTTTGATATACTATTCGAATTATAACCTAAAAATGTTTAGATTATTGAAAATAAGAGTAACCGGAATTAGCCAGTGACCGGCATTACCCCGTTCTCCCCTACCAAAAGACATTTCCCAAAGCTTAATAAAAATCCATGACTCAAACGTATGATCTTCTCCTTGTGATTATTCGTGATTCATTCCAGTTTGCTGAATTATTGATTTATATGTAAACAACATTTTAAGATTAATTTTAATTCAGTTATGTGATAATAGTCAATGCAGGTAATTATTTTCGTTCATTCACATCTTGTAAACTTTTCTTATTCTATAATCAAAATCTGCAAAATCTTTTTTGAATTTTTATTTTAATAAAAAGTCAAGCTAACCATATTGATAGTATTCGAACCTTATCATGTTCATATCCTTGAGGCAAAAACTGTCTGGAATTTAATAACACAATAACTTGTCATTGTATTCATAATAATCCAGCTGTGAATATTATTAATGTTAGTTTCCATCATATTATGTAATAATTTATAGTTAGTAAGTTACAATGCATTTTGATTATTTGTAGATTCAAAAGTGTACTTTACGTAAAAAACTTTAAAATAATTTACCGAATTAAACTCAGAATATTGTCTATGTTGATTGTGAATTTAGAAAACTGGAATACATAATGTAAGCATTGACAATGTATAAAGTTACTTTTAGTCGTTTCATAAAATTGGAAAACTTTTATTACTAAAAAAAGCACCATTTCCTGCCGTTTAAATATTATCACAGTGAAATATTATCTTAAACTTACTACAAAATTTAAATAATCCATTCTATTAATTATAAATTTAAATTTATATTCAAATGTTTAAATTTATAAGTAATTTGTCAAACAGGAATTAATCCTTAGATAAAGTTTAGCGGCAACAATATTTTAAGTAAACTCTTCAAATAATAGTAGTTAATCTTCTCACATATTTTATACTTTTAATATATTCAGACTTTTTAATTACACAATAATTTTGTATGCACATATTGCTGTTTATTATACTGTTCACTTCAGTTTCTATTAATAGAATAATATATTCGCACTTTTTAATTACACAATTACTTTATATATGCACACTTCATTTTTTATTGTTCACTTCAGTTTATATTATTCGTATCACTCCCATTTTCCTAATAACAACAAAAATCAAAACAAACCGAGATTATATGTATATATAACCTTCATATATATAACATGTTTTCGTCGCTATTGTTACACTTCAACTTTCGATCCTTCTGCTTCTCTCGGAATACCCCGGTGGTAAACTATGTATATATAGCAATGCAGTAGAAAAAATGGAAAGTCATATATATATCAGAGAAAAGAAAACGGAAGTGCGGAATACAAAACGAAATGAAAAATACTGTGCAAATATTCAATTGTTTATATCGTTATTAGATGAATCTATTTTATCAGAAACTTTTTTACGTGATAAACTAAATTATTGTCTCTTAAACAAGTGCCAATAGACTGCACATTCTTTAATTAGAGTTTAGATATTCATATTTGAAATTTTTGAAGATGTTAAAAAGCACAATGTTACGTATATTAGGTCGTCTGAGCGCCCGCTCAGATTCGTACCATTTTACACTTGTATTTGCCATCGAGCACTATCGCGCCATTTAATTAATAAACCTATAATTATTTAATTACAAAAAGAATTATTATTAATTTATTAGTTTTTAACCACTTTATTCATCCCTCCGTGGTTGCCTGGGTTGACGCGTGGCCGAGGCATAGACTTCCTGGCATGAGGAAGCGCAGCTGTCTTCTCGGTAGGGCTTGTAACCGGATGACTTGCCAGTTTGCCCGGAAGTTGGAAGGTGACTAAATGGTAACCGAGCACACTCTACACACATTTACTCTTACAATCATTACACTACACTTACCACACGCACTACACTCAACAAAATACTCAAACATCTTCTCTCGGGCGGTGCGGGATTAGAAGCCGGCCGCTTCGGACCCTGATCAGGAAGTGCGAATTAGGCAGGGGGATCGGAAACCCCGGTTGCTCCGGGCGAGCCCTGGTCCGTCCGTGTATTCCGGGACTGGGAAAACGAAGACTAGGCCTCAGGGAACTGGGGTAGGATCAAAGTATCCGAGGGTACACCCGTTCCCAGCTATTTCAGCCCGCCTCCCTGCGCACAATGGGCCGGTTAAACAATCAAGAAAGAAAATGTTGCGGAGAGGCGCCTGGGCCCGACGGGATACCAGAGCGGAACATGTACAACGCGTGCCTGAAGGCGGGTGTCTTTGGCACTCCCTGGAAGGTTGCGCGTCGCGTGTTGATCAGCAAAGGTAAGGGAGGTGATCCCCGGCTTCCGTCGTCTAACAGGTCACTGTGCATGTTGGACCACACAGGGAAGCTCTATGAGAGGTTGCTCAAACGGATACAGGGAGCTGTGCAGGCTGCCGGTGATTTAGCTGACAACCAGAACGGCTTCAGGAAACGGCGATCCACAGTGGACGCTATACGAGAGGTAGTTCGACTGGGAAGGAGAGCATGGACTGGAAATCAGGATTGGATTTCAGGAACATCGCGCTTCTCATTACCCTAGACGTTAAGAACGCCTTCAACTCGGCCAGGTGGCCAGACATCTTGGATGCGTTGAACGAGTTCAGAGTACCAGAATACCTCATGCGGGTGATACGGAACTACCTAAAGGATCGTATCCTCCGCTACGAAACAGAAGAAGGCCAATGCGAGAAATATCTCAGCGCCGACGTGGCACAGGGTCAATCTTTGGCTCTGATTTTTGAAATCCTGTACGATGCACAGTTACGACTCGGGCTACCGGAAGGGATGTACATGATAGCCTACGCTGATGATGTCGCTTTAGTCATTTGAAACCATTTTTGGGACTTTGAAAAAGCACAATATCTGCTGAACCAGGCGATGCGCAGGATCTCGCGCTAGATGGGGGAACACGGTCCCGACTTGGCAGCCGCTAAGACAGAGATCGTGCCCTTTACTGGCAAACGGATTGAGACCATCTTCCCCATGTATGTGGGAGATGCGGAGGTTTCGACAAGGAGGGAGGCTATGTATCTGGGACTCAAACTAGACACTAAGCTTACTTTCTTTCGTCACCTAGTGTATGCAGTGGATAAAGCGACAAAAAAGACTGCACAGTTATGCCGTCTTATGGCAAACACGAGTGGACCGAAAGCGAGTAAGCGTCGACTCCTCGTGTCAGTTATTACATCCATCTTATTGTACGGTTCTGAAATATGGGCCGATGCAATGGAGAAAGACTCATACTGGATTCGACTCACTTCCGTTCAGCGTAGAGGAGCTTTCAGAGTCACCAGCGCCTATCGCATGGTCTCGGGACCCGCAGTGCTCGTTATTGCGAAAATCATCCCGATCGACCTTGGGACGCTTTCTTAACCGGGAGACGCTCAATTGCTCTCATTTTATGAATGTTGCGGGGTGGGACAGGGATACTTCTCCCTTCCGTACGGAGAGGAATGAGCCGGTTCGAATACGCATATAAATGAGACGGGTTAAATCTGACGTCCACTCGGGGGATTTAAAATTATGAATTTTTAAATTTGTTTCAGGTCAAGGCAGCAGCGGTTGTCGAGACCATACTAGAATGGCACCACCCTGAGGTAATGTGATAAACGGTACCAGGGTGGGTTCCGCCAGAAGAGGAAAGGGTGGTAGATTTTAGTGGGTCGGTTTTGTTTAGTTTATTTTTCGTCCTATATTATACACACGGCGGATGCATCCCCAAACAACCCCACACTATCCGACTGTACGGACCCAGTCGAGTGGGCCTTATGTATCATTTCCTACATACCCTCGAAAAGAAAACAAAGAAAAAAAAAACACTTTATACATAATAATATCAGATATTCAAATTTTTTCATTATTTTACTTGATAACGTTTTTGTTTTAATATTTTATTAAAGAAACTAAATAATACTTTTAAAATATTCAACAAGAAAAGTTTATACCACTTGAAGTTCATTAAAATAAATTTAATAAAAATGAAAGAAAAAACGGGAAAATCCACAAATACACAACATAAAACTGTATCAAATACATAAAATCTTTGCTAGCTGAAATTTTTTTTATGTGGGAAAAAACAACTATAAATAGAAACAAAAAAACGCAAAAAACAATAAAAAATTATAACCTCTTTGAAATAATAACAAAAATGTCGGAAGAACGGGGAGAAACCATAAATAGACAAACTTAATTTCAAGCCTGCTTTGGAATTTTAATATAATGTGGAAGATATTTATTTTATGCTTTTAATTTACGTCATATCTTTTCAATTTCTGTAAATTTCCAGATATACGAAATCATCAATCAACATAAAAAATATATTGAAAACATAATAGTCTGTTTTTTGTTAATCATTTTGCATTATTATTATTATAAATTTGATTTAATATTTAAAAATATACTATTAAATATCCAGATATTCCAAATACTCGGACAATATAAAAAAGCATGTTATGATATAAAATCTATCCTAACTAAATATTTTTGTTTATGTATGAAAATGTCGATTATATAAAAGAAACAAATTGAAACACAAAAAAAAATTAGAATGGTCATACCTCTTTAAAATAATTTTAAAAAATGGAAGAAAAACGAGGAGAACCCACAAATAGTAAACACATTAAAAACATAAAAAAAAATTTATATAGCATAAAATAAAATCTTCCAATAAAAGCAACAAAATGAAACACAATAAAATGTAATATGAAACCCCGTAGAAATAATCCAGAAAAACAGTGAGAAAATGTGCAGAAACCAAAGTTGACACCATAAAACCGTATCAAAGTCATAAAAGTTAAAAAAAATTTTATGTAAAAGAAAATCGTCTAATAAAAGCAACATAATAAAACACAAAAAACTATGAAAGATAACCCTATTGAAATAATCAAGATAAATTAAAAACAAGGAGAAATCACAATCCGGAAAGTCAAAATTTGTTAAAACCATAAAATACATAAAAAGTATGTTAGTGGCACACTTATTTCCGAATAAATTAATACGTAGATAATAAAAGAAAATAAATTTCAACACAAAAACGTTCACATAATTATAGAGGCGTTAAAGAATTGATGAAAACCTACACTTCATGATTGATTTGGAATCTTAATATAATGTAGATTGCTCGTTTTTAATCATAATATTATATTTCTATAGTATAATAATTGTATAAAAATGAACTATATAGCGTAATATTTTTTACCTAAAACCTTATAAATTCAAATTTCATTTTCATAAAAGTTCTAAACATTTTAGCAAGATTTGGAATTTGGGTGTCGGATGCGTCCGCAACCATTCTAAAAAGATCGGAAAGGCTCGGAATAAAATCTTTCCGTTCCTTACCGATCCTGCCCATACCGTTTCATAAGGGAATTATCCCTATATGGGAAAGACTAATACGATCCCGTAGCAAGAGTTCCCCGAGTTTACCCGTTTCGTCCCTAGATGCTCTAAAATTTACTTTTTCTTCAGCGCATTAGAAAACGAATAAAGTTACAGAGTCCAATTCTAGATATTTCCGAAAATACAGCCGAAAGCACAGGGGTGTTGAGCAGGTGTACGAGCGCTCGGCTAGACTCGAGCGCACGCTCCGCCCTTCGATCTTCTACTCCGAATTTCATACCTGAAAAGGGTCAACGGTCGTTGAAAACAATATTTAGAGTTTATAGTAGTGTCGCACTGAGCCATAATACGGTTTATTCAAGTATAAAGGTGTATAATACCTCTCTGTGTACGTGTTTATACTTTGCTGCTTCTAGCATCAACGGTTAGTTTTGTTCTGATTATTGGCGAGTATCCGTCGTAAGAATATCATGGCAAGTTATCCGATAGGTGAAAAATCGACCTCCGAACGTGCTTCGAAGCCGCGTAAACGTAAATTTAACGGTAATCGATTCACAGCTCGATCAGACGATGAAGAGTCGGATACAAGCAGTAGTGCGAGAAAATTGTCAACTGCGAGCACCGAAGATATAATTGTGAATCCACTTCATTGTTATAGAATTATTTAATTTTTCAAAGTTTTTCATGCGATTACTGATATTGTAATCTGAAGATCGTGTAAACAAAACGTAACATTTGCAGAAAGTGGTCATCGAGGCTTAGGTTTTAAAATTGTTCTATCGTGTGTGTGTGCGGTCGAAGAGAAATCAATTCAGGACCATTGATAAATACCGGTTGCGAAATAAATAGACGGATCTTGTTCGTTATGAGACTTCTTGGTGTTGGATGCGAAGGTATCAATATGTTTTGTGGTCTCATGGATCTGTGTTAAGGTTTGTCGAAATCAACGTACTATAAGATATTGCAACATATTCAGTCAGAGGAGCGAGAAAAGAATGTAGAAAATGGGAGAACCGAAACTCACTTGAAAGAGTCCGGCGATGGATCTTGGGCAAAACGTGGCTTAGTTCATTGTACGGTGTAACAACTCTCATTGCGTACTAATGTGGCAAAGTAGTCGACCTGATCGTGAAAAGTGCATACTGTCACTCTTGTACCCTAAAAAAGGAAACATTAGACGACGACGACTTTCAAGAATGGTATGAAGAGGACAACGAATCACGCTCCTCAGATCACGAAGGTTCAGCAGGGAAGATGGAGGTGGATTCAATCTGGAAATGTTTTCGAGATCCGAAGAAAAATTTGGCGTGAAATATACAAATTACATCGGCGATGGCGATTCTAAAACTTTTGCGGGTATTCTGAAGACATATCCATATGGTAACGAATGCCCTGTTATAAAAAATAAGTGCGTGGGACATACGCAAAATTCCAATGAGTAATTCAACTCAACAGTCTGGCGCATGAATCCGAAACATCTGCATTCTTGTCAAAAAGTTATTCAAATTGCCGTCTACATGCTGCAGGTATGTTCAACGAAGGATATTCTACGGATTTGAGTACCATGCAGTTGCTGAATTTGAGTATTGGCCAGCAGTGCAAAATATCTGCTGATAACGCTCACGCGCAACGGCTCGAGAGGGAAAACAGGCGCCACTCATTTTCCAGAAAGGAAGCTCTTACGACCCGCAGACTCGAGAAAATGCATAAATATGAGTTTTTTGAAGAAGCTGAAGATCTATTATATGGACCAGAAATAGCTAATTAGCGGATTATTAGTGTAAGTAATCCAAAATTAATACTTTTTCTTATTGAAAACTTTGAAGCGCGTTTTCTCCAGGTTTTATTTTCACGATTCCTCTAAATTAGCGGGCGTGATTGCGAAAGAACTAAACAACCTATTGGAACGATTCAAAGCTTGTTATATTCAGTATTGTATCTTCTACTATTTGAACAAAAATATTGTTGAAAAATCTTTTTATAGCAAGTTAAAGTGATTTCTTTCTTCAAAAAATATTTATTTTAAACCTGGAAAAAGTTAGAATTTCATAATTTCCTCCGGTTTTTCTTAGTTCACCCAGAAGAAAAATACATGAAAATTAATTTTTTTTTTTATGTTTCTGTTTTAGACAAGAATTACGAACTGCATCTTTCCCGCTAATTGGACACTTCAGTGGCGATGCGCTTTACAAATGTGCTTATAAATAGGCTATAATTCAGTGTTTCATGTTAAAAAAATTTGTTTGTAAAGCTCAAATACACATGAAAACATTCCAAAGAGTTCGCTCGACTCGCAAGCTTCTTTTAGGCCTTATAAAGCAGGATCCCCCTTTAAAAACAACTCAGTATTCCTATGTAAAATCGCATGCTCTTTCCGAATCCGACCTTAGTTTTTTTTTAATTTTTACGTATAATTTTAAATTAAATTTTAAATATGACGAATTAATTAACAAAAATAGCAAATTTTAAAATTTACATTTTTTTAGATGTTAGATCTCAGGATTGGGTGTCATAAATGCCTATACTTTCGATTGGCATTGGTTTTATTGCGTAATTCAACATGGCCGATATTATTGTATGATAATGTGAAGTAATCCAGTTATTATTTACTTGTCATAGTGAAAATCAATAGAAAACATCAATTTTTAATAACAGCATTACATAAATTGCTTCATAACCTCAAAATGTTCAAAATTTTACTTTATTTTGGATGTTTTTCGACGTTTTTCATTTTTAAAAGCAAACAAAAACATATCTTTATTAACTTTATAATAATTTATTTCTTTTTAAAAGCTAATTAGCGTATAATTTATAATTATTTATACTAATCAATTTGGTTAAATTATTTATTTAAACAAATTATTGCAAAATATAATTAATAAATGATATCGAGAAGAAAAGTATGAAAAAATATACTAACGATATTTCTTTGGTTTACTCAATCTATCTTATAACTCTATTGAACAATATTTTTAAACTACTTATAAGAAAAATGTCCGTTAGCTTCTAAATATGTCGTGCGTTTTCAACGCTCATCAACGTGGAGGTCGACAATTTGTGGAGAGTCATTTTAGTTTTTTTTTATTTTTTAAACGTTTTCCAATTTTCTTTGTTTTTTTTTAATTTTTTAGTAGTTCTTTGTTTTTTTCTTATTTTATTTGTTGTGCATAATTGGAAAGCAGTTTAGGCTGAAATTAATTTCAGCGTATTATTGACAAATTCTTGACTTATTATTTTTTAATATTTTATTCTGCACACAAAATTTTGTATAAGATTGCTTGAAAGCATCGAGTAATAAAAGCTTTTTCATCTGATTTTGAATTTTGTTTTCAAAAGGCTTAAGAAATACGCTCATTTAAACATCCATACATCATACAACTCGCTACAGCTCGCTGTAAACATAACTCAACTTCTTGCCGCTAGGCGGCGAGACACACGCGGCGCGCTTCCCTGTAACAGAACAGCGAGGCCTCGGGCATATAAGGAGGTTCACTCTTTCGCAACACTCGGCAGTCTAAATTTAGTGTGGACTGACTTCACGATATTTTCTATGTTAGAGATTACGTTTGAGTGACAGGCTAAGGGATAACAGATATACTTTCTCATCTACTCAATTTTTTATATATAAAATTAAGTAATTTAATTTTTTATATTGAAAATTATGCAAAACTACAGTTCTAAACAAAACAAGTTGGAATCTGATTATGAATACCAATGGAAATAATGTGAATAAAGTCATGTGTAAAATATAGAAGACAACTTACTTCTGTCCGATAAAATAAAATCTGAACTGAGAAAGAAAACACCTGTTCAACTATTTGAATATTTTTTTTCTAAGGAACTAAAACAGCACATAGTTGACTCTACTTGCGAAAATGGTTATGATTTGTCTATTAGCGACTTAGAGATTTTTATTAGAATTTTGATGTTAACTTTATTTAATATTAGAAGTGATCAAAAAGATTATTGATCTAACGATGAAGATTTGAAATGCGAAAGTGTCGTCAAAGATATGCTTTGTAATACGTTTCTTGAAATAAAAGCAAAAATTAAATCTGCAAAATCTTCTGATAAGAAAGATTCTGACAGGGCTTTGAGAGTACGACCTATGATAAACATTATGAGAAAAACTTGTCAACAATTTGCATATTTTCAACAGCATTATCTATCGACGAAATGATGATCAAGTTTTTTGGAAGATCAGTTTTAATTTTTACCAATAAAACCTATTTCAATGGAGATGGTGACGATATGAGGTTATGAAGCAATTTATGTAATGCTGTTACTAAAAATTGATGTTTTCTATTGATTTTCACTATTACAAGTAAATAATAACTGGATTACTTCACATTACTATACATTAATATAAAAAAATTGAAGAAAAAGACAAATTTTCGACAGAAAACCGCCATCTTGAATCGGCCATATTTAATTACGCAATAAAACCAATGCCAATCGAACTTATAGTCATTTATGCCACGGAATTCTGAGATACAAGAAAATAGATTTACAAAATCGATACTTTATCTAACATCTGAATAAAAGTAAATATTAAAATTTGTAATTTTTTGTTAATTAATCCGCCATATTTAAAAAATACGGAAAAATTAAAAAAAAATTAGGTCGGATTCGGAAATAGCATGAGATTTTACAGAGTACTGGGTTGTGTTTAATTCCATCGATACTTTATCCGTTTTCTAACGCGCTGAAGAAAAAGTAAATTTCAGAGCTTCTTGGGGCGAAACGGGTTCCCACTCAGGCGGTGTACGGCGATCTCCCGGCCTGGATTCAACTAGGTCTCCCTGAGTTTCTCGATGGGCAAATTAGAAAGCCTAACAGTTCGTAAAACTGCAGGTTTCTCTGTCTAGATCCAGTATCGATTCCTAACTACTTCTATAAGCTGGGAGAAGTAAATATACAAAAGACTTTTATAATCTTTAAATGCACTTTTCTGCGAATCAATCTTTTACTGTATACTTATAAGAATATTTGCATAATTATGGGTACGATGAATATTATTATTATACTTACAAAGTTTATAGATACATTTATAAAATTATTGTTTAAGGAAAAGTTAGTTTTTTATACTAAAAAATATTTAATATAGATCTAATATTATTAATTAACAATCTTTTTTTTTATAGTTAATCAAACACGAGGTAAAGAAAAGGTTAGGTTACTCCCCGACCAAAAAATATCACGTGATTAATCACGTAAAAAGTCACACGAGAAATCACGCAACTCTGCAACAATTTCATAATCACGTGATTTCTCATGTAATCTCCCGTTTCTCACGTGATTTATCACATAATTTCCCACTTATCACGTGCTTTCTTACGCGACTCGTATGTTTTCACGCTACTTCTATGTTCTTACGCGACTTCTATGTTCTCACGTAAACTATCACACAATATCTGAATTTTCACGTAAATTCTCTTATAATTTCTCACCTAGCATTAAGTTTGTGATGTGATTTTTTACGTGATATCTGATCTCTTTCGTGATATTTAACTTCTCAAAAGGTTTCTTATTTCGCAATTATTTAAAATCGACTGAAAAATAAAAAAGATTTAAGAACTTATGACTTTGTGACTTTACTTCAGTGCGCAATGTTTACTCCTGCAAAATTCAAGTTTTTGTTTAAAAAATGTTTTTTCCATTACACGAAATGCTCTTATTTTATATTACAGTGTTATTTTAACTATGCGGGCTTTGTAACAATTACGAGTATATAAATTTTAATACATAGAGTCAATTTAAGATCGGTGAACGTCCTTAAGTTTTTATATACTTCATTTGTGTATAATTTCTAAAATCACTCTGATAGTATTTGTATCTGAATTATTAAATCCAATCGACAAAATCAGTTCCTCAAAAGTTTCATGGATTATTATGAAACAAAAGCTACATGTGGCACATGTAGGTTTCGAATCGAGGATTCTGTTTAAGTATGAGATACAAAATCAATCATAAAAATTATTCATTTGTATGATCAAATAGAATACAAATGTTCAAATGGGTATTTCAAATATAAATGAAAAAATATTTAATACTAAAAGCTATGATATACATTTTTAAAACATTAATGTTTTAAATTTAGTCATTGTCTAATAATACCTTTATAGCACACTAACCTCAAAATGCCAACTTTATTGTCGATTTTGAGGTTGTTGTGCTATAAAATATCGTATGAGACTGTTGTGGGAGGTGTTTTTCTACCTTGCTCGATTTTCTCACTCGCTTCGCTCGTGCGAAAACCCTCGAGCAAGGTAGAAAACCATCTCCCACAACAGTGTCATAATATACTATTAAGACATTCAAATGTTGATATATTCCATTTCGATTTTATTCTATCAATCTCCGTAATAGTATTGTAACTAAATTAACAAGTTTAATTAACGAAATCAGATTCTCAAAACTTAAGTTATCCCTTTACTACCGACCTGAAATGTAGTTATCAAAGTAGCTTAATTTTTTAATTAATTAATTTTGCAATATCAAATTTTTGCATAATATTTGTAACGATATTTAACGAATTTATATAAAGAGCAAAGGGCTAGGAATATAAAATATTTACAAAGCTAAAAAAGGCTGTAATTTTGAGTGGGGTCTCACAGACGTCAAGTCGGTAGTAAAGGATTATTAAATATTTTATTAAGGGGGTCTGAAAGTCAATTGAGAATTCAAATTTCCCGCCTTGAGTTTTATCGACCGAGTAGTGAACAATTATTTATACCTAGGGGAAGGTGGGGCAGTACGGGCACCCTAACTTCAAAAGAATCCTGCACTTTCTATTTTGTACCAATACAAATTATTAAAAGTGCTTCTTAAAGTAGAATATCTCAAGATTTAGATACATTATTTTTTATTATAAAATATATATTGCATTGTTTTTTATAATGCAAAGTACAATACCGCTAGAACTGCCCATTTTCCCCACCCGTGGGGCACGATTGGCATGGAGGTGGGGCACGATTGGCACGGTGAATTAATGAAAAATTTATTTAAAAAAAAATATTGGACGTTACTATTAAATTTGCATTTTATAGGATTGAGGATCAAAACTAAAAACCAGACGTATGTGTTATAAACTTTACTATTTATTAAATAATAGAAACAATTATTACTTTACGTATGATTAGTTTTTAAATAACAATTATGTTTTAAGTGAAGGATTATTTTTTCCAATCGCTTTAAATATTTATACTTTTAATCACATTTTGACACATATTCTTTAAATTATAATTTTTAAATAACAATTCAGTTTTATGTGAAGGATTATTTTTTCCTTTCACTTTAAATCTTTGTACTTTTAGTCATATTTGATCACATATTCCTAAAATTAGCATTTATAGTACGTATAAATTAATAATACTTTACTAAATAATACTTTGTTTTAGGGAAGATCGGGTCAAATTTCATTAACACTGACTCTTTCACCAACGTCTAAGACTCCGACTCCGAAATGTTAAGGGCGCAAAAGTAAGGTTAAGAAAATCAGCTGTTAAACTCGGCGGAAATAAATTGACGACTCACATATGCCAATCGTGCCCCGCTAGTGGTGCCAGTCGTGCCCCATTTTAGAGTATTTTTATATGTAATATTACTTTTTTCCTAAGCATCGGAGATCATCAATCAAAAATACTATTAAAAATTTACGATTTAAACTGTAAAAGTAATTCCCTTTCGAAGCTCATATGATTTATTTGTTCTTGAGAAATAGATTAGAATTATGGAAAAAACAACGTTTTGAAGTCCTCAATTTCTAATAATTCTCATACGATTTGTATTAATTTTTTTCATTTAGGATTTGCAGAGGGAAAAAGTAAAAGCTATTTACAACATATAAAAAATACTATCATGTTAGAATATTCATTTATTTAATGAACATTTGAATGCCCAATCAACCCGCCAAACCCATCGTGCCCCACCTTCCCCTATCATTGAACGACAAGCGAGTCTGAGTTTTAGCTAAATATACGTAATTTTGTTTATAAAGTAAAAAATGTATGGTTCGGTCGGTAATTCAGGGAATTGACTTTCGAACCCCCTAATGCATTAGTATGTCTCAAAATTCTATTAATGTATTGTACACGCTGAACCCGTTAGAGTGAAATAAATCACTCTAATTCGAGTGGATTATTCACTCTAAAAATAGAGTGGAATGTTTCACTCTTACGTAGAATGGAATCTTACTCTATTTTAGAGTGAATACTTTCTCAATGGACATCGACGAAAAACTAACCAATTTTTTACTTTTTAAGTTTATAATATTGCAAGCGTGATAGTAGATACACTTTTCCAGTAATAATAGGTTTACCAAAATAAACAAAATAAAGTCGCAGTAGTTTATATACACAAAATTAATTCTTCTGCATGTTTCATTATATAAATATTTTAAAGTGTTTTTACTTTCCAACAAGAACTTTCAAAGCATTCTAAGCTATAATAATAGAAACTTAAAGTATCTTCGTATTAAATAATACAATTAAAACAAACTTTCAGAGCATTATATATTTTTTTCTTGAAAAATTTTCTTGTGTTGCTATTATTATAAATTTTTTTCAGTATATGACTAAGAATAGTGGTTAAGAACTTAGTAGGATTACAGATTTAGGAGGAGAATTTTACTAGGTGAGTACTAATCGTAATGGTATCAACCTAACCTCAAAATATCATAAAAACTCAGTTTTCTTTGCAAATTTAGTGGTTACAGTATATATCTTCTTGTATTCTGTGTTGCATCGATGGTTTCTGCATTACAGAATGTTACTAGATAACTGCTTATTGTAACATTATCAACCTAACCTAAAAATATTTCTAAACACTTATTTGGAAATTTCGAGGTCAAAATATGATTTTTTGGTATTTTCTGTGTTATAATTTTTGTATTTACATCAAAGAATGTTACTGAATAAATACTAAATGTAGTGTCAACCTAACCTCAAAATATTAATAACCATATCTTTTTTGAAAATTACGTATTCAAAATATGTAGGTATTTTTTATATTTTCTGAGTTTATAATTAATATTTCTGCATTAAAGAATGTTACTAGATGAGAACCAACAGTAACAGTGTCAACCTAACCTCAAAATATCGCTAAAACCCTTATTTTTGTTTCAAATTTCATGATCAAAATATTATTTCTTTTAGTATTATTCGTTTTGTAACTATTATTTTTGCATGAATGAATGTTACTAGATGAGTTCTAATGGTAATAGTATGCATATAATCTCAAAATATCGCAAAAACACGATTTTTGTTACTAATTTTGTAGTAACAATATTTATCTATCGATACTCACCTACAAAGACGCACACGCATATGCATACACAAACACACACACACACACACACACACACACACACACACACACACACACACACACACACATACGCACGCATACACACACACACTCGAACACATCCACACACACGCGCACGTCTACACGTACACGTATATTATACACACAAAAAATTTGAAGAATAATTATATTCCGATATTTTGAGGTTAGGTTGAAAGTATTACGATTGATTCTCATTTAATATCATTCTTTGATGTATAAATAGTAACTACAATACGAAAAATACCAAAAAATCATGTTTTGATCACGATTTTTAAAACAAAATATAGTGCTTCTGCGACATTTTGAGGTTAGGTTCAGACTATTACAGTTGGTTCTCATCTAGTAACATTCTTTGATGCAGAAACAATATTTATAACACAGAAAATATCAAAAATACATATTTTGATCGCAAAATTTGCAATAAGAGATTGTTTGGCAATATTTTGAGGTTAGGTTGACACTATTACAATGAGAACTTAGCTAGTAACATATTTTATAATAAAGAAACAATCATTATAACATAGAAAATACAATAGAATTATATTATAACTACGAAATTTGAACAAAAAAAGCGTTGTTATGATATTTAGAGGTTTGGTTGACACCATTAAGATTGGTACTCTCTATTCATCGTCAAAAGATTGAAGATTATTCATCCGTTATTTTGCCGACTTATAACTCACATCACAGAACACGTGCGAATGCGCGGGGTTGGCGGGAACGATCCGACTGTTAGCACCATACGTTCCAACTACTTATTCGCGTATCTTCCGAAATTAATTTTAATTAATGAGGTTCAAAACTGCGATAAATAAAATAAAATTCGTTTCCGTTGTCATTTCACTCTAATTATTAGAGTGAAAATTAGAGCGAATAAACAACACGCTATTTTCTAGAGTGAAATATTTCACTCTAGTAGTTAGAGTGAAAAAATTCACTCTATTAGAGTGAAATCGGTTCACTCATTTTTTAGAGTGAAATTTCACTCTACCACGTTTAACGAGTAAAAATCTCCATAGTATCCCTATAGTGAAAGAATGATTGTAATTAATCACTGAAAACGGAGCGTAACGCTAAATTAAACATGTTATAAGTTATAACGTTATATGACATAGTGCTAGAAGAGTCAATTTGGAGATCATGGAAGGATACGTTAGCATAATGGGACAAAATTAGGATAGGTAGGAAAAGTGGGGGAGGGTATGCGGGTCATGTAGGGGGTACTTTTCTTAACAAATAAAAAAAATAATTATATGGGTATCGTAATGCTACATTAAACATGTTATTAATTTAACATAGTGCTAAGAGGGTCTGTATCGAGATGATGGCTGGTGGGGTAGCATAAGGAGACAAAATTAGGATAGGTAGAAAAATTGGAGGGGGTATGGGTGACGTGGAGAAGGTAATTTCTCTTAAACAAAACAATGAAATAATTATATAAATATTTTGAACGTTAATTAAACGTGTTAGGGTCAATGACTGGATGGTGGAGGGGTACGATAGCATAATGGAACAAAATTAGGATAGGTAGTAAAATTGGTGTGGGCGGGGAGAGGTATGGGGAACGTGAAGGCAGTATTTTTTCTTCATAAAGTAATGAAAATAATGAAATATACCCCGCAATGCTAAATTAAACGTGTTAATATTTTAACATAGTGCTAGGAGGATTAATGTGGAGATGGATAGGTGAAGTAGCATAAGGGGATAAAATTACAATAGGTACGAAAAGTGGAAGGGGGGATGTAGGTAATTTGGATGTTATATTTTCTCTTAGTAATAGAATGATTGTAATCGCTAAAAGCGAGACGCAGAATTAACTCTTCATTATCTATGAAGTATTGCATCGACAAATGAAGTAAAGTAGTAAGAAAGAACCGGTATCGTAAAAAAATAAAGAAAATGTAACTGGGTCGAGTGTGGTAAAAGGGAAAGAAAGAGAGAGTGTACGAAATTGCATGCACTCAGGTAGTTATAGTAATTCAGAAGGATGGTATGAGGTGGGTTTGAGGAGGGGCACTTAAGTATACGCTGTAATAACTGTGTGCACACAGGCATGCGCAGAAGTTATTTAGTATACAGAGGTATGCGCAGAAGTTTTTGCGTATACAGAGGTATGCGCAGAAGTTATTGTGCATGCAGACATATGCAAAGAATTTATTGCGTATACAGAGATATGCGCAGAAGTTATTGCGTATACAATGGTATGCGCAGTAACGATTTTGTGCATGCAGGCATGCGCAGTCGTAATATAATGGCTAAGTAATATAATGAATAGCGTGCACACAGACATGCGCAGAAGTGATATCACGCACGCAGTAATGACTTCAGGTGCGTAAAAACGTGCTCTATATGAAATATGAAATATAGAGTCTCTGTATTCCATATACTTCATATATACCTAAAAATGCCTATAGTGGGCGAATGGTTTATGGGGTTGAACAAAAAATTGTTTTATACGTATAATTTGATATGTTACTATACAATACTCAAAACAAATTTCTAACACGGTTAGAAACCCCAAGACCCCTATACTTAATTTTCCGTCTGTATCACCATTGAATTGAAATACTTCGAAAACGACAGAAATGGCTGACTCTCTCAGTATATATATCACACCGTATAATCCATGCAAATAGTCTAAATAAATTTCTACAAATTCGTCTTTATATTCAGTCGGCCATTTCTATTAAGCCTTATACCGTAAGACTTTAATTTAACCAAATAAAAATTCAAACACTGACTTTAGATAAAATACCAGGAAATTCGATAACAACAAAAAAGGCCCTTTCTCCCAGCATATCAGACCGTAAAATTGATCCAAACAGTCTGAAAAAATGTCTACGAGTTCGTTTTTATATTTCCTCAACCCTTTTTGAGCCTTATACAGTAAGGGTTTAATTAGACCTGACGAAAATTGAAACACTGACATTAGATAAAATACGAGAAATTTTGATAACTACAGAAATTTTTTATATTCTTTTGATCCTTTCTCAGCCTGATAATGTAAGAGATTAATCTGATTAAATAAAAATTTAAATACTGACATTAGCTAACATCCGAGAAAATTCGAACACTGGCATTAGATAAAATACGAGAAAAATCAATAACGACAAAATTGGTCGTTTCTCCCATCATATCTGACCATAGAATCGATCCAAATGGCCTGAAAGAATTTCTTCGAGTTTGAACCGTATGATTTTAAATTATAATTGTATTCTCCGTATGTACATGGCCCTTTCAACCAATATATCAATTGTTAGAATTTCTCTAGACGGATTAGAAAAGTAATATCAATTTTAATATGTTTTCAACCCTGTTTTGGGGTTCAACCAAAGTAATTTAAATAGAAAGAAAATAAATAAATAGAGACAATGTAATCATTTCTTTAAATTTAATGAAATGTATGGTTAAGTTTATTCTTGTAAATCTGGCGAGTGTATAAGGTCACCGTACATTTAGAAAAAATCGATAACCAGTTTTGACCAAAATATTTGGAAAAAAAATTGATCGATTCAAAGCACTCGAACCTCCTTAAGGTAGGTGGGTCATTTTTAATTGACAATTAGAAAAAAAATTATATAAAAAGATTGTAAAGATTCTATAATCTAAATAATATAGCATAATAAAGAAGAATAGTTAATGAAATGGAAAAAAATCGTGACGTCAAAAGCGAAATTATTGTCAATTTAAAAAAAAAATTACTTATATAATAGAATTTTCTTTATTTTTCAATAAATTTTAATATTTCGGTACTTATTTTCTTCGTTAAACATTTGTCTTTAAATTTACCGTTTAAAAATGATATATTTTTTTTATCCTTAAAGAGTATTTATTTATATATAAAAACGTTATCTATGTAAACACTTATAAACAATAAGTCTTTTATCGTATAAGTTAAATTAATATATAATTTTTTTAACAGCAAATTTATAGACAAATGTTTAAAGAAGAAAATAAGCACCGAAATATTAAAATTGATTGAATAATAAAGAAAATTTTATTGTATCAGTAGAATTTTTTTAAATTGACTATATTTACGCTTCTGGCGTCACTATAGTATATATATATATATATATATATATATATATAATAGCAATTTTCCGAAAAATTTTAGCGGGTGCAAAAGTTACTTTTGCGCCTGCTTATGCGTATTAGCGCCCGCCGGTCTGAAAAATGGTCCTTTAGGCCCGCTTAATAGGTACAGAAAAACGCGAAAATAGACCTTATGTTACAAAAATGATTAAAGAATCTATTGCGTGAAGTTTTAGCAAAATTTATCATGTGGATACTATAAAAATAGCCTAAAATAGTTAAATAATTTCGATTATTTCTAACGTTTAGCCCTGACCCCAAAAACGTATTATGCATTACATTGGCAATATTTTAATTGATATATTAGTCAAACTTCATCAGTATTCCTCACGTAGAAGGTATTTAAAGGTTCAAAAACCCCCAAATTTTGGTGATTTATAATTTTTATTGCCAAATATAAAACTCTGAATCTGCTAATACTTTATATAATCAATACCACATAATCTGATAGATGTACTTGATTTTTTGCATCTAATTTTATCCCGCGGAAAGTGATTTTTGTTATCAAAAACGGTACAAAAACCATTGATATCTTCAGTATTATCTTAAGTAATACCTATATCCCACTAAATCCTTTAGAAATAAATTCAGTGTATTTTTCTATGTAAATCTACAAATTTTTAATATAATCTATTATGTGGAAAGTCCTCTTAAATTAATTTTACTCAAAATCGCAACTGCTCTCTAAAATGAATCAGTGAAATTTTTATTGATTGTCGCAGTGAACAAGAATTTCACTGATTAATCAGTGATTTTGAGAATCAGTGAATTATTTTGTCAAACCTTAAGTCAGTATTGAATACTTGAATTTCACTGTTAAATCAGTGAATTGTATTGCTAAAGCTCAGAGTCACTTGTAAATCAGTGAATTTCACTGTTGAATCAGTATCATTCGGATATGCTGAGTAGCAAAGCTTATATGCTGCAGCAGGTTGGTTGGTTGTTGTTTATTCAAATTTATTTACAATTATAATGCAAATAAACATTTACTTGTATTATAAATATACGTTTAGTAACACTGATAGAGAAACCGGGGTTAATAGTATGCAGGGCTAACTTAGAAAATACGAATATCTGGAGCACAAGTAATTATTTACAGTTGTCGCTCGGATATTCAGACATATATAAAATTAAACATTTAAAATATTTTAAGCAATGAAATTGACTTCCACTTTTTAACAGTTATTTATAGATTATTTCACAGTGTTCTGTAAAAATTTAAAATCACTATAAGTTCAATATTTGAAGCAATATCATAAGAAGGTGTCGTTACCGACGCAGATTCCTACTACACCATACACTTTTTGTTGTCTATTTATACAATAATTTATTTCATGAAAAAGTACGAGTTACCACCGCCTCGTTTGAGACTAAGTAATATTTTGAGTGCCAAAAACCACCTATAATTGCTTAGCCTTTGAGAAAACCTTGAATTACAAAATCAATAATAAACATTACCTCATTTGTATAGAATTCAATATTTTCCCAAAAATAAAGCAATGATAGGCAATCTTTTAGCGCTTAAAATATTCCTTCTTTTACACAAAACGGGTACAAGTCTTAGTTTTTCGATAAATAAGTTATTATTTTAATGAATAGCGAAATACTTCATTAGACTAGAACATAAATATTTGGCATTCTCTTAAATGACTATAGAAATAAGAACATTGACTTTACAAATTCTTTTTCAGATCAAAACTATTAACATTATAAATGTATCATGCGCGCGGAAGCTGCTAAACATATACAAGTTCCGAAAATGTAGTACGTAAGTATCTCCATGGGTGAGCGGTTAAGGTGTCCGACTGGCGTGCAGAAGATCGAGAGTTCGATTTCCTCCAACATCAACAAATTCTTTCTAATATTATAATAATTTAATTTAATTCTTAATAAATATGTCTCTGCCATAATCGCTATGTTTCAATTTATAATGTAATAAATAACTCATTAATATAAATAAGCGTGTGTGCATAAATTCAACTTTTCCCAAACAGTGAAAATCCACCGATTAGGGAGTTAAAATTTCACTGACGAATCAGTGAATTTGCCACTGATTGAGTCAGTGAGCTTTTTCTTCATTCAATGAATCAGTGACTATTCACTTAAAATTAGTGAATTTCCACTGATTCATTCTTAGAGAGTGGACTAGGGTTAGGAATATCGATATATATAGACGCGCCTATAGTTCCTGTTCTCTATAACCTGTAGGCATATGAAAAAGTTGCGTGATTCATTAACTTTCCTTGAACTTTACAAGTACCTTGTATATTTATACGTGAGTAGCAGCCTCGAAATCAGCGAATCTGATATCATGTGAGTATATCTATATAACTCAATTAAATAAAGATGCTTTTCATTTGATTAAATTATTAAAGTAAATATAAAGCTTTAAATAAATATTTTATAGTATACGTGGGCAGGTATAATGGATGTGACGAATAATGGGTTGTATAAATAAGCTACAAATTTAAATTTTTTTTCCAGTTTATTTAATAATTTAAGTCTTTTTACAAGCATAGGAGTAATAAGTTTACCATCAGAACTATTCCAGATGAGAAGTACTCTGACTGGCTGAGGCTACCCCCTGCGTCATATATGAATTCTAACAGTGGACCTTAACTTTTGTTTAAGCGAGAATGTATAATCAAGAAGTGCGCATATAATACATACACTAATATACAATACAGTGGAATTTGATATTGCGTGAGTATATCTATATTGGTCTCAGTCAAATGGCATAAGACGTGTGTGTAGATATATATGTAAGACTCGAATATTTAACGTATGTTTATGAAGCAATAGTCCCGAATTTAGTGAATCCAAATCGAACGTTTATCTTTATAGACGATTCAAGCTTTCTTATCATTACTGTGAGGACGTATGCTATTGTAGGTAGTTCAAGACAAATACCCTGAAGGTCCCTCTAGACAACCTGTATCCTGCAAACAGCTGGTGCATATGCAGGTATGCTAGTATAAATGCATGAAGTGATACATCGTGAATTACCGAATATTCATTTTATTCTGGCCTCTACTCTTATACAGAGACAGTATATCTATATATAGCATTAATGGTTGGTATTTCGAATGATGGCTTATTCTTAATTCAAAGTTGATAATACAATACGTATGAATTTTTAATTATCACCAACTGATCTGAAGATCATCAGTTATGGTATACAGGAAGATCGCGAGCAGAGCTTTATCAGATAAATAAAGATAGCCAGATGTCATCAATTTCACGGTATGACGTCACACATTGACGTGTCAGGTTCATTCAAACTCCACACAATTCTCTATTATGATCTTTAACATCACATATTATAGAAATTGGCTTTATCAATTGAGATGTTGGAAGTGCAGAATATTTTAAGATAAAATATGCTAGCCTAAAATCAGTGGAGTTTCAACATGCACTCTATACATAAGTTAATGGTATATACAATATATATTTATATATACTAATGTATATAATATATACATTTATAGATATACTTGTCACAAAAGAAGATTTTAATTTAAACTTTCTTCATTGCGTAATTATATTATAATATTGTAAATATAAAAATGCTACTCTATCATCAAATTTAATAAAAGTATTTCTGTATGAAAAAAATGCTATACCGTGGTACAATCACTTTCATTATAACATAAAACTATTACTGTATAACATACATTTATCATAAAAGGTGTTGTATTATGACATAAGTTGTCATAGTATTTCATAAACCTGTTACATTATCACACGAAGGTGTTAGTCTGTTACATAAAATTGCTACATTATAACATAGAAGTGTGACTCTATAACAACAAAGTGCGACTCTGTGACATAAACGGGGATACTCTACTACAAAAAATTGTTATATTATAACATAAAAGTGTGATTCTATAAAATCAAAGTACTATTCTATAACATACGAGCTGCTATTATGACAGGAATGTGTTACTCTATTGCATAACATTGCTACATTAAAACATAAAAGTGTGACTCTATATAAACAAAGTGCTACTCGGTAACATAAAAGGTGCTAATCTATTACATAAAATTGTTATATTATAACGTAAAAGTGTGACTTTATAACGTCAAAGTGCTACTTTGTAACATAAAAGGCACTACTCTATGTCATAAGAGATGCTATATTATCACATAAGCTGTCATTGTATAACAAAAACTGTTATATTATAACATGAATGAGTTACTCTATTACATAATATAGCTACATTATAACATAAACATTTGACTCTATAACATACACATTTCCACTCTATGATACGGAAAGTGTTACTGTAGGATATAAAATTACTACTCTATGGTATAATCTGTATAAATATTAGTTATTGTTTAACCCTTAGCGGCCACACGGGGTAACTAGTTACCCCAGGCTCAGAAAAAGTGAAATTGGAGGTCTAAAACATTTAAAACATTTGACTAGTTTTTAGAACGCCATCTATAAATTGACCGATAAAAATCATTAGAAATATTGAAGAACACTTCAACAAACATGAAACAATCGGTTACAAGTGTTAAAACACCCATATGTCTTGTACAACTAGGTTTTTCAGCGTGGGGTAATGAGTTACCCCATGTGGCCGCTATGTGGCCTGGCTGAGGTGTGGCCGCTAAGGGTTAACCGTATCAGCGTTTCACTGTGAACCGTTGAAGCATCGACACGGCAACTTTTCAGCAACAGCATGATATTCAAGAGGCTATCTAATCTAAATGCAGATTGTGTAAGCAAAGTGGTGATGAGACTTCAAATGGTTCAGTCGTGACTGCACAAGCTCAAGAAATAAAGCCTTTGATAGCCAGCTCTATAGCAGAGAGTTTTAATCCTCAGAATTATGACAATACCGATGCTGATCAAGAGATTCTTTTACATCTAAATAAATATTTGACAAAGTTGAATCAAAATTGTATAAGATATCTTGATAACATATATGGAATTTATATGCAAGGAAATACACTTATGATTGGTAACTCACCGATTCAGTTTGATACTTCTTTCGTCAAATTGAATGAGTCAAGATATCCATTAATAAAAGATTTATTAGAATTGCTCTTTAAAAAAAGCCTAATAAAAATCTTATAAGTTCTCATGATATAGAAAATTATTATAGTATCATTAAAGCTTCAAGTGCTCATAAAAAACGTTACTGTGAAGCCGAATCAATTCGTAAACTGAAGAGCAAGAACTTTTATGATTTAATAGCTTCAATGCTCAACAAACATTCTACAGATGGACTTAAAGTCAGAAATGTAAAGAATCAGTCTACCGATTATCAAAACAAGGAGCTCCTGCCAGAGAAAGATGTTCTTAATAAAGTTGAAAAGACATAGAAGGCTATTAGTCGAAAATGCAAGTCGAAACAAAATGATGCTTTATATACTAAGAGAATCTTAGATGAAACTTTTAAACCAATTATTTATCGAGTACAAAAACTTGTAAATAATACTGAGGTAATAATGAGGTAAAATAATAATGAGGTAAAATAACGTCAGAAGATTCAGAAATTTGTTCCTGATGAAATGGCTTATGCATTCAATAAGCTCGATAAATCTCATAAGTCAAATAAGGTTTATGAGTCTAATGAGCCCAGTGCATCTGAATCTGGTGAGTCTAATAAATCGACAAGATATCTCAATCTGAGTCTAAATAGTTCAACAAGATATCTGAATCTGATGAGCCCAATAAGTTCAACAAGATATCTGAATCTGATGAGTCTAGTAAGCTTGTAAAGAGTAACGAATCTGATGAGTTAGAGAATTCTAATGGATCTGATGAGTCCGAAAAGGTTTATGAATTGAATGAATTTTTTACAATTCAAGATGATAAAACCTTGCCTAGTCAAGGCTCCTCATTTCCAACAGCTGATAGTGAAGAAGATGACGATGAATCTGATCCTTATCAAGATATTATTTATAAATCGACCGCCCATAGAAAACATTACAGCAACGATGAATCCTTTCACATTGAGAAAAGCAAAAAGTTTGGTAAATTTATTCCTCCGTTAATGAAGGCATCCGCTGTAGAATTAGAATTCCAACATCGATACAAGAGACCTTTTACCATTGAAGAAGACCATCGATCGACTTCAAGTACTTGTAACTGAGCAAAGGATGGGAAATTTCAGCAACAGTAGTGAGATAACTTTGATTATCAATAAGCTTTGTAAAGATGGAATGTATATTGAGCACATAATTATTCTTTTGTACTAAGATTGCAATAGATAGACATAACATGTACTATCTCAACTGATAGCTAAAAATTTTATTAAAAAATGGTGTAAAAATTAAAAGTTTAAATAAAATACATTTGTATTATAAAATACGCTTCCTTCCATTTATTTGATACCTAAATCAGTGCCTCCACTCCTAAGCTTGCATAATTAAATACGTTTAAATATTCCTGTCAGAAATAAATAAAACTGTTAACAATAATCCATCTACTGAAAAGACCGTTTATTTCAAGGCTGAAAATTCTAAAATAATTACGTTACTGGTAAAGTTTAAAATAAAATATTCTGCACGTCCAACATCTCAATCGATAAAGCCAATTTCTATAATATGTGATGTTAAAGATCATAATAGAGAATTGTGTGAAGTTTGAATGAACCTGACACGTCAATGTGTGACGTAATACTGTGAAATTGATGACATCTGGCTATCTTTATTTATCTGATAAAGCTCTGCTCGCGATCTTCCTGTATACCATGACTGATGACCTTCAGTCATCATTCATCAACATTTGAGGTTTTTTGAATCTTTAAATACCTTCTACATGAGAGATACTGATGAAGCTTGGCTAATATATCAATTAAAATATTGCCAATGTAATGCATAATACGTTTTCGGGGTCAGGGCTAAACTTTAGAAGTAATCGAAATTATTTAACTATTTTAGGCTATTTTTATAGTATCAACATGATAAAGTCTAGTGGCATCGGAATTAATGGGTTGGCATTTCTAAAACCTCTATAATAACAATTTCATACTTAGTTCCAAGAACGTTGCAAACTTCAATGACATGCTTATTTGGCATTATTTTAATTTTTGGTATTCCAAGGTGCATGTAACTCTTTGAAGTTTCTTGGGAGGTTTTGAGCGATTTCCTTTATATATGAAATCGAAGGAAATCATGGAAATCACGCACTGTCATTTCCGAGTGAATAACCCCTCAGATTTTTTTTAATTAAACCTACATGAGGGTAAAACGGGGTTAAATGTATTATCACAGATTCCTCAATATCTATTGGGTTAGTTGACATATTGAATTACTTTTTGTACAGAACAATTATGTCTCCAAAAACTTTGGAGTGTCATTTCTTTTTAAATTTAATGATATATATATATATATATATATATATATATATATATATATATATATATATATATATATATATATAATACAATTAACCTCATTGTAGAGGATCTTAAAGAATTCAAACGAATTCAACCAGATATTTTTAATGTCGAGTGTGCAAGTATTGCAAATGACGGGAACATGCTAGTGTATTTGTTTTTCAAAGAATTTTTTTTGGTACATTACAATGGTTAAAAACAGCAGCCTTGTGGAATTTTTCGAAATTGGCTGTCTTTTCGCCAATTATAAAAACTCAAGAAATTCTAGAAGGTCACAATCCTCATGATTTGGACTGATACTTGGTGAGTGTACTTTTGTCGATGTGTACTTTTATATAAAAATTTGATGACAAATATTGAAATACCCGGCCTTATTATTGAATTATTTTTTTACGCGCGCGAATAAAAATTTACCGTACTGTAATTTTATTTCAACAACATTCAACAAATTTTTATGGTTTCAATAAATATTTTTTGTATGCACTATTTCATTTGGACAATATATACCAAAATGTTATTGCTTTGAATAAAATCTGTATTCTAACCTAATATTACTATATAATGTTATTAAACATTCTACTTATGGAACTAAGATAAAATTTACTTAGGGCAGTTCTCCGGTATGGACCCACTCCCAGTACCATGGCGGCACTTTACATGTTGACTTAGATTCATATTATTGAAGTATTAAGTATAATCCGCGGTCATATTTCTTAATTTACCCCTCTGTAAGCTATTGCAAATATAATGGCCAAATCACTATACTTCGCGTCAAAATATAATTTTCAAAGCTGACCCGTCTTCCCATAAATAAGCTTTTGTTTTAATATGAATGAGTCTACCCAACGGTAAAACCATTTCTCCGAATGTACCCTTAAATAATAACTTTTTCATAGGCATAAGAAAAGAAATCGCATTTGAAGTTATCTTTTTGTTGACTTTTCGTTGACTTGATATTCTTACGCCTATGAAAAAGTTGTTATTTAAGTGCACGTACGGAAAAATGGTTTTACCGTTGGGTGTACATCATTTTCAGGACTTCATGAAGGATTAAACGTGTCTTTGCGCTAATATTTTCTTTTTCTTAAGCGATGTAACCTAAAATGGTAGAATGTAATTTATTGGTGCCCAGTATGGACACTGTCATTGTTGAGCAGTATGAATACCAATAATTGTGTTTCTTTTCTCGCAATTGAAGTTTTTATTGTAATAAATAATTTTTAATGTTCAATTTAGTCATATATCGAGTTTACAAGTCAACTTAATACCAATTATTTAAGAAAATAAATTATTTCGGATAATAAATCTTTTTATTTGTAAAATTTATATTAAAATTATAAATTAATTAATTTATAAATAGGATTCAGGAGATTACAACTATACTATTTATGTATAAAACTAAATATTTTGAGTAAATATACTAAACTTATACGTATGACTTAAACACAATAGGCAAGCATTTATACAAAAAAACTTTATTCATATGAAAATTGTATCAATATTAAAACAGTGTTCAAATAATTCAACTCTGTGGATCGAAAACTGCAATTTAAGCTATTGCAGATGTTGTGAAATCATTTATAATTATAAATACGATTCGAAAATGAAGTCGTATAAATCAGTGTCCTTATTTATTAAGGTAGTTCGTAGGTGACAATAACGTTAAACAGTTAATTTATATTTCAAATTATCATTAAACGGCATTGCTTTTAACTTAATGTCTTCAATTCATAAATTAAAATATTTAAATATTAAAAGCAACCAGAAAGTTATGAAATAAGGTAGAAAAATTGGATATGAATTTTCTTGCAGACTGTACCACAATATGGATATACTAATAACACAGGCAACAATGTTTACTGAGCCATATCTTTGAAAGGGGACCGCTAACTATAGTTTTTCTTGTTCTACGTAATAAAGGTAGTAATTCTTTACAACATATTACTTTTTCATAAAATGTCCTTTAACACATGCTTAACCTATATCTTACGTGTCAGTCGTTGAATATTTCCATTTTGGTACCTAGTACACAGATATTACTACTAATAGCGTGCTGTCAAAATTTAAAGCAAATATATAATAAATTGATTAGCTGGTGAACGTCATTAAAACCGCCGAATTTTACGGGTTTCCAGATACGCACATTTGAATGAATTTTTACAACATTACATATTGTATTGCTGTCACATGTTTGTGTATTCACAAACAAAAATATTAATAATTATCCATCAAATTTTTACATTCCCTTCTGCATGTTATAATTATTTCTTATTTTATCTTTTTTAATACTGATGTTTTATAAAAGGGACACATTTAAGACGGTATTTTATAATATGTACTTTGACCTTACTCAAACTTCGACCTCCAATGAATAATAACAATAACAGTAACCACAAATACGTAATTAAAAAACACTTTTCAATGATGTCTCCATTGACAGTTATGCAGTCCGCGTATCGTACGCATACATAACCATGACGCGCGATCAACATCATACATTGCACAGCGTGCTCGTCGCGATTCAATTGTCGAATGAACGGCGCTCTTGATCGCTCTGCGCGAGAGCGGCTAATAGCAACGCAGCATCGATCGGCGTGTCGACGCGGAAACGGAGACGGCCAATTGCGACATAGTCCCATGGAAGAATTTACTCTCGGCAGAATATTGTTGAGTATTAGTTGCCGACACTACCAGTACTTGCAAACGTTAGAAGTCTGAGATCTAACGAGGATGATAAGAACGGGTCACAACCCTTTGCTTCTCGATATATTTAAAATTGCACAAGAAATATAAATTTTTAGACACACGCGAGACACTTCACTCAAAGTTCAGTGTAATAATCATAACGACAGATTACTATCGCACGGCCGCAAATTTCAAGTAGATTTTGTAATCGTACCTTAAATTAATATTTTATTAAATCTAGCCTAAAAAGTAGGTTAAGTTGCGTTTGACGATTTCGCGATGTTTTCTTTCAATATCGTCAAAAAGTATTGCACCAACTCTGCGACGACTTTCGGACCAACGTCGATTATTTTTACTGGTCCATTCTTATCAAAACGATATAATCCCTTTATTGGTTCAGCACCGAAAAATAATTTACTGGCATACAATATTCAGCAAGAATCGGTCCAAACTATCACTGCTGGCAAATTCTTTCATGGGGTATCGGTCGGCGTGTCGTCACGAGCAGCTAAATCGACCAATGACAAAAGAGGCCTTAAGATGGCGACCACCATGCAGAGGTGCACCGGTTTAGATGTGGATTTTGTCATGACATCATCATCTTATTTTAATGTAAACATATATGTTTGATACGTAAGTTAAAACTATCTAATAACATCACCAATCATATTCTTTATATTATAAATAATACTTATAAATGATTTTAAATACGAAATAGATATTTAAAATAATTAATATCTACTTTCTGTAATTCATATCAATATTGATATCGTCAGCAATCAAAATTGTGACGCGCGTAGCACGTCTGCGATTTCTAGTACAAATAAAAAATAAGATTTTGTTAATTAAAAGTTATTTTGTGAGACATAGGCACTTTGAGATAAATGCTATTATCAAACTTTTGAATTTCAATATAAAATGATCCTCGCACATACCAAATAAAAAAAAACTAAAAAATTTTGAGAATATATTCTTTAAGATATTTTCAACAAATATTCGATCTTTTTTATTAATTGATACTTTAAAGTTTATTTAGAATGCAATTATTAATAAAATAACGGTATTTATATAGTAATTTTTAAATAAAATAACATATATATTTTTCTTAGCTATAAAATGAATGATCAAGTCAAATTAAAAACGAATATTAGTTCGTTTTCACTTTAAAAATATGATAGAATTCTCTTAGAACTGTATGACCATGTGGTATGCGCGACTCATGAGAGGACTATTTTACGTATTTTAATAATAATAATAATAATAATAATAATAATAATAACAATAATAATAATAATAATAATAATAATAGTAATAACAATAATAATAATAATAATAATAATAATAGTAATAACAATAATAATAATAATAATAATAATAATAGTAATAACAATAATAATAATAATAATAATAATAATAATAATAAAATAGTAACGTTAAAAAAACCATGGAAAATAGCATTTTATTCGGTATGATTGTGGAGAATGGAGTGGCTGGAAAGTTAGCGCAACTAGAGGGTCAGGTGAGAAGTCCTCGCCTGCAGCCTCAAGTATAAAAGACATGGAAGTTTGCTCGGTTGATGATTGGGCGTGTACGAAAGAATGGATTGCGGAGCAATCTAAGATACATCTTAATAAAAGGGGAGAAAAAATTGCCAAAAGATTAGAATCAGAACCACTGTTACAAAAGGGGCAGTTGATAGAGGCCGTAACGATTCTAATAGAGGCTATAAGCGAGTACATGACAGATCAGCAAAAGAACGCTGAAGTGTCCATTAAGAGGGGCATACCAGCACTGCAAGGGCTGGTTATGAAACTAAAAGACTGCCTCGACGCAGAGGCAGATAGGGCGGTTCCGAAAGTCAATAAAAGACCGATAGCCAACGTAGCAGTGTCGTCATTGCCCGAGGCGACACCTACCAAAAAAGGACGAAACGGCACGGGGGCCTAGCAGGTCGCGACTAAACGAACGCGAAAAAATGCGGGTAACGGTGCTTGGACGAACCAACACCCTAGTGTTCCAAACATACCGACGCCGAACGGACCAAAGACCGGACCAAAGACTGGAAAAAGACCGACAGACACACAGCCGGGTACACAAAGGGTAAGAAAACAAACACAGACGAAGCACTCAATTCGGCAGACGGTAAATAGTGGAGCCGAGAAGGGGTTCAGAACGGGAAGTGACGCAGTGCTTATAGAACCGGGTGCGGGCAAATCATACTGGCCGAGGTATTACAAAGCGCTGTTAATCCCTCTGCTGGAATCCCGCGAGAACTAGTCGGCAGCGACAGAGCGGAAATGCTCGTGGAACGAACGACGTCACTCATCATAAGAGCTTGTAATGCATCTATACCACGCACAAACACGAGGGACAACCGACACCCGGTGTACTGGTGGACGGACGAAATAGCAGCTCTGAGGAAGCAGTGCCACACACGAAAGCGCGCAGCACAGCGCGCACGATGCCAAGAGGGATACGATAACCTCATGCAGCAACATAGTGCAGCGCGGAAAAGACTCCGAACCACGATCAAGCGGAGCAAACTTCTCTGCTGGAGACAACTTTGCAATGACGTTGACAGGGACCTGTGGGGAATGGGATATAAGATCGTCACCAAAAAATTCGAAAGCCCGGCAGCTAACGGGACAATGAGCGCGGAAAAGGTGGAATGGGTAATTGACGGTCTTTTCCCGATACATCACTTCCGAGACATATCAGACGGCTCAGACGTACGGACGGACGAGATCCCGCTCTTCACGGAGTGGGAGCTCAGAACGACTGTAACTGCTATGAAAAGCGGGAAATCACCTGGACCAGACGGGATCCTGGCAGAGGTGATAAAAATCGTTGCGGCACGGAAACCGGAGCTGCTGCTCGATATGTACAACACGTGTCTGATCGAGGGAGTTTTCAGTTATCGTTGGAAAATGGCACGACTAGTTCTGATCGACAAACAAAAAGGCGATTCGAATTCCCCATCCGCCTACAGGCCCTGAAGTCTATTGGATACGATGGGGAAGACAGCAGGGCTGCTGCTCAGACCACGGATCCAGAGAGCAATACGAAACGCAGGCGATCTCTCAAACAACCAATATGGTTTCAGAAGAGGTCGTTCGGTGATAGGCGCGGTACGCGAGGTAACGGCGGCGGTAGAGGAAGCGAATCGGGCGTGTCACGGTGCTAGACCAATAGTTGTGTTAGCGATACTCGACGTTAAGAACGCGTTTAATTCCGCGAGGTGTCGAGAATTACCTGACAGACAGAAAGCTTCTGTACGAAAGGAATGACGGACTTAGAGTAAGGGAAATCATAGCTGGCGTGGTACAGGGGTCGATTCTCGGTTTGGATTTTTGGCTAGTTCTATATGACGCACTGCTCAGGCTCCAAATTCCAATCGAGGTGAAATTGATAGGATGCGCGGACGATGTTGCGGCGGTCATCGTGGCTTGCGACGCTGGTTCTACCCAGTTCAAGCTGAGTCTAACCATGAGTCGCGTGCTCCGATGGATGCGCATGCACGTATTACAGCTAGCTTTATTCGAGACAGAAATAGTACTACTGACGAGGAAGAGAATACAGACTAGCATAAACATGCTAGTAGGAGACATCACGGTGAAAACGAGTCCGGCCGCTAAATACCTAGGGGTGACCCTAGATACAAAGCTGACCTACGCTCTTCACCTCCGATACGTAGCGGACAGAGCGGCTAGGAGGGTCACTCAGCTGAGCAGACTCATGGCCAACGTGTGCGGGCCAAAACCGACAACGCGTTGACTATTGATGGCGACCACGAACTCTATCCTTCTTTACGAATCGGAAGTCTGGGCCGACGCCATGAGTAAAGAAAAATACAGAAAGCGGATAGCGGCGGTACAGCGCAAAGGTGCAAAGAACGGGAAAAGACACTGAATAAGTGGCAGGACGAATGGGTAGGTGAGAGGCAAAGGTCGCAATAAAGACGAAGGCCGTAGACTTACAGACTGATACCGAGACTGGCTCCATGGCTGGGCAGACTATTTGGAGAGGTGAATTTCTACCTCACCCAGTTTCTGTCGGGACATGGATACTTTAGACACTACTTGTACAGGATGGGGAAAGTGCAAACTCCGACGTGCAACTACTGTGGTTAAGGGAAAGACGATACTGAGCACACATTCTTCATGTGCTCAGTATCGTCTTTCCCGATGCGATGGACTGAAGAACGAAACGGACTGGAAGACCTAACTAGAACGATGACACCATCCACTATCATCGCGGTGATGCTGGAAGGAAAAGACAAGTGGGACGCGGTGGAATTTTATGTTGAGACGGTTCTCCGAGGGAAACGCGACGAAGGATGTCTGACGTATAGGTTAGAATGACATAACTAACAATAATAACAACACGAAAAGACTGACAAAAGACGAAATATAAGGACAGGCGGTCCCCCTCGTAGTAATGCGAAAGCGGCCCCGGGGTGGGGGGCGTATGCGGCACGCTCATTTTTTAGTGAGTAGGACATGTCGGTGAGTCCGCCCCTCTCGCACTTTGGACGTTCGCGCCCGGCCTTCGACGGGGGATGGACAGCGTGCTAACGGAGTCCCACACTACCACCTCAGAGTGCTGGAACTCGGGGGCTGGTGTCCATAATGATTTATTGCGAACTTTAAAAAAAAGAAAAACAATAATAATAATACATTTTTTTTCGAGGGTATGTAGGAAATGACATATGAAAATGCAGCGCAAATCGACCCACTAAAACCTACCACCCATTCCTCTTCTGGCAGAATCCACCATAGACCTGTTCATCACAATGCTCAAGGATGGTGCCAGTCTTTCCGAAGCTAGAGCAGTTTTAGTGGCCGAGCATCGAGCAACCGTCCTTTGAAACATTATTTGGAGTCTCTAGAAGGTCTGTGTTGAGTAGTAGTAGGGAGAACGGTATACAATATAACGGTATTCTATAGCTCTCGGCATCGGCTTCTACACTACTGTTTGTAGCGTCAGCTTTCAGTTTCACTTTTAATTTTGCTGAGTACACATCGAAATGTCAAGCTACCCGAAAGGTGATCGATCTATAAGACAGCGTGCTGCGGAACCACGAAAGCGGAAATTTCACGGCAATCGTTTTACAAGTGTTTTATCGGACGACGGAGACTTACACACGAGCCGCAGTGAGCAGAAGTTAACGACAGCAAGCAGCGATGATGTCATTATTCATTCTGCGCACTGCTACCGCATTATTGAATTTATATATATGTTTCCCGCCATTTCAATCGAGCAATTCGATTGTGTGGCGCCTAAGTCCGAAACATTTGGATTTCCTATAAAATCGTCGAAATTGCAGCATATATGGCTGCAGGCATTTTTAACGAGGGCTACTCTGTTGTACTTTTCACCATGCAGCTCCTCACTATCATCATCGGGCAGCAGTGCAAAAATTTTGCTGATGCCGTCGATGCTGAACGCATAACGCGGGAGAACCAATAAGGCTCGTACAGCCCGAAGATTGGAAACCTTCAGCCAAAACGAGTTTTTTGAAGAAGGGTAAGGACTAATGTATGGCCCAGGGATAGCTGATTAACCTCTAATTACTGTAAGTACCCAAAAACTTATAACTTCTTCGGTATTTTTTGAGTTCATATAGAAAAAAAACTTAAAAAAAAATTTGTTTCGACTGTTACAGACGTACCGCACGACCTCCATCACCGGCACCGATTAGAAAATGCAGACTCCAGGCGCTCCGGCAAAATGGTCATAACTTGAAGAAATATTAATATTTTTTAATAACAAACATTGTTTTTTTAAGCTAAAATATAGTACATTATGTTCTCAAAATTTCGTTTACCGCAATCATTTCCTTTCCTTTCAAACAAATCGCTGAAAAAACGTTTTTTTCGGCTCTTAAAGCAGACTCCCCCCTTAAACAAATTGATGTTCGTTTGATCTATCCCGCCACATTTACACGCGTATTCGAACCGGCGCTTCTTCATCTCCGTTCAGAAAGGAGAAGTTCAGAAAGGACGAGTGTCCTTTTCCGCGACATTCGTAAAAGCGGGAAACGTACGTCATCCTGTTAGGAAGACGTTTCGTCATCTCCCACCCCAGCCATTTCTACGGGGTTGTCCGCCATTCCTGGGTTATGATGGGGTGTCGTACTGATTACCGGCGCTACATTTACACCTTCTTCGATTACTTTATCCAGGTATCTGTTCTTTTCTCGTAAAACCGACTCGGCGAATCTTGCCGTGGCGGCCCACTTATCCTTGGCGGACAACATTTCGACCACGATGGTTTTGGGCGTGAATTGTCCGACCAAGTCGAGAAGAGCTGTCCTTTTTTCGTTCCACTGCTCGCAGACTAAAACCGTGTGGAACGCATCATTACAATCAGAGGAACAAAAAATACACTTCGGGCTCTGAACCTTCCCCATACGTTTGAGGTAAACGCAGAAGTACCCGTGATCACTCAGGAATTGGGTAAGGTAGTATCCTACCTCCCCGTGGTCTCTGTTTATCCAAGGGGCCAGTTGACTGTAAGAGTGGCTGTCCATTTACCCTTGGTTTCGTTTGTCCAGGATTGTTGCCACGTTGCCATGGTACGCTTCCGTTCCTCCCTGTGGACAGTTGTTCTGTCCTCTACTGGTTCTTCCTTCTTCCGTAAGTAGATTCTCTTGCGCTCCTTCACATGTAGGTCGATCGGGATGATTCCAGCAATAACTAGTACTGCCGGTCCCGAGACCGTTCGGTAGGCACTAGAGGCTCGGAGAGCTCCTCTGCGTTGAACGGAAGCGATTCTAATCCGGTATGACTCCTTATCCATTGCATCTCTATTTCAGAGCCGTACAATATGATGGATGTGATGACTGACATGAGCAGCCGTCACTTGCTCGCTTTGGGGCCACTCGTGTTCGCCATGAGTTGTGTCGTCTTTGTCGCCGCTTTGTCCGCTGCATAGGCCAGCTGACGAAATAAGCTAAGCTTGGTATCTAGTTTGAGTCCCAGATACATAGCCTCCCTTCTCGTCAAAACCTCCGTCTCTCCCACTTTCATGGTAAAGATGGGGTTTATCGGCTTACCGGTGAAGGGCACGATCTCTATCTTAGCGGCTGCCAAGTCGAGACCGTGTTCCCGCATCCAGCGCGAGATACTGCGCATCGCCTGGTTGAGCAGGTATTGTGCGCTTTTAAAGTCCCGCGCGATGATGACTAGAGCGACATCATCGGCGTACGCTATCATGTACACTCCTTCTGGCAGCCCAAGTCTGAGCAGGCTGTCGTACAGGATGTTCCAAAAATCTGGACCAAAAATCGACCCCTGTGTCACGCCGGCGATGAGATATTTCTCGCGTTTGTCTTCTTCTGTATCATAGCGGAGAATACGGTCTTTCAAGTAGTCTCGTATCACCCGCATGATGTACTCCGTGACTCTGAATACGTTCAACGCTTCCAAGATGTCAGGCCACCTGGCCGAGTTGAAGGCGTTCTTTACGTCCAGCGTGACCAGGAGTGCGATGTTTCTAGAAAAATGATTTCCAATCCACGCTTACCTGCCCTGCTGTACTACCTCCCGTATAGCATTCACCGTGGATCGCCGTTCTCTGAAGCCGTACTAGTTGCCAGCTAAATCGCCAGCAGCCCGTACAGCTCCCTGTAGCCGTGGCTTCAGCAACCTCTTGTAGAGCTTCCCTGCGTGGTCCAACATGCAAAGTGGCCTGTTGGACGACGGAAGCCGGGGATCACTTCCCTTTCCTTTGCCGATCAGCACGAGGCGCGCAACCTTCCAGGGGTGCCAAAGACACCCGCCTTCAGGCACGCGTTGTACATGCTCAGCAAGAGAGACGGTGCTCTCACCACGATGAACTTCAATATCTGGTATTCCGTCCGGATCAGGGGCCTTTCCGCTCAGCATCATTTTGGCGGCGATCTGCAGCTCTCCGCTGGAGAATAAGAGGATCTCCCCCACTTCAGCGGTTTCTTCCTGGTCTTTCCTTGCTGGATGCGATGGGAACAGAGTGTCCACGATTCGTGACATGGTGTTTTCGTCAAAAGGGTGATTTGGGACCGCGCAGAGTTTCTTAGTCACGATCTAATAGTCCAAGCCCCACACGTTCCGATTGTATTCCTCCGTCAGGTTCTTCTAGCGCTCTGCCTTGCTCCAATTGATCTAGTGTTGGAGCTGTCGGCGCGCTGCTTTATGCTGCGCTGAAATCAATGCTGCCTCCGGTTTGTTTCGCTTTCTTTGCGCTCTTCTTCTGAGGCGTTTCGGTTCCACCCTCAGTTGCGCGATTTCGTCATACCACTAATAAGCTTGGCGTTTTCCATGTCGCGATCCCTTGTGCGGCATGGATGTGTCGCAGACTCGGTGAATGAGACCCATGATCTCCCTCACGAGAGTTTCCGCTCCGTCCCTGCTTTCCGTGGTGCACGTCGTAGTAATGTTCTGTTGTCCTTCTAGCAGTACATCGACTAATTTGTCGGTGTTCAATTTGGCTAGGTTCCATCGAGGTGGCTTTACCGCGACTCTTGCCTGCGATTGGGATTTATCGCGCAGCTGAAAGGTGATGTATTGGTGGTAGCTTCCGTCGTAATCCTCCAGTACCCTCCAATCCGACACTCTATGCGCTAGATTTTCGAATGCGAAAGACACGTCCGGAATCGTCCCAACATACCCCACCCTTCTGAATATCGGTGTGTTCCCAACGTTGAGAACTATCAGGCCGAGCATGGATCCATCTCCATGATGGCGATTCCTCTGCTGTCCGGCTCTGGCATGTCTCACACCAATGCTCGCGCATTGAAGTCGCCGGCGACCACGATTTCGCCTTGCATCTAGCGAATCGCGTCTTCCAGCTCGTCCATGCTCCGCCTGAAGTCATCGATGGGAACGTTTGGGGTATAATAGCAGCTCACATAAGTTACGTCTCTGCTTCTCACCCAAACAAAGCCTCTACCGGTTCCGTGTTCGTCCACTCTTGGGTGGGCTTGTCCCAGTTACAGTACTACTCGCTGATTAGTAGCACATCAACCTTTGTCTCAGATATATAGTCAGAACGCTGTTGGCTAAATCGGCTCTGTGGAGGTTCGCTTGAAGGACCGTTACACGGTTCATCATTAACGCTTGGCTTTGGTCTTTTCAAGCGTTTCGCAAAACGCTCAATGATGATGATGATGATGATGATGATGATGATGATGATGATGATGATGATGATGATGATGATGATGATGATGATCATCATCCCCGCCATGGTTGCCTGGGTTGACGCGTGGCCGGTGCACCACCTTTCTGGCATGAGGAAGGGCAACGGTCCTCCCGGCGGGGCTTGTAGCTGGATGATTTGCTGGTTCGCCTGGCAATCAGAAGGCCACTAAACGGTAACCAAGTACACGACAACATACCACACTAATATACAGACAACATCCAACGAACATGAGAGAACGGAGACCCATCTCCGCGGCGTCCGAGGCATCCTTCTCCCTGATGCGTGATCCTAAACAGTATGATAGAAGAATGTATGTGCAGGGGCCCTATGAACGGGTATCGCCTCGAAGCAAGTGCTACGGGGGCCCTATAGACAGGTATCGCCCGGAAGCGAACAAACAAAAAAGTATGATAGAGTCGGGGGCCCTATAGACGGGTATCGCCCAGAAAAAGAAAGAAAGGTTTAGGAAAATGCGAAGGTGCGACGGACAGCGGCGGCAACGTAGCGGCCGGGATACTGCCGCGATCTTACTCGGGAAACATTCACCACAGAATATTGCTCACCACTACAAACAGGACACTATTACACATACACTACACCTCAACCGACACTAATACAAGGGTCACGCTACGTAACGAGCATGTTGACGCTGCCCGCAAGGGATGTGCTGCATGATGCATGAAGCGTGCGTAGCGTGGTATCTCCCGACGTCAACGCGTCGCACCCGCGGGAGTGCCAGGATGCCAATGATTGGGTGTACGTGCGCAGGCTGTTTCGGCTGTAAGTTTCCCGTCACGGGCCCCAAACGGTTATAGCAATGGGGGTAGCTATAGCCGTGTTCACACCCCCACCCCATGAGGTAACCGCGTTCGGAGACGGCCTGGTATTCCGGAGCACTTAAAAAACTTATGGATAACCAAAAAAGAAAAGAAACGGAAGGTGAGGCAGGAAAAGAAAATGAAATGGCAATGAATGGCCAGGAAGAGAATGTCCTCCGCGGGCAACAAACACCGCAGGGGACACCCTCATCCGAAAAACGATGAAATGAAAAGCGGGATTGGGAGGAGACGAAAAAGAGGCTCCTTGAGATCCAAGGTAAAGAGAAGAACCTCAATGTAAGAGGTGAGAAAATGGCAGAAGAACTGCAAGGCAACTACCCAGAACAGATGGGAGCCGCCCTGGAGGGAATGACGATGATGCTGAAAGCATTGTCAGATTATGTCTGCAACCAGCAAAAGGGTGCAGGAGGGGCTATCAAAAAAGGTATATCCCTACTACACGGCATGGTCCAGCTCCTGACTGAGATGTGCAGTGAGGCTCAGGGTAGATCAGAGACCTAGCCTCAGGCAAAAACTGCCTCGGAGCAAGGTCCCGGTGGATCGCAGGGTGGCAAGAAGGCCACAAACAATCGACTGCCTAGATCCGAAAGGAAGAGAGACAGGGTTACTTCACAAGATGAAGAAATCCCAAATAAAAAGACGAAATCTGTCGCCGGCGCATGGCAACAGGTACGGAATAGGCACGTTAAGAGTAAAAATTTGGACGTCCCTAAGGCCTCCGCCGGACCCGGTACTAGTAGCGGGGACACGGCAAGACTGACGGCGCCAAAGACAAAACAGCGCGGGACTGAGGCTACCCAGAGGCTCGGCCCGCCATCCGGACCCCGGGGTGGCCTCCCCGCTCTCAGAATGAGACGCGACGCAATACTGGTACAGCCGACGGAGGGCAAGACGTACGCCGATATTGTAAGCACCTTAAAGAAAGGTGTGGACCCAGACGCGACAGGTACAAAAATACGCAAGATGCGTACGACGGAAAAGGGTGGCGTCCTCCTTATCTTGGAGCACGGGACGACCGATACACAGCCGTTCCGTGATGCCATCAATGAGGCCGTCAAGGGAATGGGAAGTGTCAAAGACATGACAGACAGACCGACAGTTGAAATCCTAGACCTAGACTGTATGGCAACAGAAGTCGAAGTGAGGGATGCAATCAAGCGAGAAACTGATTGTGAGACAGAGATCAAAATAACCATGTTTGATCCGAATGGCAGAGGGCAGAAAATGGCTCTAGCTGAACTAGATCGCAGCGCGGCCGCCATTATGCTAAAGAAAGGTAAAATGAGAGTCGGCTGGATCAACAACTGCCGAATTAGACAAAGGGTGACAGTAACTCGATTTCCTGTGTGTGGAGAAGGGTATCGACATCGCAGCTCGAAACCATTTTCCAGGAACAGGTGCCTGCACAGTATTCAGAGAAGCCCTTAAGGCATGCAAGTTACATCCTTCGAGATGATCTGCGTACTCCAAGGGAATATGCACAGAAGCAGACTCGCCCACGACCTCCTCCTGCAGTTCATCGCGGAGTGGGATGTGGACGTCATGCTTTTGTCAGAATTGTACAAACACGAGAATACTCTGTCGTGGGTGCCAAGCGACAGTGGTACAGCCGCGATCTGGGTACGCGCGGACCATGTGACCTCGGACAGGGGGGTCGGAGAGGACTTCGCGTGGGCAAGAGTTGGGACCGTTACGTTCGTGAGCGTATACCTCTCACCCAGTTTGACAGCTGACGAATTTACGCGCAAACTTGACACGTTAGAAGACGCGCTACGAGGAATAACTGGCAGTATCGTGCTTGGCGGGGATTTCAACGCCAGAGCGATTGAATTGGGGATGCCCATGACGAACGGACGGGGACAGCTCATACTCGACGCAACGGCAAGGCTTGGACTGACGACGCTAAATGTAGGCTCGACACCAACGTATGTTAGGCCTAGATTTGGCCGATCCATACCAGACGTAACGTTTTCAAGCGAAGGGCTGGCTAGGAATATTCGGAACTGGCACGTAACTGACGACGAGAACGGTAGTGACCATCAGTACATCCGATTCGAGATAGGGGGCGCGGACGAAAGGACAAACACGTCAAGACGAAGCGAGCACTTTCCGCGATGGAACGTCAGACGTATGGACCGCGAGAAATTGGTAGAGGTGGTAATGGATGCGGAACCTCCCTCTGCGAGAATTCCGCGTGTACCAGTAGGCCGTGAAAGAGCGGAAGTGCTCGTAGAAAGAACGACGAGAGTGATAGCGAAAGCGTGCAACGCCGCTATGCCACGGACGTGCACGAGAAATAGACGACAACCGGTATACTGGTGGACCGACGAGATCGCGACACTCAGGAAATAGTGCCATGCGCGCAGACGGGCGGCACAGCGTGCGCGACTCCGGGAAGGAAGCGACGATCTCATGCAGCAGTATAGGGTGGCACGGAAGCAGCTTCGCTACGCGATCAAGCACAGCAAGCTTCGTGGCTGGAGACAACTTTGCGAGGACGTCGACGGCGACCCTTGGGGGATGGGCTATAAGATAGTAACCCAAAAACTGAAAGCACGAGCGGCCAATTCGGTGATGAGCACGCGAAAAATCGAAACGGTAATTGACGGGCTCTTCCCAACCCATCCACTTAGGGACCACGCGGAATACACCGACATACGCGCGGACGATATCCCGCTGTTCACGGTGGGGGAGCTTTTGGCAGCTACCTCCTCCCTGAAGGGCGGAAAGGCACCAGGACAGGACGGAATACCAGTAGAAGCAATAAAGATAATCGCGAAGTGTAGGCCACAGATACTGCTTGAAATGTACAATACATGTTTGGTAGAGGGGGTATTCAGCTACCGCTGGAAGAGGGCGCGATTGGTTCTCATCGATAAAAATAAAGGGGACCCAAATTCTCCATCCGCTTACAGACCTCTTAGTCTGCTCGATACGATGGGGAAAACAGCTGAGTTGCTTCTTAGGCCAAGGATCCAGGGAGCGATTCGGGAAGCAGGCGATCTTTCCGATAACCAGCACGATTTCAGGAAGGGTCGATCGGTGATAGGCGCGGTGCGCGAAGTAACAGCGTCGGTCGCTAGAACAGATGAGGCGTGTCATGCGGCTAGACCGATAGTCGTGCTGGCAACGCTTGATGTTAAGAACGCCTTCAATTCCGCGAGATGGGTCGACATCCTGGCGGCTCTTCGAGCCTTTGGGGTGCCAGACTATGCCGCATATATGACGCAATGCTGAGACTCCAGATGCCGATCGGGGTGTCGCTGATAGGATGCGCGGACGATGTAGCGGTGGTAATAGTTGCGCGCGACGTAGATACTGCCCAGTTCCAGCTGACCGTGGCCATGCGGCGCATACTTCGCTGGATGCGTGAGCACGGACTACGGCTAGCTTTAGATAAGACGGAAGTAGTATTGCTGACTAGGAAACGAATCCAGACAGCAATGGACATAATGGTAGGTGATGCGGTGGTGAGGACGCGTTCGGCGGCTAAGTACCTGGGGGTGACCCTAGACAATAAGCTGACCTTCGCTCTTCACCTCCGAATCACGGCGAATAGGGCGGCGAAACGGGTAGCCGAATTAAGCAGGCTCATGGCCAACGTGCGCGGGCCACGACCTGCAACGCGCAGACTGCTCATGTCAACCACGAACTCCATTCTCCTCTACGGAGCGGAGGTCTGGGCCGATGCCATGAGCAAGGAAAAGTATAGAAAGTGCATAGCGGCGGTGCAGCGCAAGGGAGCACTTCGAATAGCAAGCGCGTACAGAACGGTTTCAAGGGCAGCGATATTCGTTATGGCCGGCGTTATCCCCGTATATCTGCTTGCGCAAGAGCGAAAGCGGATATACGAGCGGAGCCACGAGTTCGGGAGGGCCCGTGCAGCGACAGAAGAACGGGAACGGACAATGACGGCGTGGCAGGACGAATGGCTGGGTGAGAGGCAACGACCACAACCACGTCGACAGCAACAGGCACGATGGACCTACGAACTAATACCGGAACTGGCTCCGTGGCTGGGCAGGCAATTCGGGGAGGTGAGTTTTTAATCCGGCATTGAGCACGGACATCAGTTGAGGATGGACAGCGCGCCAGTGGAGTCCCACACTACCACCCCAGAGTGCAGGAGCTCAGGGGATGGTGTCCATGATGATTTTTGCGAGTTAAAAAAAAAAATAATAATAATAATAATAATAATAATAATAATAATAATAATAATAATAATAATAATAATAATAAGGCGTTTAAAATATTTTTCAAATAACAGCTAATTTTGTGCATCGGGAAAACGTCATACACTCAATGATTAGTAACTCTTCACCTAACATTAGAAGACCAGACTTCTGAGACGTGGTGAGTTCTGTTTTTTCTTTATCTGACTGTATAGTAAGCGAAGAGCTGCACAATGATTTAGTTAACGTCAATGACAAAATCTAATTATTTAGCAAGTTTTACATTTTTTGCACGCCCTACAAATAAAACACCCGTAAAGTACGTTTCCACAAAACTTATTTCAGTTATAAAATATCTTCACATATATCCGAATACATATAACGGTACCAACTTTTTTTGGTGATTTTTGTTTCTAGTAATAATGCTTAGATAAAGAAACAAAAAAATAATGTTGACAAAATGAGCATTATTATTTGAGATAAAAATCATGACAAATGTGCTAATATCGTTATTTATACTTGCTACTAACATAATTTTCGAGATTTGTTTAAATAAATTCTGCAAATACGAAAATATATAGTAAATGTCAATTGTTCATAACTATCCAATGGATAGTGTAATAATATTTTAAGGGAGTATTCTTACGTTTTGATTGAAAAATTGAAGAATCGTACGAACGCACCACCGAGGTGTTACGTGTGCAACTTGCAAACGCTCTTGCCATCTGTCACTTAGACTACTGCAATTTAGTGTATCTTGACGTATCAGGCGAGATTCAAATTGGACTGCAAAGATGGCAGAATTCATATGTGAGGTATATATGCGGTGTTAGAATGAATGAATACATCACCTCCCTAAACTTGTCATGGACATTTTCTATTTAGATTATATAAACTAATAGATAATTTGTCGTAATTTATCCGTAAATTATCCGTGAAGTCGAAAAATTTGCCGCGGATTTATTTTTAAAAATAATCGGGTACCCTGCTAACTTTAGAAAAAGTTCGTAGGGTACCCCCTTAAAACTACCAAGGAAGCATTCCACGTCATTGAGACAGGGCTTAAATAATGCCACTTTTTTGCCGTAAAAGAATCCTGCACTCAGATTAACTCGAATCTTTATTTTACCGTTGATAAGATCCAGATTTTTCCAACTCAAGATAAAGTTGGCAGGTTACCCCCGTAAAATCCACTAAACTGCATCCTAAACTATTTGGTAAGGGTTGCAAATTTGCCGTATATTATCCGTAAATTATCCGTCGAAGCGAAAAAATTGCCGCACATTTATTTTTAAAACTAACCAATGAGACGTTCACTCAAAGAACGACCTAAGTCGAATTTAGTTGTTTCGAGAGAAAACGATTCAAAGATTCAGCGTTCTATTGTAAACTGTAGTGTTACTGTTTGAAATGTTTTGCTTTCATTTTAAAGATATACTATTCAGTAATCATTTTAGATGATAAAATGTAAAGTGTAAATGGTTAAACAATTTTTAAATATATTATTTGTACCGAATGACTTAAGTCGTTTTCCGGCGAACTAGTACAAAATGTTTTATAATCATTAAAGTATGAAGAAAAAGGTAGTAATAATACTAGTTTAAAATTTTTTAGTTATTCTATGATATAATAGGAGAAAAAACGTAATTTTTAAACTGTTGCAACGATAATATATCATATTTGAAGAGTTATATTAGTTTATAATTCATTTTAGATGTTGGGGGTATCGACGGCTAATATTAATTTTAAAATGTAAAAAATATATCAGCATCAAAAAGTAGTTTATTGAACTGTTTATAATAAGAATAGAGAAATAATAATATGAAAAATATAAAATAAAATGTGATCGTAAATTAAATAAATCAAGTTATTCGCTTTCATTGTGGAATTGCTCATTCTAAGCTTTTACTATACATATATTGAGGTACAAAAATATATTTTTTTTTTACATTAAATACAAAATGACGGCTATACAGCGAATCTCGTGAGTAGCCTTTTTCTCAAACCTCCAAACGGGAGAACACTTTTCTCGGAAAGTATGAGACCTGGAACAAAAAACCAAAGAAATTCTGAATCTATATAACCTTATCTTTGGAAGTACGCAGGGTTTTTATTTGCGCACTTCTAAAAAAAGTCGATTTTATTGGTCAAAAAACTATGTAAATTGTTTATAAAAAAATAAATTTACATTCAATCGAGAAACGGCTACGCACTTCTTTAGAGAATCTATTTGTGAAGCTACAGTATAAATTTCAATCCAATCCATGTAATAGTTTACGAGTAATCTGTTCTCCCAGTTTGGAAAGAGCTTCTCACGAGATTCGCTGTATAGCCGCAAACGGCCGCTAGAGTGGTGTTACCCCTTAAGGAAACTTTTAATTTAACTTTCTAAACTTCTTATAAACGTGAGAGTGTAACAGAGACACGCGTGTGCCAAGAGAAGACCTTCAATTTGAGTTTTTGTTTGTCAAAATAGATGTTCCGGAGCAGTGTTATCACCAATTAAAAATAGGGTAATAAATCGTTGAAAATAGGGTAAAAAACGAACGGATTTTCCATTTTTTTTGCAGAATCTGAGATTTTTTAATAATCATTACCCTGTTTTCTATTGGTCGTAACTTTGCAGTGGAGCATCTATTTTCAACGAACAACAACTCAAATTAAAGGTCTTTTCTTCTACTTGTATATACTTCCTGGAAATTTTTTTTATCAGGTGCTAAAAGGTGCCAAAATGTTCTAAAATATGCTAAAGTCAAATAAAAGCACGTATTCCTTTAGTTTCTCTTCAAGTAACCCCCTGAAAAAGTAGAAAATAATAAAATAAACGTATTTCGTTTTCGAAAAATGTTTTCAGAAATTATTTAAATGTGTCTATATCGATCTGAAAAAACGCGTTTTAGCAACCTTGGGTTTAACTACATAGCTGCTAAAATTTTATAATAAAAAAACGACAATAGGAATATTATTTTTTTTGTATTTCTTACTATTTTTAATCATTAAACTTAGAAAATTATAAAGTTTGAGATTTTTGGACCACCATAATATGTACATACATACATCTTTATAAATATATTTTTCTGATTCAGGAACCTCAAAATCATCGACATTTATCGAAATCTCTAATCCGAAAATTTTTATCGTTACAAAGTTTTCTCTGTGATAAAGCAAAATGTTTAGAAAACTTAGCATTCAACAATTTTTTTCCGATTGCTGGACTGATACAAGTTTTTGTTTTTATATTTCATTATTTACACCTTACTCGAAGAAAATTTACACGAATACATAAAAAGCCTCGGCGAACAGAATCTAGACTTGATTTATTGTAGTGTGTAACCTGGACCTCTTCTCCGAGAGCTCTGAGCGGTGTTATGACATTCGAGTCCGCATCGCTCGTTTCGAACGATATTGAAAAAAAAAAAAAAAAATTTTCTACTACCTTGAGTTAAGAAATTCTGGCGCTTATGAAAGGTACAAAATGTTTCAAGTAAATCTGAGTGCAGGGTGGTTTTACGGCAAAAAAGCGGCAAATTTTAAGCCCCGTCCCAATGACGTGGAATGATTCCTTGCTAGTTTTAAGGGGGGTACCCTGCTAACTTTTTCCAAAAATAGCAGAGACCCGGTTATTTTTAAAAATAAATCCGCGGCAAATTTTTCGACTTCACGGATAATTTACGGATAAATTATGGCAAATTATCTATTAGTTTATATAACCTAAATAAAAAATGTCCATGCCAAGTTTAGGGAGGTGACTACATCTCTCCTTACAGGAACAGACTGGGCTCGTTAACGATTAAGGTAGTTCTTTCATGAGAATCGACATAAAAAATAAAAATATGTACAATAATTTGTTTACATGTTACAATATCAGAAACGTTATAATATGAAAGAAGGGTACTTAAAGTTACAAAACGAAGTGTTTGTATGAAAATTTCGATATTGCAAAAGACATCGAATAACCTGCAAAGTTAAAGCCTATTGCTTATAAGTCGATACACATATTTTTGTAAGTTCGTGTGTGTACAAGTATAAACTATTGGCTGTAACGTTGCAGGTTATTCGATGTTTTGAATTCTTATATGGGCAAGTCCCCCTGAAATCGTTCAAGGAACAAAATGGGACCTACTAAATTAAAATCGGATGAAAAAAAAAAAATATTCGGTTCATTTGTCAAATAATTTTTTAATTTACACGATATCTAATTTTGCAATATCGAAATTTTCATACAAAAATTTTTTTATGCCCATCTGAACGAAAATGGCCACTCTTTTCCCTGAAAAGCGAGACCAAAATTACACTTTTTGCCGCAAAAATGATTAGCGGGGAAAATGTTACTTTTTTCCCGCAAATGTGGGAAAAAAATGACTTTACTAGAATCTACTCCAAATTCCTTTATTTCATCAAGTTCTACCAATAACCCTGATTTTCGATTGTCTTTTAACAATATTGTCTTTTAACAATCCATTAGTTCCGCTTTCCAAGTCAAAAAATGGCCACAGTTGAGATGGGCATAAAGTATATATGCAACTTGAGAAAAAAGTCGATTTTTCCCTCACGTGATACTGCCTATATATATATATATATATATATATATATATATATATATATATATATATATATATATATTACTTATGCTAATAATTGTGCTAACGTTACGGCGAAATAAAAATAATAAAAAATTAAAAGAAAATTATATACGAGATATGTCCCAAAAGTATCCGACCTACCTCGATTTTTCGGCGCTTGATTTATTCTTCGACATCCGGGGGGTGGCATCCTTCAAAGTAGTCCCCATTTGATTGAACAAGACGCTCATATCGATGTTTCCACTTATTAAAGCACTCTTGAAAGTCAGACTTCGAAATCGCCTTTAGTGCATTCGTCGCATTGGTTTCAACAGTCTGTTTATTGTCGAATCGATGTCCTTTAAGCGGCATTTTCAATCGAGGAAATGGCCAAAAGTCGCAGGAAGCTATATCAGGACTGTATGGAGGCTGGCGGAGCTGCGCAACACTGTGTTTCAATAAATACTGCTGCATAAGGTTTGATGCGTGCGCTGGAGAATTGTCGTGATGAAGAAGCCAGTCACCGGTTTCCCAAAGTTGCGGTCGTTTTCTCCTGATTGCATTACGTAATCTTTTCAAAACTTCAACGTAGTACTCTTTATTGATTGTCTGGCCTGTAGGGGCATATTCGTGGTGTACAACGCCCTCATAATCGAAAAAAACAATCAACATTGACTTGATGTTGCTTCGACTTTGACGAGCTTTTTTCGGCCGAGGCTCAGATGGAAGCTTCCACTGCGAAGATTGTTGTTTTGTTTCAGGATCATAACCATAAACCCATGACTCATCACCAGTAATAACCTTTTTAAGAAAGTTTTCATCACTATTAATCATTTCCTAATTGTCCTGAGCGATTTCTAATCGAAGGTTTTTTTGCTGGTCTGAGAGCAGTTTCGGGATGAATTTTGCACACACACGAGTCATTCCCAAATTCTCGGTTAAAATTCGCCAAACAGTACTTTTTGGTATTCTAAGTTCATCTTCCAGTTCTCTCACAGTCAAACGACGATCTTGTTCAACTGCGACACGCACACGCTCGACATTATCCGACTATGATCCCGTCGAAGGTCGACCAGATCGAGGATCACTGTCAACAGATGTGCGGCCACTTTTGAACCACCTATACCACTTTTTTATTTGTGTTTTGCCCATACACTCATCTTTAAAGGCCTTTTGCAACATTTCAATAGTTTCCGCACAACTTTTACCGAGATTAAAGCAAAATTTTATGCAAATTCGCTGTTCGGTTCGTTCTGCTATTTTTAGCAATAAGCAAATTGCGACGAACGCAAAAAAGTCGTTGTAAACAAATACACGCTGCGCGGGAACTAAGGCGTTTCATCGGTATCTCAGGCTACTGACGAGAAGGTTAGGAGTTGCTGGTGACGTTCGTACCCTCCAGAGGTCGCTTGAGTCTCTCCGCGCGAAGATAGGAACGTAGGTTGGATACTTTTGAGACAGACCTCGTATACTTTCGATAAAATAAGAATAATAATCCTGGAATGTCACTGGAATATTACATAGTATTCCCATTGTTATTGTGAAATGTTCATAATATTCATGCAATGTCACTGCAATATTTACCGTTCTCACCACAACAACTAACTAAAAAACCATAATAATATTGTTGTGATGTTACTGAAATGTTCCCTGATTGTCACCAAAATATTGTACTAATACTCCCGGTAATATTCCTGTGCTAAAAATGACGCGGACATTAAATGTTGCTACAGTATCCCTGGAATATTACTGCTATATATTACAAGAATATTTAATATTGCGTGTAGTACTCATGTGATATTGCTGCAATATTGAGTGCTATTTGGGTAAAGTCGTTATGATGCTTAATATGAATAAATTTTTCATAGCCCAAAATATTTTATTGTTATTGCAAAATTCATTTTGCGACTAAAAAAGACGTCTCCGTAGAATCTAATTTCTATGAGTTCGGGACGTCCCGAAGTATTTGTAACCAGACGTAAATTCGAAATAAGAATTACACTGAGAGAAGTGATGTAGTAAAACTTACTATTCACGCTTTGTAAGCAAGACATTAGTTATTATAACTATTTTTATTGTTGCTTTTATTAAAGTGCTACAAAGTGAAAATAGCCAGGAGTTCTACTGTAAAATATGAGGTTAGAATCTTAACTTTTATGAACTAGATTGAGAACGTAGAACAAGAAGGCGAACTGTAAGCTTAGTGTTGGAATATCTGTGCGCCCACACATACTTATATGAGTGTGTCTGTGTAGAGCATACCGTGTGCATAGAGACTATAGATTGTTCTAAGGTTCCCCGACTATTACGCACAGAGTTAGCTGGACCAAGCTGCTGTGCGACTTACTCGTTGTGAATACGACTCAGAGAAATGACGCGCTTATTCTTTCTTGTGAACATATATATCTTTTCACCACACTGCGCGTAAAGTGCTGACTGTACGCCCTCTCAGCAGGCCGTACAGTTCCGCATGGACTGCCTAGGGAATAAAGTGACTTGCGCATGCGCGATGCGCCTTTTTCCGCTCTCGACTGCGTCTCGAGCGGTAAAACAGCGCGTCGCGCGTACACAAGTCACTTTACTTCTAGGCAGAGCATGGGGTACTGTACGGCCTGCTGAGATGCGTACAGTCATTTCTTTACGGGGGTGTGGTGAAAAGTAGTATACGCACCTCTGGAGTACAGTAAGCAAGCATGCACTGTGTGAAATGCCGACCTCGCTTCGCTCGGTCGGCAACGTCACACAGTGCGTACATTGCCCACTTTACTCCCTTGATGCATAATGTACTATAACGAAGTGTATCAATAAATATTTTATATTTCTTAATAAACTATATTACTTATTTTTACCAATATACAACCCACATAATCTTCCGAAAGGTTATGGGCCCAGCACGCTTCCACTACGCAAAGGTGAAAAATATTAAATACGGCGATGTACGTGTACCCGCCTTTATTTTACGTTGTGCGTGTCTTGTAAATTGTTAATGAACTAAAAAGTGTTCTTCACAATAAACAACGAGTCTCTCGTCAACGTGAAGAAAGAAGGAGCGAGACGCAGCGTACGAGAGAAGCCGTTGCAGCGCGTGGGCATGACAGCATCGGCGAGCGAGAACGACAAAGAGATGACGGGAGATGTAACCAGAAAAAAAAAGATGACGGGAGAGACTTAAAAAAGTAACAAAGCCCGTGGCAGTGCGACTGCATATTATAACGATTTGTATCAAGTAACCGATTTTTAATACTTAACGATGATGTGCGAAATCCGTTTTCGCTAGTATTAAATATGTTACGATTACGAAAAATGTAGTGTCGTACTTTTTCTCAGTGATATATTAAGAAACCCGCGGAAAGTACGACTGCATAACGATGTGTTTTAAGTAACTGATTTTTAATACTTAATGATGAGTCGCGAAATATGTTTTCGATAGTATTAAAAATGTTACGATTACGGAAATTGTAGTGTCGTACTTTTTCCCATTATAAATAATAAATCAGTGCGCAACAACTGTTTAAAATAAGATAATTTCTAAATATTATAAATAAACGATGTGCTTATGATCTTGCAAATTAATGACTTATTTTAATATTATTCAAAGAAAGAATAAAATATTTGAACGATGAGAGACGATGAATAAATTTAACTTCATATAACGATGTGTTAATTAAATAATTTTAAAAGATTTAAACATTGAGAAAGGATGAGTAAATTTAACTTCATGTAACGATGTGTTCATTAAATAATGTCTATAACATTTGTAAACATTAAAAGGAGAAAAATGCCAGACAAATGTAATTCGGGAGAAAATAACCCTGGTAGAAAATTAATCTAGAACTATGTAGATCTATCTAGTTTGCCAAGGAAATAATCGAGGGCCTCGATAAAACTATATAATTTTCTACCAGGGAAGTGACTTAAAACAAACCGGGCCTATAGGCAGTAAGAGTGAGTTCAATGCGCTCTGCCTGCTCATCTGTATAAGATCGTATTTTATGAGATTGAAACGAAGTGTAAATTAATGATTTTATATAATCATTTTTCTTTCTCTCGAATAGCAACAATTATAAATTAAAACTGAAATTGTTTTAATTACAATATGAATTCATTTTTCTTTAGAAGGACGCTTCTAGTCTTTTATAAGACTTGTAACGAGATATTTCAATTTGAAATAACACACTTAAACGAAACTCAGTTTCCAAAACGAAGAAGGATGTTTTAATATAGCTCACTGCAGAGAGTATAAACTAAGTGTGTTGATTTTTACGATGAGCATGCATGCATATATATTAACTTTAATATTATATAAAGGCCTATATTAAAGTTAAAATAAAAGTATATATTAGATATATTTATATATAAAATAAATGTTTAAATTTTTAAAATCAATATTTGTATGTCACCAAATATCATACTGGTTCACATTGTTATTGCATATTTAAGAGAAAATATGAAAATAATCTTGTGTTCGGATGTTGACATATTTTCCCGCTTCTTTTTGGTATGACTTGTGTTCGGTCTGCTAGGAAGTATGCATGAATCATAAAGGCAATTTGTGAAATCGTTAGAACGAAAATTGATAAACAATTTTTTTACAAACGGGCTCAAAAATATGAGCGATGAAAGTATCGAGTTGTTAACGAGGTCATTGAACGATCTGAACGAGACGATGGTTCACTAATTTTGCCTGATTTCAAAAACCAGTACGTGAAAGAGTTCAGAGGAGAATATGACGTCACTAAACGATGAGAATACGATTAACGATGAGAATACTATGAACGATGTGAATAAAGTTAAGGTGATGCTAAACTCCCTTGTTACTGACAAATACGGGGAAACACTCTTTTCATTTAACTCTTAATTTTGAGAAATTATCTCTCTGAAAGGTTGTTGTTTTTGATTTGGACAACAACATTTCAGAGAGATATTTACTAAAAATTAAAAATTAAATGAAAATAGTAGGTCCTCGTAATTGTCGGTGATGTGTGGCTTTAGCATCACCTGAACGATGAGAATAGGATGAATGATGTGAATACGATAAACGATGTGAATACGATGAACGATGAGAGCCAAAAAGAACGATGTAGCTGTAACGAACGATCCATCTGGATCAGGTAAAATAACTCCTCGTATAAAAATCATTGAAAAGTGTTTGTATTCTTTGAAAGATAAGATGAATTTTCAAGCACTCAATGTCTCTTTTAACAATTTTTGTAAGTCTGCCCATATATACGATGAGTTAACGATGAGCAATGATAGAAACGACATGTAACGAGCCTGTTAATTAGGTATCTATTTTACAGGTGAAACTGAGGGCATAGACCTAGCCAATTTTAGCAAGCATTTTACTAAGATGGTAAATGCTGCAACGAAAATGTATAAAATTACTAATAATACTATAACGACAATGAGTGAAATTACTAATAACACTATAACGACGATGAGTAAAATTACTAATAACCAATATAATGGCGATGTTTGAAACTACTAATAACACTAAAACGACAACTGCACGAAGTATTGCTGGAAAAAGAAATCAAATTTATGCACGACGCCATAAAGTCATTGATTTGCGATTATAATTTTTTTTGTTAAAAATGAGACAAATTATAAAATCTTACTATGAGAACTATGGGGTAGAAGGAGAAACAGATAACAAGTTGCCGAAAAATAATAAAAGTACGAAAAGGAGTTAACTTGTACAATTAGAGATGAACTTAAGAGGCTTGATTTTTCATATTTAAACAAACTTTTTAAATAAATAGATTGAATTTCAAAATATGTTAAACAACATAGTTAAAATTTAGTTGATGAACAAAGATTGATGAACAGAATGGGATTACAAATTAAGAGCTCAAACTAATTTGAAGTTTTATGATATGTTATCGATTCTAATACAACGCGGAATTTTAATTTGAATGTCAGTATTAAGGAAAAACATACGTTTAAAGTTCAAGATATTGTAAGTAATCACTTAATGAATTATCATTTCAAAGTTCTCATGAAAAAGATCCAGTCTGATTATTAAATAAAATTGAAGAATTCTAACGATCTGAAACAATTTTTACTTCTAAAAAAGTTAAAAAAACAATTATATAGTATTCAGAATAATCTTAGTAAAGAGAGAGCTTCAGAATTTTGGGATAGATTTGAAGGATTAGTGAGGGAATGCTACGAGTATTACGACCGCAGTTCCTCAGGTGCAATAAATTGATTTTTTAAATTCACAAATAGAACGGATAAAGCTACGAAAGTAACAAAAACGATGAGTTTAGGCACGCAGCATTAAATGTTTAACGACAGTGTAAATCGATATGGCATCTAGAGATTTTCTCAAAAAAGCTAATATAATAATATCTGAACTCTTAAACGAAAAGAAAAAAAACGATGATTTTAATAGAGCCAACGATACTAAACGACTGAAGTTCAATAATAATATAGATTAAAGAAAGGCGCAAATCAAAGAAGCAGATAATATAAATGTACAAATTGTCATTTAAAAGGTAATGATAAAGACCCTAAGAAAAGAAAAGGTGAGAGTTTTTCTTTTTACTTTTAATGCTCATAATAATTTCATATCTATGCCGGACATAAAGAAAACGAATTGTAATATTACGAGAATGAAGACAGATAACGATGTGAACGAAACTAAACTTTTTGCTAAATTGTTTGCTGATTCGAGAGCAACAGAACCTTTATCTAATTCAAAGTTAATTTTTAAAACATTTGATCAACATGATTACAGTATAATATGATGTGTAAATAATGATACACCTGCTGATTTTAAAAAATGGAGGGAGCAGGAAGTATACATGTACAGAACGATTAAACGGTAGAATTATATTATGTTATTTGTGCTAAAATTTTGTCTGAAAATTTATTGAATTTGAGAAATTTCATCTATCTTCAGTATATGTTTGGATAACAAATAGTAGCCATCTTTTATTTAGTTAATTGCATATTTAACCACTAAAGAATGTTATGAAAACCCGAGATATATGACGCGAAGTGTAACAATGCAACTGGCACAAAATAATATGAATCCAAAAATAACGATTCTGAAATGATCCCAGAAAAATTATTAAATAAAGTAGAAAAAGAACGTGAAAATCGAAAGTCAGAGAGCAATGATAAATTTATAAATAAAGATTTAATAGAGTAAGGTAAATGTCCCAATTTCTGCTCACGTCCCTATTTCTAATCACTCGAAGTTTTTCTGTTACTATAGATATGAAAGTTGTTTTAATATATATTATATCCAAGCTATATGTACCTTTTTAGTATTACAACTAAAAACTGTAGTGCTGTATTAAAAATATTGTAAATTCTGATTGAGTGATAGTTTGAGGTTAGACGCAGATGCATTCTGCATGTCTATATTTCTAATCACGAAAAAATAACGTTTTAGTTGTATTTATACAATATGTACACTATTTTCTACTTATGCAACGTGAAGTATTTGCGCGTATTAACATACTAATACAATAAAAAGATACAAATCATATGAATAAAGTCTATAAAATCGATGGTGATCAGAAATAGGTACACATTAAAATCACCGCTTTTTGCTGTGAGCAGAAATAGGTGCATTTTGCATACGCTTTTTAATTGACTATTATTAATATTTAAGTCTTTAAATTGGTTTTTATACATTTACATTGCATTGTTCGATTCATAATTAGGATAATAATCATATCTTCTTTATAAATTAATGTTAGAATAACTGTTTAAACCTTATTGTTTGATGCAAAATGCTTATATGAGCAGAAATCGGGACAATCACCTTAATATTTAACGATGTGCAGATAAAATGACTGTGTAACAGCCAAATTGTTATTCTGCTGTGCGGGTTCTATTTCGCGAACAAATATTTCTAATTAATTACGCGGAACCGATCTCGCTCGCGTGCTCTCATTTACCATTACTTTTTATTAATATATTTTATTATAGAATATTATACGTCTTGAACTTAGACGCCCATGTCCAAGGTTGTCGACAGATACCTGTTGTCAACAATCCATTGGTAACGTTCGCGTATACGGCGGTGAGTTTTTCCTACTCCACGGTGTCCGCCGAATAAACTAACATGATAATCTTGTAAAATAGTGCCTCGGATATTATTAGGAGGAATGGTACTTTTGCCGTAACAAATGGTTATGAGGATACTCAGAGGTTGCAATACATTACTGAAGGATTTTATTAATGTTCCTCGAGGCAAACTATCGGTTATTTCTCCCTTCCGTGCTATTCTAAAGGACTTGATTCCTTTTTTTTTTATTATGTCAGCTAGGGTGTCGATACACTCTGTCAGATTAGATGGTTGAATCGGGTCCCCTACTTTTTCAGTGACTATTAAACTGAATATGTAACGTTCTCTATTCATAGTTATTAATACATCTCCTACCTCTGGTTTTGCAGTGTTAATGGCATTTATATCGGCTAATAATTTATTATTAGTTGAGGAGAAGATAAGGTCGGCGGACATAAATTGCACTAGGTTGTTTTTTAAATAAGTGAGAGATTCTCGCGTACTGAGTAATTTTAATTTAGCATTAGAATTAGATTAGACGCGGAGTCTAGGTTGGGGGAGTGGTTGGAAGGAGACTATAGCGGGTATTTTTGTTAATGGTACGGCAGGTTCGATATCTGTCATTTGGGATTGGCGAGGAATGGTGGTGTCGTTCTGGAGTATGGTGTTGTTTGGAGGCATTAGTGAGGGGTTGTCAGCCGATGTTTGCAGAAGAGTGTCTGCGGGGGAGAGGGGTATAGTGTTTTCTGGCGCGTATAATGCAGTGTGTAGGTGGCGTAGGTTTTGTGAAGTTTCTGGACGCTAATTATGTACTGGGATGAGGGGGCGACGACTTGGTTGTAGGTGAGTAGGAAGTTTCTGGTAAATGTTCTTCGTCGGTTTCTTCTTCACTATCCATTTGATGTACGGTCGATACATGTTGCCAATTTGTGACAGGTTTGTTCGGGGATTCTATTAGAGTTGAGTGGCAATTTTCATTTGGCCCAGCTTTAGGGATTTGAGTCAAAGGGTTCGCAGGCCTTAGGTTATGTTCTTCTATCCAAGTGCGAATATTTGAGCTAGATGTTGCTTCTTTAGCAGGGCTGGCCGGACAGGAAGTCGCAAACCTTTCCATGGCGATTATTGGGCCTTCTCCGCCCGTCCAATTGAAATCTGCCTCCAGTGATTCCTCTAAGTTGAGTGAACTGTCTTCGCGGTTTAATGGTTTGTTTCTGATGTGATTTTCTAAGTTTTCCTTTACGGAAGAGTGGTTGAATTGTCGTGCTTTCGAGTCCCACCAATATCGCGTTCGTTCCCATTATTCTCTGAATTTCTTCGATTTTTCGAGGATGAAGTTGGTTGGTTGTAATTCTGGTTCAGAGGGTTCGACTGAGAAGTCAGGGAAGGCGGTTGAGGCGGTTGACCTACGCATGATGGATTGAAACTGAGGCTGCATTTCTTCTTCTTCTACAAGGTTCGTAATTCGGTGTCTCTGAGTCAGTATTTGGCTCTATTTCTTCTTCTAATTCGCTTGTGCTCTTTATTTGTTCTCTTTCGGTTTCTGTCGTAGATATTACTGTGTCGGATTCTGGTTCTTCGAGGGGCGTTATGAAGCTTGGTAATAGTGAACTTTCTTTTAGGGGTACTGGAGCATCATCTACTTCGGTTTGGTTTCCTGTTCCCTCGCTAGATGGGTCTTCTATGTTGGTTGAAAAAGTTTCTAACTCGCTGGGGGAGGTTGGTAATTGGAGTGTGACCTTTTTTGTGGATTTTGTTGTTTGCGTAACAATAATCTCTTTCCTACTGTACTAGCGTCTAGGTTGGCCTGCCCATCGGGGGTTTTTGTAGCAAGTGTGGCAGCCTTGGTTGAACCTTTCTTTCGTTCTCTTCGGAGGGGTTGTTTAGGTCCATCTGTTTCAGTATCTCCACTCTCACTCAAACCCTTGGCTCTCTGTAGCCGAGCTAGATAAGTTTTTATCGGTTTAGGGGTTCTTATAGTGAATACGTTAGTAGTCTGTTCTGAGTTTGTTTCTTTTACAGTGGCATTTTCGTTAAAAAGGGGGTTTATTTTTGGTGTATGATCGATCACATTGTCATAGTGGAAATTTTTAGGTTCGGAAATTTGATTTTCGTCTTCACTGGCTGTCGTGTTTATTAGGTTATAAAGTGGCTCGATTACATGATCGGGAGCATCGAATAGGCTAAGTTCCAAATATTCTGTCATCGGAGTTCTTCTTTGGAAGGGTATCGGTGTTACGGGTTTATAGTGAGTTACCATGACTTGTAAGTAGAAATTAACATTAACTTTTTCTCCTATAAAGTAAGGGATTCCCAGAATTGCATCTTCTAATAATCGTGAACCTTTCCTCAATACATGGAACAGGTGGTCGTTCCCAAATATGTTTAAAATTACTGTTCCCATAGTTATAACATTATGAGCTGATATTTCGGTGATAGTGATACGTCTAAAAGTGTTAATCATTATATCAGGTCGCAGACTTTCACATTTAATTGCGTTGATATCAGCTGCAGTTCTTTTGCCTATCCGTTTTTATGCGGACTGTTGGGGCGTATCCATTAGCTCTTGCTCGATAGATTCTCCTGCAAGTGTGAACTGTACCCTCGGATGCATCTGTTGGGACTTGTTCATCGCTGCATCCTCGCGACGGCCACCTTGCGAGTTTAAATGTGGTTGTTGTTTGTATAGAGTATTGGGTTGGGAAGGTGTTCGAACGAGTGTGTTGTATTGGGGGTGGATTCGGCGGGTTGGGTGGAAATATCGGAGGACCTAATAAAGTATTTTGATAAATACTTGGATTGAAGGTATAAGGCGGATGTGTAGGTGGGAGCGGTGGAGTATACGTAGGATAAAAAGGGCGGGTGGTGGTATAGGATACTGAGGGTAATGTTTAGGTGCAGTAGGAGTGGCGGGTCTTTTTAAGATTCCACTAGGGGTGTCACCGTGTTGGTTGTTACCAGGAGACTGAAATGGTGGTCCTGTATTTTCGTTAGGTTTCCTCATTTGTACATCGGTCGAGTCGTAATAATGTTGGACTCTCTGTAGATTATACTGTTGTGAGTCGTGAAAATCTACCCTCTTAGGTGACTATGATCTAGTTCTGGTTCATTCGTACGGTGAGAGGATGGGTTCATTCCTATGCGGAGATATAGGACGTTGGTTTTGGCTTTGGAGTTCATAGCGTTCTTCATGTCTGGGAGACGGGGTTCGTCCTCTTGCGATGTTATCTGCCACTGGTCGGATGTGTCTGATATAAGTATTATTATGAGTGTGTCTTAAAGTATTACCATATTTTGTTTCGCAGTTCACGGCTACTTCTAATGCTGCAGCGAGGGTTTTAGCAGGTGGGTTGGTCATAGATGTCCGATAGTTATCCGATAATCCTCTTTTGAAAGCTTCCAATGCCAGTAATTCTAATTATGGTTTTTAGTCTACATCTTTATGTAGTTAGGGAAGATTTTCACGTAGGGCTGCTTGTGCTCCACTTATCGAGGCTAATAAGCTTCAATGGTAGGTACGCACTTTCTCGTTTCTTCTCATAGTTAATGTATAAATTTCTCCTATATACTGAGTTTGAAGGTGCGAAGTTGACTTTCAATAAAGTTATCAGATCGTCTAATGAATTGATAGTTTGGTCTACCAGTGTTTTTCGGGCTTCTCCTTGTAACTTGGCTATAACACTTCGTAAGAAATCTACTTCTTATCCAGGGAGTAGAGCGGTTCGCCCGTTTTCTACATCTTATATGAACTCTTGTAAAGGGTTACTACCATCGTACTGAACCCTTAGCGACCACACCTCAGCCAGGCCACATAGCGGCCACATGGGGTAACTCATTACCCCACGCTGAAAAACCTAGTTGTACAAGACATATGGGTGTTTTAACACTTGTAACCGATTGTTTCATGTTTGTTGAAGTGTTCTTCAATATTTCTAATGATTTTTATCGGTCAATTTATAGATAGCGTTCTAAAAACTGGTCAAATGTTTTAAATGTTTTAGACCTCCAATTTCACTTTTTCTGAGCCTGGGGTAACTAGTTACCCCTAGTGGCCGCTAAGGGTTAATGCACGTTGTTGACTATATAGTTCTATCAACGCTTGTGATCTCGCATCGGGGTCTACGATCGAATTTATCGAACTTTTTAGCTTTAGGAGCGGCAGTGTATGCATATAATAAATCGCCGCATAAATCTAAAGAAATAGTCGCACAAAGCAAAATTTGCACCTAATCATAGCTTTTTTATAAACTAGATAAAAATATTTGGCTGTACAGCTTATATAAAAGTATAAAAACGAAATGAGACTTAAATTTCTTTACGAAGGACATCGAGTAATATTAGTAGGTTATAAACGAACGGGTTATATATTTGTAAAATCTGAAGAAGGAAAATATTACGAGGGGCGAGAAGTTAGATTTAACCGAAAAAAAAACAAGGAGTGTACGAGGATAAATACAGTAAAAATAGTGTTAAAGATTGGGTCACTGTTTTTGATAAGATAGGTAAAGATAATTGATTTATTGTTTTTGAACAAAAAAAAGAGAAAAAAAATATGATGAGCAAGTAGAAGTTTCAAAAACGGAGGGAGAAAATTAAAGAAAGAGAGGTAACCACAGCAAACGCGTTAAGTCAGAAACGAAAAAAAAGTGTCATTTTATCAAAAATAATATAGCTTTTCTTCTATAAAACTTATTAGTGATACGAGATTCTCAGATATATCCCAAACTTCTAAAAATCGCAATAAATTTGTATTTTCTGACAAATTATGCAATAAAATAATGATGTGACAGATAAAGTGAAAGATGAGAGATATATCATGCACTTTTAGCTAAAATAAATAAAGATACAGTGTAATATAAATAAGCATAATGCAAAAGGTTCATAAAATTAAAGGCAAAAAGCTATAATTAACGAATTGTATTATATGATTGAAAACGATGTATGGAAAATAGTTGATAGGTCTACTGTATCAAAAGACAAAAAGAAATCGAATATTGTAATTCTAGATTGGTTTTGAAACGAAAAATTTGAAAAGGATTGCAAAACAAAATATAAGGCAAAACTTGTAATACGCGGTTTTAAAGACTCAAATATTTACGATTTGAGGGAAATGTATGTACCAGTTTCTATTATTAACAAATATGAGTTAAATATTTATGAACTTGACGTAAAGACGAATGCACACATCATATGAATAAAATACTACAGGCAAAAGTATGTAAATTAAAGCGGATATTACATTATGATTTCTACAGAAGCCCAAAACGATGGTATGAACAATTTGTGGAAGTAGCATCAAAACTCGGATTAACTTCTAAAGACATTGAACACAGCTTATTTATTTGGTGATGTATTTTTCTTTTAATATTAGTATCATGTGTTAATAACATGTTCATAGCAAGTAATAGTTTGAATAAATTAAATGATGAAAAAGAAAAGTTACTAAACAGAATAGAAAATTAACAAAAGGTACATACGATTGTAAATATATAACTGAGAAGGTGTACCATATCTTTCATATGCTGCAAATGTCTTGAGCAGATATCTATTACATATCCCATTGGAGACGATTGGACGATGGTTAAACGAGTTTTCAGGTATCTTAAAGGAACGAAATATAGTAGTCTGAAATTTATATCAAAGCGATGTGATTTACAAGCTTTTTCTGATGCAAGTTTTGCAAACTGCAAAGGGTCAATAACGACGTAGGGTTTTGTAGTATAATTAATTAGAGATTCTATAGCATGGAGAACGCATAAATAATCGTATGTAGCTTAAAATTAATATTAAATAAATCTTTCTGTCCGATGCTGTTATGGTGTAATAATGAAGCAGCAGAAGCAAGTGCCATTATGTTAAAGAATGTGTACAAAGATATCTAATTAAATGAAGTTGTATTCCATCTAATGATTAAATTGCTGATATTTTAACAAAGCCTATGTTATTTGAACTTCATTAACAAGCAAAATATTAATTGAAAATAAATTTCGGCAATTAATTCATTTTTAAAATTGTTTATAATTTTGTCTATAATTTTATTTCTATGTTTCAATTTGTTACAGCTAATAAATCTATATAAAAAAATGCAAATCAAAAATTCTACGAGCGAAAGATAATCATATTATAATAATATTATGAGTTTTTAGTTTTATTGTAAAACATTTTATGTATGTAAAATGTATAATTCTAAAATGTTGTAATACCTAATAATAAGTAGCGATGCTAAATATCATATGCATTGTGTGGTCGGGAGGGAGTGTTGGAATATGTGTGCGCCCACACATACTTATATAGAGTATACAGTGTGCATAGAGACTATAGATTGTTCTAAGGTTCCCCTACTATTACGCACAGAGTTAGCTGGACCAAGCTGCTGTGCGACTCACTCGTTGTGAATTGACTCAGAGAAACGACGCGCTTATTCTTTCTTGTGAACATATGTATCTTAACAAAGTGTATCAATAAATATTTTATATTTCTTAATAAACTATATTACTTATTTTCACCAATATACAACCCACATAATCTTCCGAAACTTAGTCAATATTATTTTATTATTAATTTATAATCCCTGCTAATAGTCAGTCTAACAAGAAAAATTATTTGTATCAAATTTTCACTATAAACTTAGTTAAAACTTAGTTGGATTTACTATATACTTCTCTCAGTGTAACAACAGCTATTTGCAAAGTTAACCTTAATACGAAATGCTCTACATTGGTATTGATTATCAATGAAGATATGGGTACATCGGTGGATACGCAGAAAATCGGAATGTCAAATGGCCACATGACCTCTCAATAAGAGTCAATTCAGCGGGTTTCGCTCATCAAATTCGGCGCGCATCAGGCAATGATTGGCCGGCCACGTCTTTCAAGTTTATGTGAAGGGAATCCAGCACACTTCTTTTGGGACTCCTCTATTTGCTCACATCAGCTTCTCATTTTCTTTCCACGCGCGCATTTTCGCTATTATAACGGCTTTGAGATCACACATATAATGTACTGCCGTCGAAAGCAAGAAGGTCTGTAACTTCAAAAAATTCAAAAATGAGATTTTTGATTATTCTGACACATATGTACCATATCTATAATAATAAAATAGAAAATGAGGTAAAAATGTAATATTTTGTGCAAAATCACAATATTTAATGTTACGGTTTCGATGATATTTGGTATTTTCATAAACAAAAACGCCGTAAAGATACGATGATAAGCAAGAAAGACGCAAACTTCATGAAGTCGCGATTTTTTTGTTTACGGTACGACGATTACGTCTTTTTTGGTTATGAACAATTGATTTTACGCCTTTCTTGTTTATGAAAAGTAAACAACGACGATTTGATTTTAATTCCTGCAATAATTATAATTATCGAAAGACATCAATTTAGTGATAATCAATTTTATTTATCATGAACGAAAGTATAACGTTAGAACCAATCGATTTAATAAATTGTTATGTCGATGAAAACGGATTTATAAAAGTTAAACGGAAAAATGGTGAAACTGCAGCTAGTTCGCAAGATGTGATTGGTAATTTATTTATGTTTAATTTAAACTGTTATTTTAAATAATTTTTTAAATGAAATATTAAATAGCTTTATTTTATTGTTTACAAAGAGATTTCGTGTATATCTAGGTTAATTTAAGATTATCAGCGTATATTTTTTCATTATTAGAACCTGAAAATATGATCGACAACGTTCCGTCTCTCAATGATTCTGTTCATAAAGAAAATGAACCATTACCAGATATAAGCGATGCTGCAGTGAATGGAAGTACCAGTAACGAGACACAAAATGAGTCGAACAGTAATGATGAATCTCCAGATGTCATAGGTTGAATCTTAATTCTTATTCAATTTATATTTTCCCATTTTAAATATTTATACACGCATTTTCAACCTTAGAATATACAAAAAAAGGCACGATCAGAAAACGAAAAGCAAAGGCTCCAAGAGAAACGTTAGAAGCAAAATGCGATAGAGTTGCCGAAAATCATGCAGTTCGAGAGTGTTGCGATGCTTCAAAGTGCCGATTAAAATGTTCTGAGAATTTCGACGAAGAAATACGAAAAGCTATTAACAAGGAATATTGGAATTTTGATTATAATGGCAAACATATGTTTATTCTAAGTATGTGTGTTCGTGAAGATCCGGCCAAACCATCTAGATCCCCTAAACGAATTCGAACGATGTCTATAAAGTATCATTTTAGAAAAAACACTGGTGAATTAACACGAGTTTGTAGAATTTTTTTTCTCACGACATTAGGTTTGAAAGCAAATAACGACAAGATAATATTGCGCATTGTGCGCGGCTCGGATAAGCAAGAAATCACTCCCCTTGCCGATAATCGTGGCCGTCAACCATCGAAACACAAAATTAACACAGAAGTTGTATTCGCGCACATTGAAAAATACAATCCAACGACATCTCATTACAGAAGAGAACATGCTCCGAATGCTCGGTATTTACCTAGTGATATTTCAATTACTAGTATGTATGAAGATTTTTGTCAAGAACATAAGGAGCTGAAGATTTCGATTAGTATTTACTACTGTAAATACTAATCGAAATCTTCAGCTCCTTATGTGAAGGGAATCCAGCACACTTATGTGAAGGAAATGAATATTAGTTTTACAAAGTTAGGGCATGAAGAGTGCGAAAAATGTGAGACATTTAAATTGCACAATTCTCAACACAATGAGACGAATCTTGATGCAGATCGCGATGCCTGTATGACTTGGAAAACTCATATCGACAAAGCTAAGCTCAGCCGCGAGAAATACCGCGAATACGCAGATCAGTCACTTCCAGATGGTGTCATTTGTTGTTCCGTTGATTTGCAAAAAGTTATAATGCTCGCCAGAATTGATACTTTCAAAGTTGTTTTATTTACAAAAAGAATTTCTCTTTACAATAAAAGTTTCGTACCCGTAGAATCAAATAAAAAAAAAATACTTTTGTAGTTTTATGGCATGAAGGTATTTCGGGTAGGCGTAAAGAGGATCTGATTTCTGCGTATAATGCTTATTTCTTACATCACAGAGATTCTAAGAAAATCATTTTGTGGCTCGATAATTGTACTGCCCAAAACAAAAATTGGTGTTTCTTAACGTATCTTGTTTACATTATTAATTCTAATGAAATATCATCGGATACCATTGAAATTAACTATTTTGAACCAGGTCATACATTTATGAGTGCTGATAGTTTTCATCATCAGGTAGAAAAATCATTAAAAAAACAGAAACGAACGTATGACTTCAATGATTTTAGCGATGCAGTGAAAGGTGCGAATACTCACACCATCACAAAAGCCATGGAGCATACTGATTTTTATAACTGGCTAGACGGTCATTCTGTGCAAAGGACGAACAATCTAAAATTAAACAATCCAAAACCATTACTTGGAAACATGGTTCAAATCATTGCCGAACGAGGGTTAATGACGTTGACGTATAAAACCTCTTTCAATGGTGATTCTTACAAGCTCGATTTTTTATCAGTAAAGGGGATGAAAAACATATAAAAAAAAACTGATGCCTTAGAAAAACCTTGCGGAATCGACGAAAATGTGAAAAATCTTATGGTGAAAACATTTCTCCCTTTAATGCCAAATAATCGTCATTCTTTTTGGCAAAACTTGGCAAACAATAAATAATGTTTTATTAATATTAGAAATCTTTACGTTAAAGCATTAAAATGTATATTTTATTTACGTAAACACTAAATAAAACTGTTGAAATAATATAAATCCTGTTAAAAAAATATGCATTAATAATTATTTTTAGCATATTTTTAATTAATAAAAAAATAGTTTTATTATTTTCTGTATAAAGCTCAATCAGTTCCACTATTAATAACAGTATTTTCAATATTCTAACTTATTAGTTTATGCATAGTAAAAAAATTATCGTTTATGTTGGTTTATACGGCTTTCTTGCTTATGGTCGCCCTCTAATTTCATAACCAAAAAGCCGTAACTAACATTTTTTTAATGAAATCATAATTGTACTCGTTTTTTAAATGTGTTCTTGTTTAGATCATTAATAATTATATACAAAAAAATTCACTTTGATAAAAATGATTAATTTAATAGAAATCGGCAGGCTTTCAAATTTCATATAAAAATTGCGGCGAAAGTGACATTTTGAAGTTACAGACCTTCTTGCTTACGGCGGCAGTGTAGGTATACATGATGGTTTGAGACCTTGATCTTAATTATACGAGGCGATGGTTGATCTATACGGCATCGCCACAAATCGGCCACGAGCACGGCTGTTTCTACTGCGACCTGATGCTGAGAGCGCAATCGAGATCGAACTCGCGCGCCAACGACGGTGTCAGCGACCGCGAATTATGACTAACCAGAACTTCGGCTCTTTGCTCTCTTATTCCGAATATATATATATATATATATATATATGTGTGTGTGTGTGTGTGTTTTATATATATATAAAACACACACACACACATGTAGTATTTTATTTATTTTAGCCGATAGATTTTGTATTTTTTACGTTTCTATTCTTGTTACATTCACAATTAATAAATGTAATCTATTATTGCTATAAGTGAATACTATCCATAATTAAAAGTTTGTTTATTTAAATCCATAAGCATTAATATAGAAACTTGTATCACACGAAAATTTATTCGTTCTTGCGTCACTACTCTCGCTGTAAGTAACTTTCCTTTCTTATAGTTCTATCGGAGCATCATAAACTGCGTATAAGGTAAATGTCCCAATTTCTAATCACTCGAAGTTTTTCCGTTATTATAGATATGAAGGTTGTTTTAATATATGTTATATCCAAGCTATCTATACCTTTTTAGTATTACAACTAAAATCTGTAGTGCTGAATTAAAAATATTGTAGATTCTAATTAAAAAACTTGATAATAGTGATAGTTTGAGGTTACACGCAGATGCATTCTGCATGTCCCTATTTCTAATCATGAAAATATAACGTTTTAGTTGTATTTATACAATAAGTACACTATTTTCTGCTTATGCATCGTGAAATATTTACGCTTATTAACATACTAATACAATAAAAAGATACAAATCATATGAATGAAGTCTATAAAATCAACGGTGATCAGAAATAGGTACAGATCGAAATCACCGTTTTTTGCTGTGAGCAGAAATAGGTGCATTTTGCATACGCTTTTTAATTGACTATTATTAATATTTAAGTTTTTAAAATGGATTTTACGCCTTTACATTGTATTGCCCAATTTATAATTAAGATAATAATCATATCTGTTTTATAAATTAATGTTAGAATAACTTTTTAAACATTTTTGTTTGATGCAAAATGCTTATATGAGCAGAAATCGGGACATTCACCTTATACATAGTATGTAGTTAATACTAAAAACAGTAGAATTGCAGACTAATATCAGTAGAATTGCAGATTAATCATCGACCTTCATATCTATTTGATAAATCCCATGTTTCTCCCAGTGAAAATCACTTTTGTAAAAAATTTTAATTTTCTGAAAATTGTGAATATATGTTAAATATTATAGTAACTAATCAGTGTACAAAGCGTGAAAAAGCGTTAAATAGTAATAAATGATGTAAAAAAAATGTAAAAAATATAGAAAAGTGTATATAAGTATCTGAATTTGGACCATTATATACATAATTTTACACTTTTATTTACATTTTTTAACACTTTCTTTCAGATTATCAATAGTAAACAAAATTTAAGGCAAAAAATCGAATATTTAGCACAGTTTATAGTAATTTTTGTTAACATTATGTTGGTCACTAACAATTTGGAAAGTAAATAAAACTGCAATTTTTCTTAAGGATGCCATTTACCTGAAAAATCGTCAAAATACAAAAAGAATCATTTTTTCAATTTTCATATATTATCATACTACATACAGGTAAGTATAATAATATGCCCCTAAAATAGCATAAAATTTTATTTTCTAATTATACGACATTTTTAAGGCTTTGCAGAATTTGTTGAATATCGATATTGTTGAGTTCTCATTTCTACCAGAGAGCAATATAGCCATTCAATCTATTAAAAACAAGATGCCCAAGGGGGAACCTAAAATGATTAAATAATAGTTATGAAACTTCAGAACATCGAAATTGAACAGCCAAAGAAAATTGAAACCTGTAAATATCATTTTTTTACTCCTATTGAATAAAACCTTGATTATCTCAGAATTAAGAATTCGATTATTTTTCAGATTCAAAATTGGATTGGCGATGAAGCTTTCGACGGATCAACATGAAATTCTGTATAGTGTTCCCTCATAGCGTAAGCATGAAAAATATATATGCTTTTAATAAATACAAAAATTTTCAAGGTCAAACTACAATTATTTAAAAATATCACTCAAAAATTGATTTTTCATGGTCCGGTTTGATTTACGTATTTTTCTTCATTTTGTACCTCCGAACATATATACTTCAGGACTTTTCACCAAAATCAGTATTTCATCGCCAATCACATTTTAAAAATGACTAATTTTTAAGCCATTTTTAAGCAATTTTTAGATTATCTCAAGCATAGAGCGGTATTTTTAGTCCCATAACATCACTTTTTACTACATTTTATATACGTAATTTAATAATAAAAAAAAAATAAAGGTATGTCAGTAAAATAAAGAAAGTAGATTTGCGGATAAACGGCATCCTTAAAATGTAAAAATATATAAATATTATTGTGAAAATATGTAAAAATATGTAATAAAGTGTAAGAAAGTGCAAAAAACTTTTAAAAAGTGTACAGTTATGTAAACATAGGTCCAAATTCAGACACTTATTTTACATATTTTTACACTTTTCAACACGTTTTTATACTTTTTTTACACTTCCTACTTACTAAGTTTTAAATTCCTTTGCAGAAAAAATTTTCACCAAGGTTACATTATTACTTTCTGCCCTTCTGAAAAAAAAAATCAATTGATATGTATGAAGTGATTTGTCATTTTGACATAATTTTATCATAATTGAACATAGTGACTTAAAATGCATTAAAAATCAACGAAATTAAAACAGTTAAATTTTATCGAATATTCATGCATTTTCAGTCTCGATCTTTCATTATTAATAACTTTGGCTCAGATTAATATTTATTAACGTTTTTGGTCTTAAATTAAAGCTCTTTTTGCCTACTTTTATTATCTCTGAGCCATTTTTTCTAGTACTAACCTATGCATAGTTATAATCACTAGAAAAGGTACCTTATTTCATAGTATATTCGGAGTAAAAAAGCTTATATCTCGAATATGAGGGCCCATTAGAATGAACTACAGATGATGGGCTTCATTTTAAGGTATCAGAAAGCACCTCCCAAAGTTTCATCAAAATTCATGACCGAGAGGTATGACACTCTCCTTGTAGTTAAATAAAAACTTGTAAAATTTACCAAGTTTTTTGTTACACCAATAGCTCGGAATTCATAACCGTAATCTCTTTCTTTTTTTGTTATAAGAACAATTATTAACAAATTTATTGGTTAACAATAGAAAGAAAATTTGATATCAATAACGAATTTGCAAGGTTATCATAATCAATTAATTTGTATGAGGATAAATATTTTTCGGTAATATTATGCGGTTTCTTGGTCAATTTTACTTAACTCATCATCAAATTAACAAATAATTTTCATACCTCTTACCATTATCTATATTTACTTTTAAAATTTCATGGAGTGTTTATAATAATGTTAGTTACTTAATAATATATATTTTAATTGTTACTTCAAAGTATTGCAATTTTTATATCAAGAAATTTATAAAGTAAACAGAACATTGAAATTAGTAAGTATTGATTCGTCAACCATCACTGGTTGCGAGCAGACGTGTCTACTCTTGCTCCGTAGCTTTGTAAACACAAATATTATACAGTATTGTGTTCCACACGTGGTAGTAACTGCGGAAACGCGAGTGCCTTGTGAATAGTGCTTTTATATCAGTATTTATCGCTGCACTGGCTGCTGCAGTTTTGTAAAAACTGCAACAGCCGCAGCTTGCTAAAATGTATCTCTCCAAAGGAAATCAGTTAGAGCCTAAAAATAACCAAGAAAAGGATGTTCCAACTACCTCCACCCAGCTATCATACGCCAAAGTCACTGCAACTAAAACTCGACCAACCAAAGAAGATGCTATAATCATAGATTCAATCGAAGGTTTAACAAACGACGACTACCTCGATGGTTTGGAAGAAATCACTAGCGTACGCAACGTAAGGTACATATCAAAAATTTCTGGAAGTAGAGTCATTGTATATGTCGCAAATAAAGAACTGGTGCAAGAATTAAAAAACAAAACAATTACAGTTAAAAGCTACGTTTTGAACATAAAACCGTACATTAACAACAATAAAAGAGTTGTAATATCAAATGTACAACCTTCTATTCCTGATGTAGTTATCTCAGATATTCTAAAGCGAAAAGGCATTAACATAACGTCTAATATAAGCGACTTACGCGCAAGTACCCATAAACCTGGCCGATCTCACATATTATCACTACGTAGGCAATTTTATATCAAAGAGGAAGACGAAAGGTTGCTTCCTGAAACGCTGCAAATAACTTCCGATAACACGACATATTGGACCTATCTAACTACAGAGTCTACTTCCTGCTTTCTGTGTAAGCAATCGGGCCACATCGCTAAGCTGTGTCCAATAAACACTGAAACTTCCAGTCAAAAGCAGCCCATAGGTAATCAACCTACACAACAGCACATTACTAGTCATAATAGTGCGAAAAGACCGCTATCTACCACAAGCGGTGAATCACTGCACGATACTACCTCCGAATTAAACGCTCTTGAAATGGTACCTGAAATTCAAGATAATCCCAACGAAAAAACCGATGAATTTGTCACTCCGAAATTGCTATTAAGATTAGGACAGCAAAGGAAAAGTTCGAAAAAACGCAAAACTAATGGAGACGCATCTAAACAAGCCGATTGTGAAAAAATTAAAAAAGAACGTATGCAAGCCTTAGAAGAATCCATGTCTCCAGCAGTTGATATTTTTAAAGACGCTACAAATAAATTGCCATTTGGATATGACCAATTTTTAGATCTTATAAAAGAAAGTCATAATAAGGGTGATATTACTGCTAAAGCCAACAAAATTGTAAACGATGTCTCTATACTAATAAAAGTAATTGACAAAGCCCACTCTCTAGTCAATAATAGAACTGCCAAATCGAAACTTACAAGACTAAAGAATAAACTAGCAAAATCTGATATTGAAACTTCTTCAACTGACGTATCAGAAATGGAAACAGATTTTGATAACAACCACGACTATCAACAGTAAGATCGACTCAGAAAGTTCAGAAACAAAACAATAAACTGTCCAAAAATAATAATGGCTACAATCACTACATATCAGAAAGACTTAAAGCTTCTTTTTTGGAACGCCAGAAGTATTACACAACGCAAGCACGACCTACCTAAACTACTGCAGTCTATTGATATTTTTATATGTGTTGAAACGTGGCTATCACCTGACAACCCTTACAACAAAGATTTTTCATTTCCGGGCTTCAAAACGTTACGCAAAGATCGAATAGAAACAAGAGGGGGCGGAATTCTATTTTTAGTTAAAAATTACCTAGATATTTCTGTAATTAATACAAAAGATGGCTCCATAGATAACTTTGAAATATTCGGTATCAAAATTAACAATATACAACCAGAAACCAATATCTACGCCTGCTATAGAACTCCGGGGACTACACCAAATCAAGAAGAATGGGACAAGCTTGTTCACCACATTGACCTTGACTCACACAGCATTCTACTTGGGGACTTCAATGCACATCATACACTATGGAATTGCACAAATAGCGACGCCAATGGTAAAAGATTATTAAACTCTATAGAAAAAAAAGATCTACATATACACAACTGTAACTCTCTCACTAGAATTGATCCTCAAACAGCAAAAAAATCCAACATTGATCTAGTTCTTTCAACTATAAATTTATCAGATAAAATCGATACATCAATGTACGATGAAACATTCGGATCAGATCATTTTCCAATATCTATCTTACTTAATGTCACTAGAAATTCCTATATTAAAAAAACCTTTAAACTCAAATCTAAAAGAACAAACTGGGAAAATTTTTCAAATACGTTAAAAAACAAGTATTTTCAATTTTTTGAATCCACTTTTTGCAATTCAAGGCCTAGTATTAAATATCAATTTTTCATAGAAATAGTTAAATCAGCTGTTATATCTAATACTCCGAAAAAAATAAATTGCAAGAAAAACTTTAAATACAAAAATCCTGTCAAATGGTGGGATCAGGAATGCGATAAAATTTCTAGGATAAGAAAAGCAGCTTTTAAAAAATGGCAGTACTCTAAAAAACTAGATGATTTTATTATTTACAAAAAACAAGTAGCAACTGCAAAAAGAATTTTTAAAAAGAAAAAGAAAGAAAGTTTTATAGACTTTACTGAAACAATAAACTTCAAGACAAATAGCACTTATGTTTGGAATACAATGAAAATTTTAAAAAATAAATATGTCAAAGTAAAATCTCACAATTCTACAAACCAACGAAATCAAACTAAACTAAATATTGCACTTGATAAACTTAGCCCTTCCTGGGCCCCATCAGACCCCAATTGGCTTCCTAAGTGCACTATCAACGATTTTCTCAGCGGTCATTTTCAATTTTCCGAACTCAATATCGCCCTAGATTCAAGAAAAACTAGCTCTTCCCCCGGCCTTGATGGTGTCGATTATCAAATACTCAAAAATCTGCCAATGAATTATAGACTTATTCTATTAGACATTTTTAACGAGATGTACGGCACAGGTGACTACCCCCTAGATTGGAAAAACTCTTATGTGCATTTTATTAAAAAGCCTGATGGGGAAAACTATCGCCCCATTAGTCTTACCTCATGTTCCTGCAAGCTCTTTGAAATCCTCGTAAAAAATCGTCTACAATGGTGGCTCGAAAAAAACAATCTTTTACCCGCGTCACAATCAGGTTTTCGTAAAGGTCAATCCTGTGTCGATAACCTAGTCCAATTAACCCTTAAAATCAATGAAGGCTTTAAACAAAAACAACACATATTGGCGTCCTTCTTAGATATTACCAGTGCTTACGATAATGTGAAGTGTGAGATTTTACTCGACATACTAGCTAAGTTTAACTGCCCCCTTGAAATCATAAAACTAGTCAAATTTCTAAACTACGAAAGACACATATATACACAATTTACCGAAAATACTTATAGAACCATCTACAAAGGCGTTCCACAAGGGGGAGCTCTCAGTCCCCTTCTTTTCAATTTATACATATCAGAAATATTAAAAAATCTACCCAAAAGTATAATTGTGTCTAAATACGCTGATGACATCAAGCTGCTTATTAAAAAGAAATCTCTTAAATCATGCAAAAAAATTATGGAAAAAGCTCTTAAAATTATTAATCAAAATTTAGAAGAAATTGGACTAGAGCTCGCCCCTCACAAAACAGTCTTAATGCATTTCAATAATCTAGGTATTAAGCCAGGCAGCATGGAAATAAAAATTGACAATACATGTATCAAATCTGCAGAGACTGTTCGTTATCTCGGAATTCTTTTCGATTATCAGCTTTCTTTCAAACAACAAACAGAAAAAACTGTAAATAAATGTAGAAATGTACTAAATATCATGAAATATGTAAGAGGAGTTTGGTGGGGTGCTGACCCGAGTACGCTTCTTATTATATATAAATCGTATGTTAGATCTTTGATTGATTATGCCGGCTTTGTATATTTACCAGTGAAAAAGAGGCTCACTAATGCGCTTGAGAAGATTCAGTATGCTGCCATAAGGTTAGCTTTGGGCTATCGCATCAGTACCCCTACCAATATCCTCCTTGCTGAATCAAAACTTGTATCTATACACGAAAGAACTAAAAATTTATGCTTAAACTACTTATGCAAAACAATTTCAAATTCAAGTCTACCTGTAAATAAAGCTATAAATAGCTCTTTTCACATATTTAAAAAAAGAAAGAAAAAAATAATGCTCCTATGCTGTATTGATCAAATATACACCTTAAAAGATCAAATCAAAATTCAACGACACTATAATCTCTATCTCACAGAATACGATATTGTTATATCTAACCTTGAAGTAGACACTGAATTCGGAAAAACTCTACGACAAACGGCTGATCCAAATAGGTTACTTGAAAAATTCATTAAAAAAAATGACGCGATTGCAATTTTTACAGATGGTAGCAAATCAATCAATGGTACGAGTATATCAGTAGGAGCAGCTTGCTTTTCTTTTGACTTAAACACTTCTATTCAAAGAAGTATTAACAATAATGCGTCAATTTTCACAGCTGAATGCATTGCATTAAATGATGCACTAGACCTGGCTACAAATTGCACAAACACAAATGTAATCGTTTTCACTGATTCCTTAAGTGCATTACAAACAATAAAATCCTCAAAACTTAACATTAAATTAAATCACTATATTTATGAAATCAAAAGAAAAATTTGTGAATTTACAAAAAAAAATACCAACCATTTTAAAGTTAAGCTAGTTTGGATCCCTGCACATATAGGAATCAATGGAAATGAACGGGCTGACCAACTTGCTAAAGCAGCTACAAATAATCCTTATTGTAAAGATTTCCACATTCCTTTCTCTGACTTACGCCAGAAATTTAAACAAACTTCCAAATGCAATACAGAAAAAATGATTACTGAAATGGGCAAAAAAAAAGGTGTAGACTATTTTCAAAATTTTTACACTCTAAAAAATAAACCCTGGTTTGAAAAAAGTAATTTTAATCGGGCAAATATTGTCATGATAAACAGATGTCGAGCTAACCATTATAATCTCGCTGCATCTCTGGCTCGCATCAGCATAATTAGTGATCCTAACTGTACATGCAATACAAACATACAAGACCTCGATCACATACTTTGGCAATGCCCACTTTATGAAACACAACGACAAAACCTTGTAAGCGACCTCAGTAAATTACATATCTACCTACCTAATAAGAGCTCATCTATACTTGTTGATACGCGGCCTTCTGTATACAAAACTCTGTACAAATTCTTTTGTAACTGTAAGTTAAACTTATAATGTTATACATAAACACGCTATACTTTGTAATCAGACTGTATATCTAATCTATGTAATGCTAAAAAACCTCGTATGAGGTTAATAAAGCTTAAATTAATAAAAAAAAAAAAAAAAAAAATTAGTAAGTATTAAGAGGTATATTTATAGAAAGTATTAAGTGTTTTTAACTGGGTCATGAAATTATTTTATGAACACTACTATACGCACAGTTACGATTACAAAGAAATGTTTCTAAATTATATAATGCTTAAAGTGTAAATTAAAAAATCGTTATTATATGCATGCACGAGTACGTTTGTTAAATGTTCTAATTGCAATCATTATAATAAGAAAAGTTTTGATTTCTTAAAACAAATTACTTACACTCGGCACAAATACAATTTGTAATATTTACCAAGTAATTTGTAGGTATAACAAATGTTATTTACAATATTTATCAAGTAATTTGTACGTATACCAAATGTTATTTTTAGAATTTACCAAGTTATTTTGTTAATGGAAAACTATAATTACATAATGGTATAACAAAAAGCTAAAAAATAATAAATCACCGGGAGTAGATCAATTACGAGCGGAATTATTTAAAGAGGGGGGAAGACCATTCATTGATATAATTCACAGTCTTATACGCACCATATGGAAAAGGAAAATCATGCCTGGGGAATGGAGAGACTCAATCATAATCCCGATTCACAAGAATGGGAATAAAACTAATTGCAATAATTACAGGGGGATTTCTCTGATATGTACATGTTATAAGATATTGTCCAACGTACTACTAGCGAGACTCACTCCCCTCGCGGAAGAAATCCTTGGAGATTATGAGTGTGGATTTCGCCGAAATAGGTTGACTAACAACCAGATGTTCACAGTAGGCAACTCTTAGAAAAGAAATAGGAATATAGCAAATCAGTACACCAACTATTTATTGATTTTAAAAAAGCATACAACTCGATTATTAGGGCTAAAATGTACCATGTCTTAATACTACCAGTGATCCCAAAAAAACTAGTTAATTTAATAAAAATGTGTCTAGATAATAACAGGGGCATAATATGAGTAGAAAATAGCCTATCAGAACCATTCGAAATCCACAATGGATTAAAACAAGGGAATGGGCTATCAACACTTCTGTTTAACCTAGTACTAGAATACGTTGTCAGGGCCGTACAAGAAAGCGGGGAAGGAGTAATACTGAACGGTTTCTTAACGACATTGCTAGCCTATGCAGACGATATAGATATAATAGGACAGAACAGGGAAACCATAATAAAAAACGTTGAAATGACAATAAAAACGGCAAAAGAAGTAGGTCTAGAAATTAACGAAAAGAAAACGGAATACATGCTCACTGACAGAACGGCACCCGTGAATGAGTATAGCGACCTGAAGGTGTTAGATAAAACCTTTAAAATAGTAGAAGAATTTAAATACCTCCGCAATATAATTCTCCAAAACATTAAAAGTATTATGTAATCATATAGCTATACCTCTAACATATTTATTTAATTTATGCATTGAAAAAGCAACCTGGCCTGATGCATTAAAAAATGCTGAAGTAATACCGATATACAAATCTGGTGTTAAACATAGTATTTCTAACTACAGACCAATTTCTTTAATTTCTAACGTAGCTAAAATTTTTGAGAGAATTTTATATAACAGAATTTTTTACTTCATTAATTAAAGCAATATAATATCCGAACATCAATTTGGATTTATGAAAAAAATTTGTACAAAAGATGCCTTGAATTATGTGACAAATATACTTTACAATAACTTGGATCATAGCAAACCTACAATTATAACATTCCTGGATTTAGCAAAAGCGTTTGATACTGTCGATCATGAAATACTATTAGAAAAATTATATTGTTATGGAATTAGGGGACAGGCGTTGGATTTGCTTACAAGTTATCTAAATAATAGGTATCAAGCAGTGAAAATAGATGATAATCTAAATAATTACAGGGTAATAATAACGGGAGTTCCCCAAGGTACAATATTGGGCCCATTGCTTTTCATACTCTATATCAATGATATCTTGAAAGAAATCCCGCCTGAAGCAATATCGTCATATGCTGATGACACGACAATTATAGCAACTGGAAATACCTGGAGCGAAGCTCAAGAAAGTATCACTAGTTATTTGAATAAAATTGAAAAGTGGCTAGCATTAAATAAATTGTCCTTAAATATTGAAAAGACAGTATACATGACTTTCGGTATCTACAAGGATAGTGTTCCTGAATATATAAATATTAAGATAAAAAATAGAAACCTTTGTAGAGTTGAAGAATGTAAATATCTGGGCATTATTTTTGATTATAATCTAAAGTGGAATAAACACATACAATACATTATTAAAAATACGAAATACCTAGTTTATATATTTTATAAAATCTCCAAATCAATGCCTAAAGAAGTTTTAAAAATGATATACTATGCATTTTTTCATAGTATAATTAGCTATGGTGTAATAGCTTGGGGCGGAGCTTACAAATCCCATATAACCTGTCTACAAAGGTTACAAATTAAAATTCTAAAAATTGTGAATAAAAATTATCCTATAACTTTAGATTACCCAATGAATATAGAATAAATATTTACATTTGAATCTCTAAAATTTCATTAGAACACTCTTAAAGATAAGTACATACATTCTAACAGTATAACAAGAAATAAAAGTTAGCCATACCAAAAAGTCAGAAAAAAGTCAGTAACAAAAACAGTTATACAAAGGCAATAGTAAGTTACAATAGTATACCAAATGATTTAAAAGAACTAGAAATTAGTAATTTATACCAAAAAAACAAACTAAAGAAATGGATTAAATCCGATAGAAATTATATTATTGAAACGTACTCAGGGAGAGTACTATAGGAACTGATGATTTGTTAAAGATATAATAATCGCCTAAATTAATGTTAAATTTTATATAACAAATTTTACAACACTGTTGAAATAGTATTTAAGTTAAAACAAATGTACAAAGTCACAGTTGTAATATTTAGTTTTAAGTTTAGAATTAGAATTGTAGTTTATGTTTAGAATTATAGTTTTAAGTAGTACTTAAGTTAGATGTACTTATACCGGACCTGTGCATAGGTAACTTTGTTTACCTCTACAGGGAATTACGGGGTAGACAATACTTTGTAATTCTTTCTGGTTTAAATAAATAAATAAATAATTGACTCCAAAAATGAGACGCATAAAGAAATTAAGAAAAGACTGCATTCCGGAAATGCATGCTTTTATTCGGTGGGCAAATTACTAAAATCGCGACTACTATCACGGAAGACAAAATTAGAGATATATAGGAAAATTATTATGGTAGTAGTCCTATACAGATGTGAGACATGGGCACTAACTAAGCGGGAAGAGGATAGGTTCAGAGTATTTGAGAACAAAGTTATGAGAAGGATATTTGGAGGCAAAATTGATGAGTTAACTGGAGAATGGAGAATCTTACACAATAGGGAAATAAACGAAAAGCGGATATTACCAGAGTTATAATATTTCGAAAACTGGGATGGGCCGGGCATGTAGTGAGGATGGAAAATGATAGGACAGCACTTAGAGTACTAGTAGGAAAACCAGAAGGCACAAGGCCGCGGGTAGACCAAGACGAAGGTGGGTAGACAATGTCAGGGCCGACTTGCAAGAAATAGGACACTATGAGGAAAACTGGATTAACCTTGCAAAGAATAGAGAGAAATGGCGTGATTGTGTGAACAAGGCTATGGACTACATAGTCCCATCATCCATGAATGGTGACTACGGTGATTATGCTAACAAAACCACAGCGGATATAGGAACTGCGGTCTTTTAAGCATTATCACTGCTAACCATTAATGGTTGGCCACTGTAATAATAATATAACAGAAAGTTGAATTTTTCTAATACTAATTTTTTTATTCTAAAGAATTTATGATGTTTCATGAAAAGAGCTTATTAATTAATATTACATTAATAATTTTTCATTGAAGAGATATTATTTCATTATTTCGAGAAAATCGAGTTTAAGGAGACGTCGGATACCGACAGTAGATTCCTACTATCCTACACACGTATTTCGTTATTTATTTACAAAGTTAATTGTTTAATGACAAAATAATAGCTGTCCCCAATTTGTTTTACAGTAACCTAATTATATGTCCAAGCTGGTTTCATATGATTGTTTTGTTTTCGAGAAAACTTTGACAAACTTAGTATGTAAAGGTTAATCTCCACGTAGTTGGCCCTTTTAGTGTGTCAAAGTTTTCTCGAAAACAAAACAATCATATGAACCCAGCTTGGACATATATGTAGATTACTATAAAACGAAGCGGGGACAACTATTATTTAAAGAAAAATATGATTTCTCTTAAAATTATGAATGAAAATTCAATTAGACAAGGACAGAGATATCCGGCGTCCCCTTAAGGGTCTGTCCTTGTCTAATTGAATTTTCATTCATAATTTTAAGAGAAATCATATTTTTCTTTAAATAATAGTTGTCCCCGCTTCGTTTTATAGTAATCTACATATATGTCCAAGCTGGGTTCATATGATTGTTTTGTTTTCGAGAAAACTTTGACACACTAAAAGGGCCAACTACGTGGAGATTAACCTTTACATTCTAAGTTTGTCAAAGTTTTCTCGAAAACAAAACAATCATATGAAACCAGCTTGGACATATAATTAGGTTACTGTAAAACAAATTGGGGACAGCTATTATTTTGTCATTAAACAATTAACTTTGTAAATAAATAACGAAATACGTGTGTAGGATAGTAGAAATCTACTGTCGGTATCCGACGTCTCCTTAATGTGGATTTTATATTTTCAAATGCACCTTTTTTATATATAAATATATAAAATGTCAGTAATATCACCCTATGGTCGAAGTCCACTTTTTTGAAAGTTATTCCCGGAATACCACTTAAGGGGACGCCGGATATCTCTGTCCTTGTCTAATTGAGTTTTCATTCATAATTTTAAGAGAAATCATATTTTTCTTTAAATAACAGTTGTCCCCGCTTCGTTTTATAGTAATCTACATATATGTCCAAGCTGGGTTCATATGATTGTTTTGTTTTCGAGAAAACTTTGACACACTAAAAGGGCCAACTACGTGGAGATTAACCTTTACATACTAAGTTTGTCAAAGTTTTCTCGAAAACAAAACAATCATATGAAACCAGCTTGGACATATAATTAGGTTACTGTAAAACAAATTGGGGACAGCTATTATTTTGTCATTAAACAATTAACTTTGTAAATAAATAACGAAATACGTGTGTAGGATAGTAGGAATCTACTGTCGGTATCCGACGTCTCCTTAAGCCCATGTTATTTAAAGTTGTTCCCGGAATAACTACTTAAGTCCATGTTTGATTACTCTAAACGTTTATTAAGGTGGTTATAAAACTTAATTGAGTGTAAATTGTACATAATACAAAATGTAGGCCGTGGTTTGTAAAAAGCACATATTTAAGGAACAATAATTACATTTTAATTACTAGTTTTATTAGGTTGTAAGTTTTATTAATTAATTATAACAAAATAATGAATTATTATAAAATATAACGCTTTTATACGCGTGTTTTGTACTACAGCATGTACAAGTTTTTATTTAAAATAAAACGTATAAGATATTTGGAAATTAATTTATAATAATCCTGAACAAAAATATTTTAAAAATATAATACTGAAAGTAATTAAATAGCTTTAATAGTAAAATAATTAATAAAATTTAGTCATAAACAAAAGAATTGGAGGAAATTATTCTCTTAGTAGCTAGGAAATTATTCTTGGATCTTCTAGAGTATTTTGGCTATTTTCAGATAATTGCCATTCAAGCGCAACGTTCTTTTTCAATGCTTTAGAACAGTAGAAAACCATAATAAGAAAATTTTTCACATATGGCGCGCATGATCACTTTAATTAGCATTAACTTGAAGTATTAGGACATTTTCAACTGCAAAAAATTGAATAAAATAGAAGTACACTCTCTGACCTCCATTTCTGTGAATTAGAATTGAGTTCATTTAACCTGCTAAGTATATCTATAAATTACGCATATATAGATACACTTTATAATTTAAATTTGAATGCTAATTGACGTTATTCGGAGATATACAAAGTATAGAAAGAGTAGAATACGACTAAAAACTACAGTTCCCGGTATAACATCTTAAGTCCATGTTCCCAGAATAACAACTTAACTTACGGTATTTACTCGTTCCTACAAACTTAACCATGTACTTATTAATATGATTAGAAAGGTATATTATGACCCATTTAACAAGCATAGTATTGCTCTGTATCTCTTTAAAGGGTTATATCCCCCAAATTTTTTGTTTTTTTCCATTTTTTTTATTGGCTTAAAACTTGCTGTACCGATTTAAACTCAAAATTTTTTATAATCAATTTTTTCCAAACAGCTTTGATGCTCTAAAATCACAATTTTCGCTTATTTTAGCGATGCTCGCTTTTTTGAATTTCGCGGCTTTGGAAATTAGTAGAAGTTACCTACGATCGATATCGTGTTTTAAATTTGAATTATAGAGGTCGCTACATGACATTACGACGGTTACAGCGTCTTTACAGCACGTGTTTACTCACACTTGCCCTGTGTTTAGTCGATCAGCCGTTCTCGTTGTTTACGTTGTTATTTTGAGTTATGCTTTACTTATTAACTGTGAATTATATTTACAAGTACTTAATTATGAGTGAAAAGGTGTACAGCGGCCGCAAAGGCAGTAAAACAAGAAGTACAAGTACAAAACGGAGTAAAATTAGTAATCGACGCCCGCCTAACCGCCATTCGTTCGAAGGCGATTCGGAGCACGTTAGTACCTCGGCTAAGAAATTGAAAACTACTGATTTAGACCGTGACCGCGATGTTGATAATAATTTCGGCTACTGTTTCATCAATTTTTTCGCTGTATTTACTGCTCTTTCTGAATTAGTAGTATGCAAAAAATGTAATGGTGACGTGCGGTTTTTAGAGTCGAACAAAGTGGACTAGGCTTCAAAATTATTGTGTCTTGTTCGAACTGTGGTGATGTTGATATTAACAGCTGTCCTGTAATAAATGGTCGTGCTTATGAGATCAACTGCCGTATTATTTTAGCTATGCGCATCATAGGCATAGGCATCAGCGGTATAAAAAAGTTCTGTTCTATGATGGATCTAGCAAAGCCTGTTTTTCAAACAACTTACAGTAAGATCATATCTAATATCGCCACTGCTACTTCATCTGTTCGAATTATATCTATGAAAAAATCAGCGATTAAAGAAAAAGAAATTTCTATCGAACGAGGTGAAAAAGAAGGTCTCATGGTGTCAGGCGATGGATCTTGGCGAAAGAGAGGGTTTACGTCTTTGTTCGGATTGGTGACTTTGATTGGTTGGTACACTGGCAAGGTATTGGATGTGTGTGTAAAATCTAAGTACTGTAAAGTGTGTGAATATTGGCAAAAAAAAGAAGGTACTGCTGAATACGAAGAGGTATACCCTTCACACAAACAGAACTGTGATGCCAACCATGAAGGTAGTGCCGGGAAAATGGAGATCGACGCAGTTATAGAAATGTTCAAACGCTCAAAAAAACTTCATAATATCAAATATTTGAAATATATCGGCGACGGCGATTCAAAAACATATAAAGGTATAGTCGACTCAAAACCTTATAAAGATTTCATCGTCGAAATAAAAGAATGTGTCGGACACGTTCAGAAGCGCATGGGAACGCGTCTGCGCAATTTGAAAAAAACAACGAAAGGTTTTGGCGGCCGAGGAAAGTTGACCGGAAAGTTAATTGATGAACTTTCTATTTATTACGGACTTGCTATTAGGAGAAACTACGATTCAGTCGAAAAAATGCGGAATGAAATTTGGGCAACGTTACTTCATAAAATGTCGACGAAGGAGAATACACAGCACGAGAAGTGTCCCGTCGAAGTAGACTCTTGGTGTTCTTGGCAGCGCAGTACAGCGCTTGGTACACTTGCAACGTACGGGCACAAGAGTCCAATGCATGAGGATGTTTTTAACGCAATAAAACCCATTTATAATGAACTCAGCTCCGACAACCTTCTGTTACGCTACTTGGGTACGTATACTCAGAACAATAACGAGTCGATTAATGCTGTAGTGTGGTCAATTGCTCCAAAGACGTAGCCGTTATTATCTTCAATGACGGCTTCTCGGGTCTGTTTGCCGTTTACGATGCTCTTGGATTGACTGTTGGACCAAACATGTACGAGTTTTGCGTGGAAACGGACGCCAATCGCGTCAAAACCGCTGAGCATCGTATGTCCGATATCGCGAAAGAGGTCAGGCGCAGCATTACATCAGGCAAAAAAAAAGAAGAAGAGGAAATGAAGGCCCTGGAAGGACAATTATATGGTACAGGGATAGTAGACTGAAGGTAAAAAAATTATTATGGACTATATTTTTGCGATTCTTAAGATTTATAGCATTTTGAAACTTCAAACGCGTTTTTCTCGAAACCATGTTTTCAAAATCGGCAAGCAGTAGAACTCAAAACTCAAAAGCGATTAATTAACAAGAAAAAAAGTTATAAACAATTAAATTCGATTTTTTTCGTCGAAAGCACGATTTTTTGTTAAAACTATCGCCATTTCGCGAAAAAAAATTCTAAAAATATAATCATGTGTACTTCACTAGCAAAACTCATGTAGATAATAGAAATTTTTTTTTTGTTATACGTGGAGTTGGACGAGACTTGTACTGCTCGCCGCGGAAGACCTTTTTGAAAAAGCGGTTCACGGTAATCACTGCACAGCCGCCATTTTGTAAAAAAAAAATCAATAAAATTTTTTTTTCTCTTTTTCAAGAGTTGCTTAATCCAATGTTATATTATTTGTATACCTTTAATCTCAAATGTCCTTTAAAAAAAATACTTAACAAAGCTTTGTTTTTTAGAGCATAAGGGGGATATAACCCCTTAACTACGATCTTATACATCAATGCAAACATTAAAACCAGTTTTTCTCAAAAACACAAAAAGTGGACTTAACTGGTTATTCCGGGAAGCCACAGATTTATATATATATATATTACAATATCATATTTTATTTATAAATAAACGCTATAAATTATAATATATTTTATATGTAATTATTTATATTAAAGTATGAACTAGAACCAAAAAACTGAATAAATAAATAAATTAAAAAATTTTTGGATGAAGCGGGGATATGAACTGGCGTCTTCCAAGTTCCAATGTTGATGTCATAACCACTTGACCACGCGGACCTGTTACTTGCGTAACTTCAAAACATACATTAATATTACACGTTAAGGTTTACATTTATTTCTGTTGTTATTTGATATACTTTCAATATATAACTTATTTTCAATCTTTTCTTTTCTTGTATATTGGTAAAATTGAAGTTAATATATATTTTATTAACAAAATAAATTGTCTCTGTTTCTTTATTAATAAATATTAAATTCAGTTAAATTATATTTATTTAGTTCTCTAATTTTATCTTACTACACATATTTCGGGAACAATATTATTCCATGCCCTCCAAATACATACCAGGAAACTCCACTTAAATTTTTAAGAGATTTCATTACTGACAGTAGGAGAAAAATTAGTTAAGTAATATACAAGATATATTTAAATAGTTTAACATTTTTAAACCAGTTTTTGCTACGGGTAAATAATAATATTTAAAAAATATCTTAAAAATTTTATGCGGAGATTCCTAGTGATTATGGAGGGCATAATAAGTGTTTTTTTCGAAAATATTCTTTAATACACAAGAAAAAGTAATAAGTAATACAGTTGAAATGCCGGTAAGGTCAAAATCGGGTCAATATTTCGCATTTCTTTAATTTCTATTTTTTAATCATTATTTTTATATTTTAATAATAATAATTTTATAAAAATCAGTAGAGATCCACCTTAAGGGGATGTCAGAGCCAAATGCAGATTCCTACATTGTATTTTTCGCTATTTCAACTCAATTTTTTGTTTCCATTAATAATCTCGGTCATTCGGTGTTTGTTATACCTTAAGGAACGCCGCATGGCTAAGATAATCAATAAAATTAAAAATTGAACAATAATAATGGTAAATACGAAAATGTCGGTAAGTACGGAATATCATGCAAGCACTGACATCCCCAAGTAGGGATCTAGGATCAGACTACGGCCTCTTATTAACAAGACTTGTTCCTTATTATTGTCTTTTTTTTTTGTGGATAGACCCTTATGATGGGCTATACATTTACATTAGCACCACCACTCGCTCGCGATGGTAATTTTGTTGTATTTTGATGGTAAGTTTGCTACTAAGAATAAATAAAATAAACCAAATGACTTTAAATTTAATCCAAAATCATCTGAAATATAAAAATTTATATGATAAATTGTTTTTATATTACAATATGAGAAACATATAATATAATAGAACATTTAAAGCGATGAAAAAAAAATTTTATTAACAAAATATCCATATTGTGAAAAAAGTATAGACATCGTCAACTAAAGAAAGATCCTAAAAAATACTGGAGAATTTTGTAATTGATATCTAATTTTAATTCTAATGATCTTATATTGTTCCCTGGAGATTTGAGGGAATCTTATCGACATAAAGATTGAAAAAAGACGATAAACTTGCAAAGTTACATCCAACTATTTATAAGTCGGTACTCGTGTATTAATTCGGACGCGTACAAGTATAAACATATTGACGCATAGATCATTTTAAGGAGATGTGTAACTTTTACCATTCTTTTCTGCAATAAATAAATATTATGAAAAAAACGCCATTCTATGCCCTCCGTATTTATACTATGAATCTTCAGTTAAGTTCTTAAAAGGTTTCATTATTAATTCTCGGAGAAAAATACGTTGAAAAATATACAACTATAGTGAAATAGTTTAACATTTTTAAACACATTTTTCTGTTACAGTTAATAATGGAATCTTTTAATATTTATAAATATTGTTAACTATGTTTATAAAGTTTGTACAAATATGAAGGGCATAGTAAGCCATTTTATTTACAAAATCAATAATTCTTTTACAGAGGTCCTTTCGAATTTATTTAAACAATATCTGGTTTGATTTTCAAGAGATTTTGTTTTTATTTGGATTCAAAAAACAGGTTTCAGAAGCACTGTTTAACCTTCCTTTAATTAAAAGCAATAATTTAAAATTCTTTTTCATTGATTCACTTGATAATACCTTTATAATAATATAATAAGTCGTATAAAACATGAAAATCTTGAATGTAAGCCGAGGGTTTAATATATGACCAATATCCCTGGTAGAAAACAGACCAACCGAGATGGCCTGTTCGTCAACGGTTCGCCAATGACGCTGGCCAATACTTACTGCTGTAATTAACCAACGGTTCATTAACGACTTCTCTATTTGTGATTCTAAAATTCTACTTTCAAATTATAAATTGAATCGGCAAATGTACGTCACTAAATATATATTTTATAATAAACCACTGAATGATAAAAATAATAGCGCACATGCTGTCATGAAGTTGTAAAATACAATTAAATTTTTATTTAAAGTAGGGTTATGGTTACGAATGATTCAATGTATATGTGTATATTGTGCCTACCCGATCTTCTCGCAAACTAAGAGCGCGCCTTGAGTTGCAGAGCATGCAAATATCTCTCGCAACTACTGGTTTTGGTATAATTTTTTACTATATTATACTATAGAATTGATAAAAAACATTTTAATTTTATACTTAATTCATAATTATAATAGTAAATTATAATGTATTACCCTAGTGGAAATGGTTTTGATGTCAAAAGTTTGCCAAAGATTGTCAAAGTTTACTAGATTTAGGCAAAGTTTGCCATAGTACGACATATGTCTTCCAATTGGCTGTTTTGGCACACTTATGACAAATTTTGGCATACACTTGACTTGGGTAGTAAACTAAATCATCAATTTACTACACCCAACCTCAAATCTAATTAAATACTAATTATTTAATTTATGATATGATTTAAATTAAAATAGATTTCAACAGCATACTATTTTATTACTTTTACCTGTCTTTATATCACAATTTTTAAGCATTTAAAAATACTCTTCTATAAACGTTAGATGATCTACTGGGAGACATTTTTTCAAAAACACAAAAACCTCATTTTTCGATATTAATTAATACTTAACTTAGATTATTAATTTTGACCAAAACTAATTTACTACGCCAAATAGGTCTATTCATACAACTAATTCCCTTCAGAAATTTTCATTTCCACCTTGGTACACAAAAGTTACCGCTAAAATAGGTATGGGTGGTCATACTGCGGTACTCTCCCATACCAAATATTTTTTTTTATAAATTACTATAATTTCAAACGTCTGTAAAGTTTTAAGGTAAATATAAGTTAATCTTATGTATTGGAAGTTTAAATTTACCATGCGATCTCTGGTGGGTACACAGACGTCGGCCATTTTTCATACATAAAGATATAGTTTTCCGTGTTAAAATACAAAACATGGCGTAGATGTGTACACCTTTTCACTAGCGCACCGCTGTCGCGGTAGTTTTCTTCCCCAATACAAAATTTGGCCAACGAGTTGAACATCTGGTGATCTGGTGATTAATAAACTTAACTACCCCAGGCACAGAAAATTTTAAATAATAATCGTTCAAATAAAACAGTATACTTTGAATCCAAGCACCCGATGGGGTTAAATTTACGTGGGGAATTATAAAGTGACTTTTTTGCTCCTTAGAAAAGGCCCCCCACCGAAGAGGCAGCCTCGGACCCTGAGTGGGATTCATCCGGCTTTGTTAGTAATAAAATGTTATACTTGTTTATACTAATCATATCAAGTATATAATAAATAATAATTAAATTGTATAATTACTAAATATAAATATTTATACGAAAGTTCAATCAAAGAATGTTGATATAATAAGTGCATTCCTATTTTACAGTATTTGGTCATGAAATAGCCCAAATCAAGTAATATTGTAAAAATGATATCTGCAACATTTACAAAGTCATTTGGTAAATTAACTATATTTGCGTTTGTTACATTGATTATCAAACAATAATAATATAATGATTAGTATTCGTATTAGTTTCAGTCATCTTATTTGCTTGAAATATAATAATTTGTAAGCGAAACTGCAAAGGTAAATGATTGAAACACGAACATGCAAATGTTAATGGTATCTAGTCATTTCAAATCCTCGACCAAGTAATATTGTAAAAACGATATTTTACAGTGGTACGTCACTTGGTAAGTTACTTAGTCATAAGTAGTTCACATTAACTATAATAGCTTTTTACAGTTATAATTGGCATTGCCTATATGATACTGAAGTTATGGTAGATTTAACGATTTTTATAGTTACATGAAGTAGGGAGCATAGTCCTCACTAATTGTAATAATCCGTTAATGAGCGTAACTTATAATTGGTACGAGTTACGTTAATTTCATGCTTCTATTACCATGTATACTTTGTAACAATCTGCCTTAGTAGTTTGTTCAGATGACCAAGACACATAGTACTTACAACAACGGACTTCGTAGACCTTGGGCATGTGCAAATGCTACCAATTATTTTTGTTATTATTACAAAATATATTGGTAATTTATTAACTAATTCGACTTGGTTAAAGTTACCAAGCATCTTTTGTTCGAAAAAACATGTGCTTTGTAAGCATAGCTATTTTTTTAAAACCAAGATTCACCACAACAGTCACAAGCATTTTTTCCGTGTAATAAATAATTACCCATTATACTATAACATTACATTTCTTTCATAATGAATCATAGTGAGTGTATGTGCGTAAGTTTAAGCAGATGTTAAACCCTCCTATTACCAATAAATACCAGGAACCACTTTTTTCAATTAATTTTTAATTTTGATAAATATCTCTCTGGAGCGTTGTTTTTGTTCCAGCAAGATATTTGCTCAAATTTGAAAATTAAATGAAAAAAGTGGATTCTCTTGTTGGTAACGGGTGGGTTTAACATCACCTTAAGTGTGCAGGTGGCTTCATATATATATATATATATATATATATATATATATATATATATATATATATATATATATATATATATATATATATATATATATATATATATATATATATATATATATATATATATATATATGAATGTGTGCGTATGCGTATGAGTATGAGTTTTAATGTTTGTTTTTTCCGTATACATATATGTTTGTCTGTACGAGACTTGAAGTGTGTGAAACTGTTTTGATATGTATTAGAGTATTTCGATATTTGCTTGTGGTTGTGTGGGCTTTTGTGTTTTAATGTGCACATGCGTGACGTCTGGATGAGTATGTGCATGTGTTTCGATTAGTGATGAGTGTATATATGTGTGCGTGTGCGCGCGCGCGTGTGTGTGTGTGTATGTATGTATATGTGTATGTATTCAAACGTTTGTTGTAGAAAAACTGTTAGATGTAATTATATATATTAACCTAAATATATATAATCATATATGATAATGTATTATCATATATCGTTATATATTGTCATTAATAATCATGAATACTCAACTATAGTTGTGTTGCATTTGAACAATTGAAAAATTGTATATAATAGTACATAATTTTGTACAATCGTATACAACCATTCATGACACTATCTAATTATATATGATCGTACATGGTCATACATTTTTAAGCACAATTATACAGAGACAAAAGTTATACGAAATTATATACAACTATGTAAGATTATATATGATTATACATGATTATATATAACTGTGTATAATTAGATACATACTTCTATAATTCGATACCCGGGCCGAGTAAAAATGGTCCATATATGATCATACCGTCACGGACCCAGTTCCTGATCAGTACCCAGTTCCTGATCATTTGGTTACATTTATTACTATTTTGACTTTAATGTATACAAAATTTGTTTTAAAAAAATAATTAGTAATAGTAAACTATTTCGTAGTCATATAAAAGAACTTTAAAAGTTACTAGTAAAATACATTTTTAAGATAAAAAATGTTAAAGTTGGACGTTGTTGGCAACGTCATGATTAACACCATCTTACAGCAGTTGACTACAAGTGATCATTCAAAGAAATTTACATCATTTCTTTAAAATTTTGTAATAGATTGTAGAAAAACTTATGTAATTAATGATTGGAATGTTTGTATGATGTTAATACGAACACTCGTTTCTTAAAAATGATTTGAATGTCTATCTTTGATAACATTTCGATGATTGCTTCTAATAGCAAATTGTAGACGAGATTTTTAGAGTGTCTCATACACTCTTTAACAAAACATCTACTATATTTATTAGAACAACAGAAACAACTACTCTGCGGGCAAATACCCCTCCCAGCATTGAATTAAACTGTTAATTCATAAAATATGTAAATGTAATTAGTATTTCAATTTTTATATTTTTCGTATTTATCCTGCAAGTTTCTCGTAAACTTTTTGAACGGATAAAACATGTTACGTATTTAGAGTGTTTCATATACTCTTTAATAAAAAATCTACTATATTCATTTGAACAACAGAAACAACTACTCTGCGGGCAAATACCCCTCCCAGCATTGAATTAAACTGTTAATTCATAAAATATGTAGATATATTTTAACATTAAAAAACCAAACATTTTTTGTATTTATCCTGCAAATTGAAGTTTTTTTTTCCTTTTTTATAGCAATAAAGGGAAAACCATTTTAAAGTAGGTTTCTGATAAACCTATTACATCGTATTATTAGTTTTTCACTGTATTTATATGTAAGACTCATTCTTACAGAGAAGAGTCTACCTCTTCAAAGCAAGAAATACATAGGTCCTTTAATATTATAAATGTAAAGCGTTTCGGCCTAGTTTGTCTTTATTTTCAAGTCAAATTTAATAATTTGGTTTTTAATATGATTTTTGTTTGAATTTATCATTCTATTGTAATTATAAATTTTGCAGAAGAAAAATGTGGTGTTTGTGTGACATTGATTCTACAAAACGTTACAGGTATGAAAAAGTAATTAAATTTAGTTGTTTTCTTTGATATACTGTTAAAATTTTTTTTTTATTTATTTTTTTAGATATACGTGCGTCTATGATAGAGACTGCCTGATCATACTGATGAGGCCTACAGGCAGTCTTGAGGCCGAAACGCTTTACATCGTCTACAATTTGCTGTTAGAAGCAATCATCGAAATTATGTAATTAAGTTATTCATCAGTTTATTCGTATAAATTACTTAAAACATTCATATAAAATATTATTGATATTTGTAAATACGTGTGATTAGAAATATGGTCCAAATTCTTATCGTTTACCCAATTTCTGATCAGTATTAATAACATGTTTTATGTGTGTTTAAAAATCTTAAAATACACAAATATTTGTAATAACAATTCTATAAGTAGTTTTAATCCATGCGTAAATAATTTATCATGCAAAAGTCGCAGAAAACGTGACAGTATATCGCAATACTATGTGCATTTTATAGGTTATAATATATGCTCGCACGTGAGTCTATATCGTGCAGTAGACAGAGTACGAATAACCGAACACTTTTACCTCGCCTAAGTTTCACGTTTATAATCACACAACCAAAAAATGTTATATTTTAGTATATCTACTGTATTAGTATTGCTTAATAAGTTTTTGTTTATCATATAAAATACTTATGCGTCAATAATATTTGTGATCAGGAATTGGGTCTTGATATGATCAGAAACTACTCCCATACAAACCTCAAGTGATCAGGAATTGCTCCCACAGCTTTTTTTCTTTGAGGCTTTATATTTAACTTAATTTTGATTATTTATGTATTTTTTCAATTTTATATTAAAGATTAACAGTTACATTTGTTATTAGAAACTTAATTTTCCATGAATACCTCATCTTTACGCTTTGACATAACAAATAACGTGACGACGTGCCTTAACTGATCAGGAACTGGGTCCTTGACGGCATATGAGGCGTTGGATGCAAAAACAACTTAACTCAAGTTTTTTAGAACATATATAGTAGAATATATCAAAATCTCTCGCGACGTCCCGGGCCTCCTACTGCGCGCGATGTTTACCTCTAATTGTACTATTCACTCTTACTATTTCTAACGGAGTATAACCGATAACGGTTTGAAAATATTATTTTAAGTATCGAAAATGACAGATCAGAGTGGTGAAATACGAGATCAAAAGGAATATATAAGATTAAGCTAAAAATTAAATAAAAATATACTCATAAATTGAAAATATATTTATAATAAATATTAAATGCAATAATTCATATATGAACATTATTTTAATAAATAAAAGATATGTTCTGAGATTTATTTGATGAAAAGAAGCTCGATTGAAGCGAAAAATACCCGTTCTACGCAAAAAAATACCTGTTCTATGCAAAAGCAACTTAACTTGGATAAGTTTCTTTTAGTTATTTAAATAATTTTTATTGATACACAAATGTTCTAACACGTGTAACTATATGCTCTAATAGTAGGACTAATAAACTAAACAAGAATAGCCGATTGGTTTTATTTATGTATTAGTATTCAACAATATATAAACTTTAAACGGCTTTTTCTTCTCAAAACTAAACCCGGGTTAAGTTGTTTTTGCACCCAACGTCTCATATGATCATATATAACATTTCAGATATGATTATATATGCTCAAGTACGGTTTTTTGCCTTTAAAATATTTATTCAGGAGGATTTTTCATTATACGAATTAATAAACTGAACTGAACTGATACAAAGTTACCTTTTTTAGAAGTATCATCCGCAGAATAACACTCAAACTGAGAGACTAAGCTATGATACTATGATTCAACAAATATTTTCTGATAAGCATATTTACTATAAAAATGAAATCTGAAAATTGACAAAATTTATGTCACATATGCCCATCTATGCCCATATATGATTATACATGATTATATAAAAGCCAAATGAGGTGCCATATATAACCATATATAATTATGGATTACCACATATGACTATATACGATTATATATGCCTGTACATGCTTACATATAACTATATATGGATCCTTTCGAACATCCAAATGAAACTTTTGATATGTTCATATAGATATATAATGGTATAAAGCCATATACGGGCATACATGACCATGAACGTACATATAAACGTTTGAAGATCTTAAAACGATGCATTCGAACATCTTAAACACAAAACTAAGACAACTATGTTATATTTTTAACATACATGTGATATATATAGCGTAAAAGTAATTACCGTGGCCTGTCGCCATCGAACAATTCGCGTAATTCTGAATTTATTAGACAATAACTTTAGGATTTAATTATATCTAACCTATGAGACTTTAAAGTACATCATACATATAATATGTTCTAATTTTTTCAGAATTTTTTTTAAACTTATCTGTCTACAGGAGTTTTATGAATCTTGTCACCGACTTTTTGAGTTTTAAAATCCCAGCTCAATTTATCGTATTGTAACGAGTACATCGGCTTAGAAGCGTCATCTGACCTATGAAGTTATTTTGTTCGAACTTCAAACAACTACGTAAGCGAGCGACCCTGTTTTTATTTGCAGTTTTTATAGTTAGTTTTACCGTGGTCATCAAAATTATTGGTAATTTACATATAAAAAAAATGTATGCGGTATTTTGGGGCATAGTGCGTTTCTTACACATAAGAATTGTACATTATTGTACACAATTTAGCATTGATCAAATATATCTATATATAATTTGACCAATGCTAAATTGTGTACAATAATTACGTGTATAATTCTTATGTGTAAGAAACGCTTATGTCTGATGTCATTTTTGTTGAACCCCCAGCGTTCTCAGCATTTGTTTGGCTGGTGAGAACTGGTAACCTGGTAAAACCTTGTTTTATCCCCAGCGTTTCGTCATCTGATTGGTGAGACGACAGACGTGAAAACTTCTAATAGGTTAAGTTTGTTGTTTGTTTGCTTTTTGAGCCTTCACATAAGAAGATTCCAAAAATTTGAGAAACGGTTGCGACAATGGAAAAAATGCCAATAAGTGTACCTGTATGAGCATCGCATCTAACAAAGGTGTATCTTGGCATTGCGTTTAACGCAAATATATCTCGACATACTTGATACGTCTTTTTTATACGTATGTAACGCCGAGATACGTGTTAGTTAAGGGAAGAAGATACAGCAAACACTAAAATCCTTTAATTTAAGAAAAATATTTTTTCTACAAATCATGTTATAATATAGAAAAAGATGACATTTTAAACTGGGTTTGTTCAAATTCACCACCCTTTGAAGTAGCCATTTTGAAAAAAAAATGTAAAAACTGACATATGTTTGATAATCATTGTGCGCAAGAAGTTACGATGGATTGGTATACATTTTTTTATGAACATTTCATGTTAAAATTAAGATATTTACAGAGCAATATTTTCAAATAATATTTTTGAACTATTCTGAGGTTATATTCTATATGAACAATTTATTGTTTGTAATATAAGCAGTATTTTAATATTAACTTATATTTCTAAAAATGATATTTTAAGTAATAATAAAAAAAGACTCTCTTTAAATTTGTTCAAAATATGTTAAAAATTTTCAACGTGATTTACGAAGAACTGTTGAGCAGGCTTACAAAGTAAGTTATGAAAATTAATTTTTGAGAAAAATGAGTTTAAACATAAATATCAATAAAAATAGCATGATCAACCATTTATCTACAGCTTTAAATAAGTCGAAATAAATTAGTTTTTCGCGTAAAACTTTTTACTTTCGAAAAAATCGGTAGCTTCTTCCCTTAGTAAAAGCCATCAAAATATTAAATTCATTTACATTTATTTAATTTATATTATAAAAATAGTTATATATCAATTTCTTTATAAGTAACATTTTGTATGAGATATATCATTTTAGATATTTTATACAGTTTTAAACCGGATTTCTTTATCCGTTACGTACTTAATAAATAGAACAAACATAAAATCCTAGGAATAATGTATTACGCTTCCAAGTTTTAGTAGAAAAGCCTGTTGTCTACAAGGTTTCATAGCTTAGACTGTTTTTATTTACACTAACTATTATCGGAATTCAAAACACTGCTCTTGAAGATTTCCGTTGAGATTTGCAAAACATCCTGTGAAGTGATTAAGATATTGTTATTATAATGATACGCTAAGGTGAAACAAGACTCAAGCAGTTCGAAGAAAAAGCAAACAAATATTCTTCCTGGAAACCTCGACCGTATATAATGTATCTTGTTTCAGACCGACGCTCATCTCATTGTTTGAAAAAGTCAACCATAATTTCGAATGTGTACGGAACCTTGTTGGATGTAGTAGACGTAGGTATATATAATATGTAAATATTTGAATCAAATAGATGTGATATTTATTTACAATACTTTTAATATTGTATTCATAATATCTTCAATAACCTTTAGACCAAGAAATTAATATTCGATTATGCATATGAAAGTTTTTCAAACTGCTCTACCTCTTATGTGGATTGTGCAAATCTATAAAAACTTTTGGTATCAGGAGTATATAGATTTAAAAAAATGTTATATAGTTAAAACTCGGGCAATAGTGCTATAAATTAATTACCTTTATGCTACCAAATTATCAGACACTGGAATTATTTAAAGGCACGATAAAGATCCATCACCACTTAGGCTATCAAAATATCATCATAAAGTAAGATAAATCATTCAACTGATGTATTATTATATCGAAGGTATGCGAATTAAATCCGACCGACTTTAAAAGAAAATAACTTGAAGTGAAATGTTGCCCAAAGAATTATCTACAATTTGAGAACTTTTTAGATAAACATATCATCAAATAATAAAAGGCATAGCATGAATTTGCACCAAAGTTATAATCAGAGATTGGTCAGCGACTGTCTGGTATTTGCGCGCGTTGCCCTTCTTTTTCACGGTGCAAATCGTTTGGTTCGGCCGATTGCGATCGCTTTGCGTATAGAGTCGGTGCAGCAGCGTCGAAATTAATAAGGTCAATGCGATTACCGGGCATCGTTACTGCATACCGCTCGAGTGCAGCAACTCTTCGCGGATTGTCGCACATTTCAGGGGCAGAAGATAGCACGAGCACGCGCGGGGCATGATAAAGAAGTATGCACTCTCATCAACGGCGTATTCTGACGAACAAGTTTCAAAATGCTCAGTATTATTGATATACCTGTGTACAACAATAACAAGCGGTGTAACAACAATGTATGAAAATGTACGTTTATTTAGCAGAAAAGAATTTGAACGTGTTATTCAGAAAACTTCGTTGACGTCTGTATAGTGGATGTATGTGTCGCACAGCGCGATCAGCGACATAAGGATATGACGCAGTGCCGCCGCACCGGCAAATTCGCTAATTTGTCATTGCGACGACCGGGCTGTCCGGCAGCCGTAGCCCATCATTAGCGGTCCAATCTGCCATACCAGGGACAGTGATTTGCGCGATTCTAACGATTCTGCAGCACTCAACAGAAAAGTAACAATTTTCTTTTATGTTTTATATTATTTTTTTAAGAGCTGTTGCGAGTGACGATCCTGCGATCAATTAATATTATTATTAATATAATAGAACGTTTCCTCTGCGGTTTCGCTACTGCTCTTCCTTGTATTTAATTAATGTAGTGAGGACAAATTGGTTTAGAATAAATTTCTATCGGAATTGAAAAAACCGCTGCCAATTTATTGGCACTTAGCTTCCTCAAACTTTATAAATTGTCCCAATATGAAATTATTTATTCTATTTAATACTGTGGTGGAAAAAAAGTTTATTGCTTTTTAATATGTCGAGATATATGTATTATTCAAATTTTGTTATTTGTGAATTCAAATTTTAACTAAATTAAATATTGTTCCTTACAAATTGAATTGGAAAAGAAAACATAAAAAATATAACAATCAACTATAAAATGCTGTAGTCTTCTGTTATTTTGAAACTATTAAATAAAATTTTTTTACAATTTATTGAAGTAAGCGCATACTTTTGTGATAAAAACAGGGATTTTTAAAAAATTACATACTTATTAGACAAAATCTATTTTAAAAAATTCAAGAAATTTTTTAACTAAGAAAGAATGAAATTTAATATTTTTGACTATATGTAAACTCAATTTATGGTCTGAAATAAATAAAACATTTTTTTGAACATATACAAAAGTATAGCATAGATTATGAAAAAATATTTAAATTGTGTAAAAACTTAACAAGTTTTTGCATATCAAGTTACATTTTTTTCTATTGTCAATAATAAATTATGCAACAGTATAATTGTTGATTAAATTATATTTATGAATATAATGTATACTACTTTTACAAATAAAATTTTTTCATATTTTTGTACCTTTGTCCAATTTTATGAACAACGAATTTATTCATTAATTACAAAAATATCATAAAAGTGTAAAAGCGATATAAAACAAAAACGAATCGCTGATTTTTCATATTCTCCAAACTTTATCAAAAATTAAAAAAGAGCTTTAAATGGCCAAAAAATACCGCATAATACTGAAGAAAAAAGCGATTATTTTTAATTTTTGAAAAACGTGAATATAAAAATGAAAAAACCTTAAATAAAAAAAAAACGATAAATCTTAAAAATTCTTCTTGATTCGAAATCTTCATCAGAAAACGTGAAAAATAAGCTTTGGTTGGTCAAAGATTACCGCGTAATACGCAAGAAATCTATGATCAAAAATTTGTTGAAAAAGAAAAAAAAAGATAAAATGAAAAAACATAAAACACAATCAATTCAATAAATCTCGAAAATTCTTTTTGATTTAAAATCTTCATTAAAAGACGAAGAAAAAAATTCGCGTTCATTGGTAAAAATTTACCGTGTAATACTCAAGAAATAAGCAATAAAATTTTTTTACAAAATATAAATGATACGCCGGTATGGTAGTAATCTATACACACACATACACACACATCCATATGGACATTTTCTAAAAATAGTGTGTTTCGATTCCTTATGTCTCAAAACATGTGTCTAATATGTTTGTAGAAAAACTTTTTTTTACTATCTCAAAGCTTCCTCTTGGAGGAAGCAAAAATGTTGACAGCATTTAATTTAGACCCATTTAATTAGATAGATAGATAGGTAGGTAGGTAGGTAGGTAGGTAGGTAGGTAGGTAGGTAGGTAGGTAGGTAGGTAGGTAGGTAGGTAGGTAGGTAGGTAGGTAGGTAGGTAGGTAGGTAGGTAGGTAGGTAGGTAGGTAGGTAGGTAGGTAGGTAGGTAGGTAGGTAGGTAGGTAGGTAGGTAGGTAGGTAGGTAGGTAGGTAGGTAGGTAGGTAGGTAGGTAGGTAGGTAGGTAGGTAGGTAGGTAGGTAGGTAGGTAGGTAGGTAGGTAGGTAGGTAGGTAGGTAGGTAGGTAGGTAGGTAGGTAGGTAGGTAGGTAGGTAGGTAGGTAGGTAGGTAGGTAGGTAGGTAGGTAGGTAGGTAGGTAGGTAGGTAGGTAGGTAGGTAGGTAGGTAGGTAGGTAGGTAGGTAGGTAGGTAGGTAGGTAGGTAGGTAGGTAGGTAGGTAGGTAGGTAGGTAGGTAGGTAGGTAGGTAGGTAGGTAGGTAGGTAGGTAGGTAGGTAGGTAGGTAGGTAGGTAGGTAGGTAGGTAGGTAGGTAGGTAGGTAGGTAGGTAGGTAGGTAGGTAGGTAGGTAGGTAGGTAGGTAGGTAGGTAGGTAGGTAGGTAGGTAGGTAGGTAGGTAGGTAGGTAGGTAGGTAGGTAGGTAGGTAGGTAGGTAGGTAGGTAGGTAGGTAGGTAGGTAGGTAGGTAGGTAGGTAGGTAGGTAGGTAGGTAGGTAGGTAGGTAGGTAGGTAGGTAGGTAGGTAGGTAGGTAGGTAGGTAGGTAGGTAGGTAGGTAGGTAGGTAGGTAGGTAGGTAGGTAGGTAGGTAGGTAGGTAGGTAGGTAGGTAGGTAGGTAGGTAGGTAGGTAGGTAGGTAGGTAGGTAGGTAGGTAGGTAGGTAGGTAGGTAGGTAGGTAGGTAGGTAGGTAGGTAGGTAGGTAGGTAGGTAGGTAGGTAGGTAGGTAGGTAGGTAGGTAGGTAGGTAGGTAGGTAGGTAGGTAGGTAGGTAGGTAGGTAGGTAGGTAGGTAGGTAGGTAGGTAGGTAGGTAGGTAGGTAGGTAGGTAGGTAGGTAGGTAGGTAGGTAGGTAGGTAGGTAGGTAGGTAGGTAGGTAGGTAGGTAGGTAGGTAGGTAGGTAGGTAGGTAGGTAGGTAGGTAGGTAGGTAGGTAGGTAGGTAGGTAGGTAGGTAGGTAGGTAGGTAGGTAGGTAGGTAGGTAGGTAGGTAGGTAGGTAGGTAGGTAGGTAGGTAGGTAGGTAGGTAGGTAGGTAGGTAGGTAGGTAGGTAGGTAGGTAGGTAGGTAGGTAGGTAGGTAGGTAGGTAGGTAGGTAGGTAGGTAGGTAGGTAGGTAGGTAGGTAGGTAGGTAGGTAGGTAGGTAGGTAGGTAGGTAGGTAGGTAGGTCAAAACAAAAATTACAGCGTTTAAGGAATACCTATCACAGCAGATTATAGACGATCTGCCTTTTCAGACCTTATAGTCACAGCATTGTACAAAAAACAGGCGATTGTTAAGTGCGTGTGCGTGTGTGCGAGCGTGCGTGCGTGTGTGTGTGCGTATGAGTGTGTGTGTATGTGTGTGTGTAAGTGTGTGTGTGTGAGTGTGTGTGTGTATGGATCAGCATTACTCTGAATATATTCGGTGAAATTGAATATTTCATGGCTCATTTTATTTGTTTGTTTTAAAGGAAGGCAGTTCAAAAATAATTATCGATTTTTGTTATTATCGGTTTTCGGCCTTTTTGGTACGTTATAAATAATATCATCGATTCAGTATAAATAAACGGTAATATTTCGAGTAATAACTAATTTTATAAAAAAAATCAATTTCTATTTTCAACGATTAAATTAGCAGCATTTTATCTGAAACTTTCTAAAAAGGTAGCTTTTAACTTTTTTTTGACTGAGTTCATTACCCAGATCATAATGACCTTTATATTTCGAAATATTTGAGGTTATGTATTTTTTTAAACCTTTTTTTTATTTTAACTTAAGACTATCCATCTCGGATACGCCATATTGGAATTAAAAACTTTTGGATTTTTACTTCAGATTTGATTTCAGTGATTCAAAAAATCCATAGAGTAGAAGCAGTGTACAATAAATAGATTATTTTCAATATTTTCGTTCGCCATATAGGACGCCGACATCTTCGAATTGAACATTTTTAATTAAGCATACCGATTTCAATTCAACGACCCAACCCCTCCCCCAATAATATTATGAGTCACAGTTTTTAAAAAAGAGGGAACCAAAAATATATTTTTCTTGATAAAAGTATTTATATGTTAAATTCTGAATAAATAAGCGGAATATTTTCCGACTGGGATCTGACTAGGTATCCCTGTCAGATCCCGGTGAGTCACTGGGAGATCCTAACATATCCTCATTAACCGGGTACAATTTCTACACGGGAAAAATGCATAAAGGTAATAAAACTGTAATTAGAAGTAAAATATTATCTTTTTGTCACACTTACACGAAAACGCGTTTTTTCATGCCCATATAACGGGCCTAAAAGTAAATCTTCAAAAATCAGCTCTAAGTGGGCTTAGGCACCCCTAGACGTGGGGTACCATTCGGATGATACCACATGTTTAGGTGTTCCTAAACACTCTAGTAGGCTGATTTTACAGTCTAACAAGCGTGTGTTTGCACCGTGTCGATGAACGGCCGAATTTAGTTTCGCTTCATCATAACAAAAATACATTCTCAATACATGTTTGAAAAAAATATGGTGTGCACCTTAGCGGAGAGGCCTTGTTCACCCTTGTGTGTTTGCAATACTTGTCTTCAGCTCGCAACACGCACTCCCCTTCGACTCGAAATTGCAAACTTCACACGCGGGCGAAAAAAGCCTACTTATCCCACATGGTACACAATATACTATTTGTTATTTCATTTTATCATTTGTCATTAATAAATGTATAGCCATTTTACTGTTTATCAGTTCAATTCATTGTTGCTACTTTTCGATTCGCCAAATGCATTTTTTCTCAATAATAATTTGTTTCACAATGAAGATAAATTAAAGACAAAATTTAATAAACTTCAGAAATTTGAAATAAGACTTATAGATAACGTGAATTATCTTACGCAACCGATTTTACGTAATTTCCACGGAAACGACGACCGCTACATGACTCAATTTTATTCAATACTACGAAAAGTGCATGTATAGATACGTTAGTACGACGCTTTAGACAAATACTAATTAACCAACGTGAATCCCGCAAATCGACGCGATCGTCATGAAAAAATCATCTTCGGAGTTTCTGAAAATTTTCTAACTAAGGGAGACCGAGGCAAAGTGAGCCTGACAAAGTTTGTTGATCAAAATAAAAAACATGTATTAATTGAAGACATTGCAATTAGTTTCAAACTATACTTTGGACTTTAATGATACCTAAAAGTTTTAACCTCTTACATTAAATAGAAACACTTTTAATTTTGAATATAATAAAAAAATTCATTTGGGCTCACTTTGCCCCGTACTCGGGGTAAAGTGAGCTTTTAGTTATTAAGTAGTAAAAATAATATATAATTAATTTTCTTTTAAATATATGTTTAAGAAGAATGCTTTTTAACTCATTTGTACATGCTAAACACATTTATAATACAAATTAAACGAAAATTTGATAGAAATGAAAAAATATGGCTTTTATTTAATTCTGACTAATTAATTCATGAAATTAGGAAAGTCAAAATGATAACACAATTAAAACTTACTTATTAACAGAAAAAATTCTTATTTTTATTTAACTGCATGCTTTAATATGATATATCGTCCAAGGCTCACTTTGCCCCACTTGCGTATCAATTACGGAGTAACATTCTATTAAGGTATGGTTTGAATAAAATGCAAATTTCAGGTACTGTTTTTCCCCTTAAATGTTCTAGAATTCAGTGCATGTGTTGGAAAACTTGAGTATGAACAATATTTATAGATATTACGAAATGTTTAAGAAATACCAAAATCATCTCAAGTACCTCGAAAGTATTATTATTTTGTAATCGTACAACAAAGAACACAAATGCAAGTTTTTAAAATGCATATTCTCAAATTTTTCTTAATACTAAAGTTCAAAATAGTGAGAGAAAAACAAAAAGCTCTCTTTACCGCAAGGCTCGCTTTACTCCGGTCTCCCCTATATAATACTTGTCGCGTGCTGTGTATCGATACCTCGATTGTCCTATTATAGAATACATCAGATACTCTATAGAGATGCAGATTTTAGTAAACAATATTTATATTTAGCAACATTACATTATAAATAAAAATTACGTAGTTGCTATAGGTTTTCGAGAAATTTATTTACTGGAAGGATAGATCAAATACATCAATATCTACATCGCTTAATGCTTATCAATGGTGACACTTTTCTGTTCACTATTATGCCTCATTGTCTGTTATTGTAGAAGCTAGACGTGCTAACAGAGTGTGTAGTGTACATGTTTACGTAGTCGATCGCTTATGCATATGTATGTACACGTTGAAGCTTGTATCCTTATCATCATTTGTGACGAAGCCCGTACTATCGGACATGGAATAATTATCACGCAGTTTCCTTTCTTTACAGGAATACGGATTTCTATTTTTTTTAAGTGTTCAGGCTCACTAATTATTTTACGAGTACACGACTTGTGCAATTTCGTTCTGTGGCGACATTATTAAATTTATAATGTCAAAATTCTCTTATTTTCCTTAGTTTATTAATGTTGTTCTGATAATAAATATATGAGTCAAATATCAGTAAATATTTGTATGCCCATCTGAACGAAAATGGCCACTTTTTCCCTGAAAAGCGAGACCAAAATTACACTTTTTGCCCGCAAAAATGATTAGCTGGAAAAAAGTAATTGTTTTCCCTAGGGAAAAAAGTGTCTTCACTAAAAAATAGTCAAAATTCCTTTATTTCATCAAGTTCTACCAATAACCCTGATTTTCGATTGTCTTTTAACAGTCCATTAGTCCCGCTTTCCAAGTCAAAAAGTGGCCACAGTTGAGATGGGTATAAAGTACTATATGTAACTCGAGAAAAAAGTCGATTTTTCGGTTGCTTCGCTTAGTTCGCTCGGGCAGTAAACTCATCCGCGGGAAAAATATTCGACTATTTGCCCTTATTACACAATGTACTATTTCATTCTTATGACCCGGGTGAAAAGATTCATATATAATTATATATGATCATATATGCTCATATGCAAGTTTTGGTTACATAAAATCATATAGAAAGATATCTGAGTATATAAGATAATATATAGTTATATACACTGAAAAAAAAATTTATTTAATTCAAATAAATTTATTTAATTGGACGGGATTTATTTGAATCAATTAAATATTTTTTTGAATTAAATAAATTGTACTTGGATAAAAGAAACTATGTATTTGAAAATAATTAAATATTTTATTGTTTTTTTATTTTCTTGATTCAAACAATCTTTGTTTGGATCAAAATCAGATTTATTTGTCTCTAACAAATCGTCTTACAGAATCAAAATAATGGATATTTTTAAAAGTATGAGCCCAGTCCAATAAAAATATTTATTTAAAGTAAATAAACAATTTCATTAAAACAAAAAAAATATTTGTTTTATTCCAGAAATTAAAGGATAATAAAATATTTTCTAGAAATAAAAATGTATTTATTTGACTGAATTAATCGTTTTTTGAAACAAATAAACATTAAATTCATTCAAATAAACGATTTTCTGGAAGTAATAAAATAAGATTTTATAAATTAAACAAACATTTGTTTAAATAAATTAAATATTTGTTTGGATCAAATAAATATTTATTTTTAATACCAGAAAGTACCGATTAAACATATATTTGAAGCAATGAAATAAAAGTTTTAAGTTAATTAAATGTTTCTTTGGAACAAATAAATATTACAAATAAATATTTTGTTGATAGAAATAAACGATTTAGTGGTAACAATGAATTTGGTTTTATTAATTTAAAAAAATCTTTATTTTTATCAATCAAATATTTTTTATATATATATATATATATATATATATATATATATATATATATATATATATATATATATAATATAATTATACAAAGAATTATTTAGAATAGCTCGATAATCCAACTAAACATTTATTAATATTTATGAAATGTTCCTTTCAAAGGAATAAATATTTGTTCAATCCAAATAAATGATATATTGCAAGCAATCAAATATGATTTTATATATTAAACAAATCTTTATTTCAATGAATTAAATACTTGTTTGAATCAAATGAATAATTATTTCAAATACCAGAAAATGTCAATCAAACATGTACCTGAATCAATTAAGTAAAAGTTTTAAGTTAATTAAATGTTTGTTTAGAATAAATAGATATTGCAAACAAATATTTGTTTGCTCGAAATAAACGATTTAGTGGAAACCATGAAATTCGGTTTTACTATTTAAAAAAATCGATATCTTTATCAATAAAATATTTATTTGTATCAAATAAAGAGTTATTTCAAATTCCTAGATAATGCCAAGCAAACATTTATTAATATTTATGAAATGTTTCTTTCAAAGGAATAAATATTTGTTGTCGCCACTGCCGCCGTACGCCGGCACGCTGCTTTACGTATTTGCTGCAGATCGCCGAGACGCCAGACCGGCCGGACCATTGTTCGCCATTTTCCGTCGCAAACTGTACAAATCTGCACGAGTGATTACGCTGCGCGAATCATTGTACGAGGATTATTGTGTTTGTGTTTAACGATCTACCATAGTTTCGTAATATTCACAGTTTCTCTTGCGACTGATCGCTGGGGACGCCGCGTCCTTGTTCCGCCATTTTCCTTTGCGACAACTTGCACAGTTCATCACACTGCGCGTGCTATTATACCAGGGTATTTTTATATATCTTTCATCTGGATCTACCTGATCAACCGTCCTTGCTCCCCGATAACGCAGACCTTCATCTAAGGCTGCTGAACACCGACGACACCAGGCCATCGTTCCGCCATTTTCCACCGGGACGTGTACAAATTTGCAGAAGTGATCACGCTGCAAGAGCTTTTATACTACGGTATTTCTATCTACTAATACTTGTGAACATGGATGAAGAAGTGAAGAAAATTTTACAAGATCTACAATTGGACCACCTCGTCCCACATTTCGAAGGTAAGTAAAAAGTTATCAATAAAGTACGAATTATTCTAAAGCTTCAATTATTTCAACAGAGACATATCCTCTGAGCACAAAGGTTTTGCTTTTTGATAAGTTACGTGGAAAACTTTAAAATTTAATAAAACGAAAAAGATACGGCAATCGATATGAATGATTTTGTTAGTGTTATGAAATTTAAAAAAATACTTTTAACAAATGTTTATTTAAATTAATAAAACATTCTTTTATAACAAATAAATAATATTTTTAATATTTTCGTTGAAACAAATATTTGTTTAAGAGAATTAAGTGCAAATTTTGATTTAAGTAAATGTTTCGTTGAAATACATAAACATTTTTTGTATTCAAATAAAAAAAATTTTGTAAACGATAAGTAGGAATATTTAACACTGAAAAAATTCTTTGTAACAAAATAAATTATTCTTTTGACTTGATAATACAAGTTTATAAGTGCATTTTCAGTAAATAGTAAGAAAAAAGTGTAAAAATATGTTCTTGTCAAATTTAATAATGCAACTTTGACCAAACTGTGTATAATACAATAATCTTGAAACTGAAATTTTAGAGACAAATTTTTTATTCAATTGAGTTATTTCATGATTTTCAAAAAATAGCGGGAGGCTGAAGCAAAAAAGAAAGAAGCTGGAACTGTAACTGAACATAATGAGTGTGGTAAGTTAATGCATTTAATTTAAACTACTTAAAAACTTTCAATATCGTATTTTTATTTATTTATTTTTTGTGTATTATTGAGACATGAGAAATTATCTAAAGTAGAATTAAATGAAACAACTTGGAAAGATTTCATAAAAATTATAAGAAACAACACAACTTTAAATAACAAAGACGATACTGCAAATGAATTAGTAGAAGAAATAGACAAAGAATCAATCCCATGTGGTAATAATCTGATGCACGCTTATATCTTGAGAATACAAATTAATATATGTATAAACCTTTTGTTAATATAACGTTATGTTAATTATAAATATATTTTTGTAACATATTCACGGAAAACCCGCTTTTCATGGCTCTTAAGCGGGACTCCCGATAAAAATGTTTTTTTAATATGTACGAATTAAAACATTGTATACAATAGACTATAGTCTCTATACGTTTCTATTGTCGAAGAAAGTCAACATTTAGCTTTATAGGGTAAGCGAACGAATAATTATAATATTTTATAAGATGAACATAAACTAAAAAACGTAAGAAAATATAACTTATAATGCGATATATCTACTCTCTTATTATGAAATAGTGAAAATTCACTGTAGAACAGTGAATATTCACTATTTTGAATAGTGATAACTCAGCAACTAAAAAACAGTGAATATTCACTATTTGAAATAGTGAAATAAATTTTCACTACTTGAATCAGTGAAATTTAATCATATTCAGTAAATTAAAAAAATAAGGCTGTTATTTAAACGCGTATATATAATTATTTATAAGGTTTATTAGATATTGATTATGTATTATCATTTGAATATTTGTATATATTAAAATAAGAAATAAATTAAAAATGCGAAAAAAACTTCTCCGATGGGGATCGAACTCTGGTCCACAAGGTTTACAGTTCACCACTTGCCTACGTAGATTGCCTACATAGAGTAAATTTTATAACTCATATAAGGTGCTGCGAATATAACTGATGTAAATATATTGATTAAAAATGTACTACCGATAATATGAATAAATTCATTAGTATGCACATTACAAAAAAGATTAAAGTTGAATTTAATTATAATTTTTCTTTTGAAAAATTAATAATTTTAGGCATTTGTCCAATTTTTTACACAGGGAATATGGTTCAGAATTCTAATTAAGACATTAATTGCACCATTTTTATTAATTAATTAATTAATTATTTTGTTATTACATAATAAAAATAATATTTAATGTTCATGAAATAAAAATAATGTCAACTGAAATTAGGTTATGAAATACCAACTCGATCCCTACCTTGCCGGCTTTTAACTTATGTATTAACTACCAAATTAGTGATAAGTCACTATTTTCCTAATAAATACAGTTTTCACTGGCAAAATAGTGAAATTTTCACTTTTCGCAAGTAGAATTATTTTCACGAGCTAAAATGGTGAAAGTTTCACTATAAAATAGTGAAATTTTCACTGTTTCGTAAGTGGAATTATTTTAACTAGCTAAAATAGTGACAAGTTCACTATTTCAAATTAAGAGAGTAGTTTAGATACCGTGCTAAGTTTTAGATATAATGCTGATCATATGTTCTGAATGAGATTAACAATAAAACTTGTGTTTAAATTAATCAATGATTTATTCTTAATATTATTATTAGTCGCAATTTTTTAAGTACATATTGTAAAAATTGATACTAATATAAGTCCCTTTATCATAATAAAAATAGATTATACATTATTTCATTAAAACTGGATTTATTAATTAAAGGTGGACAACAAATGATAATTTTTAATATTATGAAACAAAAAATTTTAAGAAAATTTAGTTTTGAATAATAAAATTTTAAAAATTTCATAACTTTTATATGTGTATTAATGATTAGTTTTTTATTATTTAATATGCACTCAATACAGCCAAAAATTTCACAATATTATATTTCTATATACATGCACATAGTACAACACAAATTGAGTATTTAGCATTTATTTATTAAGAATACATTAGGATGCCACCAGTATTAAATATAGCACACTAAATGATCATGCAATACAATATTTTTTAGCATTTTGATGAAATATTTTAATATAAGAGATTATATAATATAAATTTTTATTTTTCATTCAATTTTCAAGGGGACTTATCCATGGAAAAATTAAAAAATAAACCATACCAAAAGAGTTACTCCAATTGTTTATACTTATCACATGAATGCACTTATGAACAAATGGATGTAACTCTTTGGGTTTTGAATACTTTTCAATTTTTCCATGGGTAAGCCTCTCTGAAATTATTAAAGAAACAAAATTAAACACTCAAAATTAAAATTGATAGAAAAATAAAAAAAAACCCTGTGATTCAAGAACAAAAGTCACAAAATCTGTTAAAAAATTCGTTTCTTTAAGTGATAATTAATTCCTTTTTACATATTATATTCTCTTAATATTTAAGTAAAATATTAAAAAAAATGTTATGTTGAATGGTCATTTAGTATGCTATATCTAATGAAGGTGCTACCTGAAAATATAAAATATTGAGTATTAAAACTGACATTTTCAATTAAAACAACTAAATATTTCAATAGAATAATAAAAATTTATTCAAACCAAGTAAAGATTTACACGTCTGATATAAATATTTATATTTATGAATTTAAAATATTTATTATAAAACATGTATTTAAATAATCAAAGTATAAATATTAATATTTATGATTTTATTTGTTTAAGAAAATTATCTAACCAATAAACGCGAGTTGTAAAAGTTATTTATACATATTTACAAACAAACCATCAACCTGCAATACTCGGCTTTTGATCAGATTTTCAGAGGTATTATCTGGTACCTAAAAATGTAACCCAATATCCGTGGTTCGATCTAAGGGGCCCTTGTTCTTAAGATACTAACTATTTTACTTCAATTATGGATTATTTAATGAAAAATGATATTTCCACTAATTGAAGTAAAGTCTTATCTTAAAAAACTAGGGATCCATTGAATCAAACTATGTATTCTTGGCTTCATTTATAGGCACCATAAAACACCTCCGGAATCATTTAGCTTTTTCAATGAAAGATATCTTTTTAACAATTATATCTGTATTTGATTCAAAAATATCTTTATTTGAAACGATAAAACCGTTTAATAAGAGCAATTGAATATTTGCTTGAATAAAACTAATATTGCATTGTTAATCAGTCTAAAAAAATAATCATAATGAAAAAGTTTCTTTAAGACAATTACACCTATATTTGGTTTAAAAGTGTATTTTATTGAAACTATAAAAACGATTAATAAAGCTAATTAAATATTTATTTAAATCAAATAAATACTTAATTGTTTCAGACATAAAAAACATTTTTTGAAAAAAATATTTATTTAAAACAATTAAATATGTTATTCATTTAATACAATCTTTATTTGCAACCTAATGTGTGATTGTTACAAATAATAAAATAATTATTTGAATCAAGATAATATTTAATGACTTCAAAGAATTATTAAATTTTGACTATGAAATATTTACTTGATACAATTACATATTTATTTGATTCCAAAAGTCATTTATGTGAATCAAAAGAGTAGATTAATACTATTATTTAAATATTTGTTTGAAATAAAAAAAACTTGATTATTTCAATGAAGCAAATACATAAAATTTGTATAATATTTATTTGATTAAAAATATTATTTGTTTAAATCGATAAAACGCGTTTTTAAAAATAATCAAATATTTATTCGAATTATTAATATTTTTCTTCAAACTGAAAAAATATTTGTTTAAATGAATTAAACGGATTTATTACAATAATCAAACTTTTATTTGAAGCAATTCAATAATCTTTTGACTTAATAAATTAATTATTTCAATTAATAAAATAATTATTAATACTCTATAAACATTCCTTTGATTCAAAAAAATTTTTTTTTAAATCATTAAAATCAATTGATAACAATAATTAAATATTTATTTAAATTAAACAAATATTTGAATGTTTTGAATTAATTTGAATCAACGTAATAGTTACTTGATTGAAGTAAAGATTTATTTAAACTAATAACATAACGTATACAAGTAAAGAAATGTTTTGTTTTTTTTAAGAAATAATTTTATTTAAGTAAATAAATATTTTAACTATTCAACCAAATATTTATTTGCGTCTAATAAAATTGTTTTGTTAATTCAAATAAATATGTTTAAGGGAGAATACGATTATATTATTTGTTTGAATCAAAAAAAATTTTTTCTGAATTAACCAATTTTTTTTTTCAGTGCAGTAATATTATAGGTGTGATTCTATTGTTCCAAGGTACATAGATAAATTAAGAAAGCGCTTTTCGGAAGGGTCATCGAACCTGAGCCTTGATGAGGGGAGTAATATAAAAAACTCCCGAAACGTCGCATATATTTTTTATGTAAACGAATAAAGGATTGTTCTGTGGGATCAATAGAGTCACATAATTTATTTATGTACCTTGGAACAATAGAATCACACCTATAATAATAAAAAAGAAAGTTACCGCGAGAGGAATCGAACCTGGGACTTCCGCGTACCAAGTCAGAACCGTAACCACTAGGCTACAACTGCTATTCATTTAATGTTCACTGTGAGCATGACATGACGCACCATCTGGCTTGGTATGGGGTTGACATTAATGTTGGACAATTTAGCACACATCATACGGGGATTTTGTTACAAACTGAGATAACAACGGAAATAAAGATTGTTCTCTAATTATTGTTTACAGTATGAATTTTTATAGGTGCAGCATTAATTTTGATGTATAAAGAAACAGAAGAAAATCATTTTAAGTTGACTAAATTACTTTCTTCTCAATGACTGTCGAGGTTAGGTCATCTGTATCGACAATGTATATAGTAATACATTTACGGGTAAACATTTTTTCCACTTTTCGTCACCATGGGCGCTGGGATCACTTCATTTATCCCCTCCAAGCAGACGCTCATAGCGAATACATGACAATTTACAAATATTAGTAGTCTTGACTGGCTTCATATATCCGTTAAGAGCTTCTTCACGCGCCGATCAAAATAGGATGTTCTTCACGCGCAGTGCGACATAGGATATTCTTCCGCTCAGACGTTGATATGATCATTATGATCATACATTAAATGAACTTTGTAAATTCTCGGAGGTTAAAGCAATACTTAAATGGAAAATGAAGCATGCGAAAACTATACCATGTACGAGACTTTTTAAGTTTATATGTTGATTGCCGTTGAAAGCAATGCCCCAGTGTAACTGATCGCCGATGATAATGTCTAGTATGTCCATTTGTGATGTCCAGATGTCCCAGGTCGCCGATGATGGTATCGTAGAGCCCCTCTACGAAGCTTTTTAGGTTTACATGTCGATTATCATTGAAAGCAGTCTCCCGGTGTAACAGGTCGTAAATGATAGTGACTATAGAATATCCGCTTCGAAACTTTGTGTGTAATTTAGTAAAAGGCGATGTCCAGGTATACAAAGTAGCCGTAATAGGGTCAAAGAAGTTTGCTTTGAGGTTTTTAGAGTATCTAGGATAAATAAAATATCCAGGTTACTGTTGATGGTATTTATAAAACCCGCTCCAAGGCTTTTGTATCTAGAAATTGTTTTCGATATATATGTCATAAATATTAAAAAAAAACCTCGGATGGATTTTTCAAACGTCTTTATATACTTAGACAGTGTATTCAATGATATTTGCATAATATACCAAAAAAGCCTCGGAGCGGAGCTCTCCAACACCACCCGAGAGGAGCTGGCATCAACACTATTATCGGTGACCTGGTGTACCTAAAATAAGTCATGTTCAAACGTCCTAACTCATTAAGTATACCTATAGCATGTTCAATCTTCTAGTCGAGTATATTTTTCACCTTCGAAGATTAATAAAGTTTATTTCTTATATGATCATATCTAGTCATATATAGTTATATATAATCGTATATTACCCTATATGAGCATATATCAATGCATACCTTGGTGCAAATGAAGTACTATGTTTACTCATATATAATAATATACATTCATATATCACTATTTCTGATAATGTATAGTCATACATAAATTAAAAAATTAAAAATTTTCGTTCGTATAAAAATATATACGATCATTTATGATCAAATATTTTCATACATAACCGTAAATGTTCATATATGTTCATATATAATTTTATGTACGGGAGAGTGGGGCAATTTTGGCAGGCAGGGTCACTTTCGCATTCAAAATTTTAGTATTTTGAATAATATTTTTGTATTTTTATTTTTTAAACTTAATATTTTCTTTTAATGATTTAACATATACAAAATACATATATTTTCATATTAAAAATTTAGGTTGAAATTTGGAGCTCAAAAGTTCCGCCGTCTGCTAATTTTCAATCGTTGGATTAAGTATTAATTAATGATCATATATAATTATGAAGGGGCGCATTAAAAAGCTTGACTCTCGAACTTTAATTTCTTTTTTTTATTTTTGTTCTATGGTGAAAAATAAGAAAATTATCCTAGATTTGAAGAGAAGCGCTTAGCTAGGCACGTTTGGCAGCTGAGGCGAGGCATGTTTGGCACATGCGAGTCCTTATGCTGCCACTCTACGGTAATAATTCTTCTTCATCTGACCACTAAACTGCCTTTTTTAAAACTGACGTACTAACATGTCATCCTCGTAGACTAATATCAAAATAGTAATAATAAAGCATACTTTTGTATCCCCTCTGTATTAGATTCGTTTATTTTATTTACTTTTAATAACAAGAAGCCTATCATATTTCACCGAAAACCTTTCTATACTTTCATTTTTCACGTGTACACTAATAGCCTTTTGACTTAATGAATTACTAAATATCGTTTTTCAATAATATTATTATACATTAGATTTATAAGCTCAAAAAATGTTGGTGTATCTACTTTCCCTAAAAGCGAGCTGTATTGTTTTCAGACTTTGATTTTAAATCAATCGCCCAGTGTTACCTATCTGAAGTCTCACAGACTCAAGCTAAGGTTCCCGCGCAGCTCCGTTGTAACTCCTTCATTATACTATGATATGCTGCAGCTCACACTTATTTTGGCGTCAACCAATCAAGAACAACTTTGTTACCGTAATTACTCGCTTTCTCGCTGCGCGTTTCGCTTGAGGTGTATTCTAACCTTCATTCACTGAAAAATTGTTACCAAACTTGCTTATCTCGAGAAGTGAAGGAATTATATTTTTGATTGTTGGGCTATGTCAAATGCACACGTATGTTTCGTTCACGTTAAAAAATACAAATCATATCTCTATCAACATGAGAAAGTTTTTAGTTAATAGAAATCCTTCTGAAGTAAGTCAACAAAATGAATCACACGCAATTTGTACTTATTCAACAAAAAGTACGATTCCGCAAAGGATAGCAAATGATGAAAATTAACGATCATTGCTTAGTATAAACCTTCCAATTCATTAAACAAAGAAAATGATTCTGATTGCATTTCAAATTAAAGTCGTAATTCTGAAAGTACGTTAATAATGTTTATATTTTTATAGAAACAATTATAATTTTTTATGTCAACTATGAGTTTTCGAAAATTATATGAAAGAAGAGTTTCGTGAAATAATATTTAAACAATTATAAAAATAATAATTTATCGGTGTACCCGATCCAATTAATTTTGAAATAATGGGTGCACACACATTCATCTCCTCTATGGTTGGAGGGCAAGGTGCATGGGCCACCCATAAAATAAAAAATATGTATACACGGAAAATATGTATATGGCGTTTCGTCCTACACTCCAGTGTGGACTCCTCAGTAAGGCACTGGAGTCTTACCTTAGACGCCTGCCACTAAGATGGTATAGCGGCTTTATGTTAAATGAAGTCGTAATATCTGTAGAAGATATGCCGACTCCATCTACCGGTAACTAAATAAACTACTCAATAGCGAATATTAACACCAAAATCGTGGGAATTTTCAAATATTAGAGAAGCTTCTTCTACAGATATTACGACTTCATTTAACATAAAGCCGCTATATCGTCTTAGTGACAGGCGTCTAAGGTAAGACTCCAGTGCCTTACTGAGAAGTCGCCTTGCCTTCAAACCATAGAGGAGGTGAATGTGTGTGCACCCATTATTTCAAAATTAATTGGTTCGGGTACACCGATAAATTATTATTTTTATAATTATCATCACCGAAGAATAGCTTCTCTAATATTTGAAAAAAAAAAAATATTTAAACAAATTTTACTAGTATTTGCATACGCATTTGCACAAGGATTTATCCAATTCGATTTCCATGGCAACCACTTCATAACAAAAAATGAAGTAATTTTTTAGTTGTTAACATAGCTGATTCTCTAGAGGCGTATCCACTAGCTCACATGAACAAATGCATACTACACATAATGATACGTTGTATACTCACGCGGCACACTTAATTTCCGAGAGCATTATTCTAGAAAAATGGTTAATATTCATTTGTTATGTGTGAATACACAGAGAAAAAATTACTTGTAATAAATGATAAACAAATGCATATTACACATAATGATACGTTGTCTACTCACGCGACACACTTAATTTCCGAGGGTATTATTCTAGCAAAATGGTTAATGTTTATTTGTTATGTATGAGTACACAGAGAGAAAAAAAATACTTGTAACAAATGAATCGTGTACTTATTTAGAATATTATTATTTTATTTTTCTTTTAATTTTATTATACGACCAGGATTGTCCTTTTAAGAACATTTAGATACAATAGATAAGACAACACAAGATGTTCGGCATATTATTTAAGGGAGTTCTATACCAACTGCACTAGTCAAAATGATTGCCTTTTTTATTTCTTGTTTATTCACGAGGTATACTTGATTACAAAGTTTGCATAGATAAATTTATACCAAATAACAGTTATACATTCAAATTAAAAAATCCTTTTCAACCTAATTATCAATTAGAAGATCCTTTAAGATGCTGATTAGACTCATATTTTAGGCTAAATATACCTTTTTTGTTTTCAAAGAATTTTTTTTTTTATAAATTAGAGGTACCCAATGATATTTTTCAAGTGCAATAATTCTTCATCAAACATTTGTCTTATACTACAAAAATTTTTGACAACATCTTAGCGTCACATGCTTTGTAATGTGTAAATAAGTACAACGAATTTGCAATTTCCCACAAGAGCCCATGTTAAACAAAAAATAAAAATATTGATTTCTCGACTTTTAGTCTTACCCTAGCCTTCTAAAAATTTATATGAGTATTTTTGAGGCATGTGCCGACCTGTATAGAAAATTTTATAATTATCTCAGCGTTATTTCTATTTGGTATAGAACTCCGTTAAGGTAACTTTATGGTAATTTTTTACCGAAAAGTTGAAAAAAATATTATTGCAGAAAAGTGCTCTTTACTTGTTAATGGAAAACATACAGGTAGTCTCAACACAAGAAAACATTTTTTTATAGTGGAAATTACTTCCACTATAAAAAAATGTATTACACATTCAAAATAAAGTTTTATCGTTTTTTTTTGTTTTTCTACCAAATAGAATGAAGACTTGAAAGTTTAGTATATTTATAATGAATTATTGTTTACCTAATATAGTACCATATATAGTTACCTGATATAGTACCAAATGTATTTGATACATGAAAGATTTAAAAAAATGTAATGAATGTCATGTAAGGATGCAATACGTAATATATCAGAATTTTAGTTTTGTTTTTGCGAAAACTCGATTTTCTCAGCTTCAAGTTTTAACATATTCAGTGTATCATTATAAATCTTTTTTTAATATTGTTTAATATATTTTGAACAAAAGTTAGCATTTTTTAATGTACTTTTATTGAATTACTAATGGTATATAATTATATTAACCTTTAAAAAATCATGAAAATATGACATTTATTTATGATTTCAATAGAGTATATTTCTAAACGTAAATTAATAGACTTAAAAGTATAATAAATACTAACTTTTCTTCATTTTAATGTCTAGAATGATGATAAATTTTCCTAAATCTGTTCGATGAATATCTTGAAGCAAACCAACTTTACAAAACGTACCTTATTCTGGTCTAAGAATGACTAACGCGTGTATATTTTAGAATCTAAGGGGGTAAAAAATCTGAAAAATTCTGGATAATATACTTTTTATATTACGAATATTTACGTAATTTCTTCAGACTTTTATCCTGGTCTAAATAAAAACTTTGGAAAATCACCAGAAAGCCACCTTAATGGAACAGATGGATGATTGTCATAAAGTATTTTCAAGACTATGATTTAAAAAAAATCTTTGAAACCAAAAATAAAATTATGTTCTAATAGTATTAACCATATAAATAAAGAAAATTAAAATTGGTGAGATCAAAAAACACTTTTATGAGTGAAAAGAATATTAGAATTTTGAAATTTTTTTATAACGAATTCTTTTAAATTACAAAATAATAGAGCGTAATTTTTATTTTAAAATAAACGTTTCTTAAAATTAAATTAAGGAAAACACCGAAATCCAATAATGATCGTAAAGTATTTTTTGACAATTTTTATAATAAACATTTTAATTATTATTATTATTTCTATTATAGGTGTATAGACAATTATACATATCGTGAATCTCACCTTTAAACAAGTCAATCAACAATATTGTAATTTTGTATATTATCCATATGTACAGATAATGTTAAAAACTGAACAATTAATAAACTAAAAATTCAAGCACTATTAAACATGTTGTTCGACGAGCGCGCTATTTGTATGTACACAAATTTACCTTGTAATAACAATAATATGTTACATTTCTTATTAATGTTTTTCAACATATGCTTATATAATTAAGGAACATAATGTTTTCATACTTGGCTGGCCCTTATGTTTCCATCTCAAGGTGAAGAAAGTCTCGATTCGCAAACATACATTTATTTTTGCTATATAGACATTTACATGTCGCATCACAATATCAGTTTAAGAAACAGTTTTAGTAATATTATATTGCAAACATTTTTTTCAGTTACTTTTCTTAAATTCCAACCTTAAAACTGTACAAATAGTTAATTTTTGAGTAAGGTGTTTACATGATTCAGTGCACCGAAACAATGAAATCATAAGGATCGGCAAAGTATGAAAACAACATGTACCTTAATTAATAAGCACATGTTTAAAAACATAACTAAGAAATGTAAAATATTATTGTTATTACAAGGTAAATTTTTATAATTCGCATGTGGTTTTGGACTGATCCGAGTAAAATAACCTTGTAACCATTTTACTATTTCCATTGCGTCAATATTTAACAGATAAATTGCACGTTTTAATTTTTTCGGTTTGCAGCGAATATATATTTGAAGGTCATCGGCAAATAGAATACCTATGGTGTATCGTAAGCATCTTAATGTAGAGATGATAAAAATTAAAAATATGATAGGACCCGGTATGGAACCTTGAGGTACTCCTGAAGTACTTGACAAAAACTCGGAATATTTTACGTTAAGATCGAGTACAGCTTGAGATCGTTCAGATAAATATGGATAGATTCATTTTATAGTATCTTTTGAAAAGTAAAATCTTTTGTGTAACATGTACGATTTTCACGTTTTTTCGCTCTCAAACCCGGGCCTAAAGTGACCGTTTTCCGACCAGCAGGCGTAAAGTAAATACTCAAACCATAAACATATTAGTACTCATTTTACGTCCGCTGTTCATTTTACTTTACGCCGCTCGTTCCGCCAATAGAAATGAGAATAAAACTAGCCTAAATTTGGTTTATGAAAATCAATACATGCGTTTCAAAAAATATAGTTTGTACCACGAGCGAGAGGGCCTTTTTGATCTCCAAAAGCCCACTTTTCGCCCTTACTTATATAATATGTCGCAAAAGACGCTCGTCAGATTTATAATAAAATCATGCAAACATTCATGAAGTCACGTGTTCATTCATGCTTATAAATACAGTCGTACCGAAAAACAGAGAAATTAAATAAATAATTGCACACAGCACGCCACATTTTACAGACTTTGCATTGATATGTTATGATTACACAGGTACCTGCGCATTGCTGTCTTAAACTTGCATAGCGATGGCAAGTACTTAAGACTGCAAGGGATGGTAATTCCAAAGGCGTGTACCGAGAGCTTTAAAGGAGTACAGGCAAAAGTCAATGCGCGACCCTTAAACTGAGATATCTTTTTTTTTCTTCCTAGGGGTATAATCACCAGGCTAAGTCCCCAAACATCATTTACTTCACCCCTACTGAATGTTCTAGTCCAGTAAAAATACGAAAAAACAGGGCTTAATCATAGAAAAATCGTTTCAATAACTTACTCAAAATCCAGTAAAATACAATCCCAGCAATATTTTTTATTATTGCAAAATATGTTAGAAATTTTAAACAAATTGAAGCTGATTAACCATGGTTTTTGGGAATGCTGGTTTAATGAACAAAACGGAGACAAAAACTTCAAGATAAGTACATTATTATCTAAAAAGCCGGAATGATTCTTTATTTATTTATTTTTGTTAAATTAAATTGCACGGTGCATTTAATACTTTGTGGTAATTTAATATTATATTGATATTACGCGTGTAATAGGATTCAGTTTAATTTGTTCATATTTCGTTATTGACTTAGTAGTTGAATACATTTTTATTTATTATTTGACATTTGGTTGAAATTTAAGGACATGGGCAATGTGAAAAATAAAGTAATTTTATAAAGTACCTATTGTTTAATTGTGAGAGCGATTTAATTAGAAAACATTTTATTTTTGAGGATTTAGATATCTGTTGAAAGATAATAACGATTTATATAGAATAATTAATAAAGCATTTAGTAAAGCTAGACATGCTTAACAAAATCGGTTTATCGATTAGTTTGTAATAATTAAGTCACAGTTGTAAAATAAAGTGATTTTAAGCTTAAAAATGTTGACAAGTATACCCTGCAGTGTGCTCCATGATCATTTTTCTTTAAATGGGAATTTGTTCTAATTATGATACCATTGAATACGGAAATATTACTACAGTGAAAGTATTATGAATAAATATAATGAGTTTTGAGTGTGAGCAAAATAGACGTTCATGATTTTAAAAAAGAAAAATGTGTAACGTATAGCCGCACAAAGTAACACAAGTAATAATAATTATCGTAACAGAATGTTTGCATGAAACGTTGTATCAATTTCAAACTGGCAAAATCAGTAGGTAAAATTCTATTTAATTTACTCTTTATAGAATAAAAGTTTTGCGAACAATGTACATATTATTTGAAAGATGGTAAGAATATTGCGCATTTTACAATCTGGATGCTAATCAAATGTGTTTTATGAATTAATACATGGAGCTAGTACTAAATACACAATAATAGATTTTTCGCAAGTAATAATTGATATTAAAAGGTTTTCAAATAAATGAGATTTACTCGTGCAGCGACATATTAATTTAGCTAAATTTACAAGTGTTTTAATTTATTGCAAGTACATTTCTGTCAGTTAGTTCTTATGACTTGTGTGTAATAGTTGAATAACACGAGAAAAGTTTTGTCGTATTTGCCTTTTCTTAATATTGGTTAAGAGTCAAAATAAAAGAGGCTTGGGGAAATTCGTGTAACGCACAATGGTGCAATGTATTACCGCATGGAAGAAATGCGCCGCGGTGGGGAGGAGCCGCGCGTCCGAACATGCTCGAAGTCGGCGCAGCCGCGTATCGGGTGTCAATGTGCGGCGCTCAGTTTTCATAAGTGAGACAATTGGGATTCCTTGAAAAACAATTAAACTAGGCCTATCGAACTTTCCCATGGCAAGAATTGTTTGGAGCGTAACACAATGTTCTGTGTAATATTATAATATAGCGTTATAGTATATTTTTTATAAAGAATTTTGGAAAATCAGTAACTTTTAATATATTATGGAACTTTGCTTATGTTATTCTGTTTAATACTATTTATTGTAAAATTAATTTTATTTAATGTGAAATTCTTATTGCTGGTAAACTTTGTTTTAGAATGGATTTATCAGTAACCAAGCAGCAATTGCAAAGATCACCTTCAATGACTAATGCACTTACTACAACGGCAGGTGAAGTTACCCGAGCGGCAGCATCGACGGCGAGAAGGCACGCTGCTGTCAAAGGGACACCAGATCGCTTATGCGCGCCTTTTTCAAGAAGCGGTTACGTTGCAGCAGCAAACGTTTATAAACGGATTTTGGCCGTAACTTATAAAATAAGAAACAGATGCTCTCATCGTGATACGCGCAATAAATGCATCAACAGGGGAATACAAATGCGACATATATTAGAACGGGCTGAGAGTTATTAAAATTTTACAGGTGAACCGATTGGGTTTTAGAGCAATAAAATAGTACAAAAAAAATGAAGAAGGAATGAAAATTTAATTAACTTGCATGGGGAGAATTGTAGGCAATTGTTGAGAAGTATTGTAGGCAAAATATAATATTTGTGTATAAACGTTCTAGAGATATTTTCTTAGTGTGCGGTACATTTTTTAGCTTGGAACAAAGTCGGATTTAGGATATACGTTGAAATATTAAAAACTTTTTAAATTTTCGAATTATTATGAACTATTTGTTAGAAGTGTATAGTAGGCTTATGAGGTGCTATACACAAATGTTCGCTAAATAGTTGCATGCATAAGAGGCTTTAGAGGCGGTATGCACAAATAGAAATAAATACATTTGTTAACTGATAATTTATCGCAGTAGGCTTTTGAGGTGCTGCGACTCGTCATATTCTGATATGGTTTATATGGTTTATAATGTGATGAAATTATTAAAAGCGAATTTCAATTAACGGGATATTCGAACACGCTAATCGTTTGAAAACTATTGATTAAACGAAAGAATAGTAAAAGTAAAAATCATCCTTAAATTTGTGTACGTCTGTATGTGTATGTATGTGTGTGTGTGTCTGTGTGTGTCTGTGCGTGTGTGTGTCTGAGACTGTGTCTGAGCCTGTGTCTGTGTGTGTGTGTGTGTGTGTGTGTGTGTGTGTGTGTGTGTATTTGTGCGAGCGTGTCTGCGTCTTTATGCGTGTGTATCTGTGTGTGTATGTATATGTGTGTGTGTGTGTGGGTGTGTCTCAGTCTTTGTATGTGTGTGTGTGGGGGTGTGTCAGAGTCTTTGTTTGTGTGTGTCTGTATCTGTGTGTGTGTGTGTGTGTGTGTGTGTGTGTGAGGCTTTGTATGTGTGTGTGTGTGTATCTCTGTGGGTGCAACTGTGTGTGTATCTGCGTCCGTGTCTGTGTCTGTCCCTGTGGCAATGTCTGCGGACATGTCCGTGTGTGTATGTATATATGGGTATGGATCAACATTACTCTGAATATACACGGTGAAAATTAATGTTTTGGGCTCATTTTTTTTACTTTTCTTTAAGAACGGCGGTTCAAAATTCTTTTTTTGTTTTTCGATGCGTTGTTGTTCTTTTTATAGCGGTTATTCGATTTTTGAGTTTTCGTTTTTTGGGATTTTTGATACATAAATAATATCATCCATTGAGTGATAATGCATTTTAAAGAGCATAAAATTACCTACCTTTTCCCATCCAAAATTTTGAATGAGCTTATTTCCCTTGTTTCGTTATTCACGAAATCGTCATTTCTTTCAAACGGTTATATCTGTGAAATATAAGAATGAAAATTTTTGAAAAGAAATTGAGATGATTAGGAATATAAATAAGATTATTCTGTAAAATTTTTGAGCATTTATCTTTTTCTTTTGAAGAAAAAAAAGTATTTTTCTAAAAAAAATCGTTTCTTATTCAGTAGCGAATTCTGGAGTATATCGGCAGCATTTGATTTGAAACTTTTCAAAATAGTAGTTCTCTAATATCTCTTGAATGAGTTATTTGCCCACAACCTTTATATTTCGAGATATTTGATGTTATGTATTTTTTAAAATTTTTGTTTGATCCCTTATATCTCAAGAATGGTACGGTTATTTTTTACCAAACAGGATTCATATTTTTTTGTTTTTGTTTTAATGCAGATTCGAAATTAAAAAGAAATTCGAAGATCGTTCACTCGCCTTTTTTATAACAATTTTTGGACTTTTAGATTTTTGAGTTTTATTTTATCGAGTTTTTTTGTATGATAAAAATATTATGATCAATTTAGTGTCAATGCATTGAACGAGCATAAAATTACCTATCTTTTACTACCGCAAATTTTAGATAGATACTTTCCATTCTTTTGTTATACACGAAAAAAGTCATTATTTCGATTTTGTTGTTTTAAATTTTGTTATTAATTATCACTCGTGGAACTTAGAGTCTCTACTCTAAGAGACGGCAGAATTTAATGTTATACCTGAATGCAATCAACCGCCTTTATAAATACACAGACCATTAAAAATTATCTATTTTCATAATCCGACACGCAATTTTGAATCCACCAAGAAAAAAGTAGTTTTTCACCTAATTCTTTGACCAAACTAAAAATCTCTTTTTAGTGTTAATTTGGGATTTAAGTCATTATTTACGCTAAAATGAGACCAACTTTTCTTGGAAACAGGTACAGGTGACAACATAGTTTTTACATGTATTTCTTACGGGGATTTTACCAGATCGGCCACGGTAATTACTTTTGGCTAGAAAAATGAATGTAGTTTTATTTTAGTTTAAGAAAAATATTTCTCCGCATAGTATGTACACGGAGAGAATTTTCTAATAAAAATTATGACGAAATTCGCAGTAAAAATTACCGTGAATGACTATAAAGCTGGGACACTCTAATTTTCCGGCAGTTATATTGATATTTACAATAAATTTTACCGCACTGAAGGGTAAAATTTGCCTGCCACAGAGTACAAGTTCCCTGTACGAATCTTAGAGAAAGCCAAAATTTGTGGTAAAATTTGTACGAAATATTTTTAAAAAATCTGGATTTTCTTCGAATTGATGTAGCAGTATCATTAATACTTAAATAAGTACATTTATACACATTTATATTTGAGTTAACCTAAAATGTGTACATGCTCAGTTGTTTCCTTTATCAGCTGTCTTCTTTTTTTCAAATCAGGCAAATTTTACCATTGAGTGCGGTAAAATTTATAGTCTGTGCGGTAGAATTTGTAGTCAACGAGGTAATTTTTATGGTAAAATATCAGTAAAAAGTGTCAGAAAGTAGGACTATCCCAGCTTTATTGTTATTTACGGTCACTTTTACCCTGAATTTCGTTATAATTTTTATTAGAAAATTCTCTCTGTGTATATATACACACGTTACTACACCAGAATACAGAATAGAATTTTTTTTTCATAAGTGACTTGCTAATAATTTTGATGACCAAGGCAATTACGTATCTTTTAGCTTTCGGAATTTTAAAACGAAAAACGTTAAAACTAACTTTAAAAACTGCAAATAAAAACCGGGTCGCTCGCTTACGTAGTTGTTTGAAGTTCGAACTAAATAACCTCATAGATTATATGACTAAGCTGATGTACTCATTACAATACGATAAGTTGAGCTGGGATTTTAAAACTCATATATTTTGAAATTTTTTGAAACTTTGAAATTTAAAATTTTTGAAACTTTGAATTTTTGAAACTTTGAATTTTTGAAACGTTGAATTTTTGAAACTTTTAATTTTTGAAACTTTTAATTTTTGAAACTTTTAATTTTTGAAACTTTTAATTTTTGAAACTTTTAATTTTTGAAACTTTTAATTTTTGAAACTTTTAATTTTTGAAACTTATGAATTCATATTTTTTACACTCGCTTAATTTGAAATAGTGAACTTTTCACTATTTTAGCTAGTGAAAATAATTCCACTGGCGAAACGGTGATAATCACATCATTTTGTCAGTGAAAACTATATTTACTAAAACAATAGTAATTTTTCACTAGTTTGGTAGTTAATACATAAGTAAAAAAACCGGTAAAGTAGGGATTGAGTTGGTATTTCATAACCTAATTTCAGTTAACATTATTTTTATTTCATGAACTGTAAGTAATTTTTTTATTATGTAATAACAAAATAATTAATTAATGAACTAATAAAAATGGTGCAAATAATCTCTTAATTATGATTCTGATCCATATTTCCTTTGTAAGAATTTGAAAAATGCCTAAAACTATTCATTTTTCATAATTAAATTATAATTAAATTGAACATTAATTTTTGTTGTAATGTGCAACTAAAAAACTTATTCAAGTATCAGAAGTACCTTCGCATCAATATATGTATATCAGTTAAATTCGCAGCACATTATCAGAGGTATAAAATTTACTCTATGCAAGCAACCGATGCAGGCAAGTGGTGAAGACGTTGGACTGTAAACCTTGTGGACAAGAGTTCGATCCTCATCGCAGAAGATTTTATCACATTTTAATTTATTTCTTATTTTAATATATATAAATGTTCAAATGAAAATCTAATACATAATCAATATCTAATACATTCATATATATTTACATACGCGTTTAATAACAGCTTTATTTTTTCATTTACTGAATGTTAAAATTTCACAATTTCGACAGTAAAATTTCACTGTTTCAAGTAGTGAGAATTTATTTCACTATTTCAAATAGTGAATATTCACTGTTTTTAGTTGCCGAGTTATAACTATTCAAAATATTTGCCAGTAAATTTTCACTATTTCATAATAAGAGAGCAAGAGAGCAAGAGAGCAAGAGAGAGAGAGAGAGAGAGAGAGAGAGAGAGAGAGAGAGAGCACACAACCAGCTCTCAGAAGAGGTTCACGAAACGCCGCGTGCTGTCAGCTCTTTCCTGCGGCGTTCCTGCGCGAGTGGGTTTGTGTGCGTGCGTGTGTACGTGCGTGCGTGTGTGTGTCTGTATGTGAGAGGGTGTGCGTGTGCGTGTATAGAGGCCTGCTGGGCCACTGTAGGCCGTCTGCTGTTGCTACGCCGCTGCAGCCTGAAAGAGCCAAGGCCGTTTATTATCAGCCTGTAAAAGCGCAAGACGTATGTGCAGCAGTGCGCGAGAGCGAGCAACGACTCTCTCTCTCTCTCTCTCTCTCTCTCTCTCTCTCTCTCTCTCTCTCTCTCTCTCTCTCTCTCTCTTTCTCTTTAGAAGCACGCAGCAAGAGTCTTGTACCTATAATACCTAGGTATAGTACTGCAGCCTCGGAGTCAAAGACAGTGGGCATAACGGCCGCAGCCTCGGCCATGTGCCCTACAGGTTCAGACAAGTTGAGGACGCATTCCCGGCTGATCCGCATCGACCTGCCTTCGCCTGCCTCGAAATTATTGCATGTAATGTAAATCGCTGCAGCAAGTCTGCTGCTAGCGGCGCCTCGACTCGAGCGCGTTGCAGTTCTATCTATTCGCGCGAGCTCTGATTGCTATGTGCCTCCGGAAATTACACGCCGCGGAGTACCTCAGCAGCGTGCACATCGCCGATATAACGTTTATGCGTCGTCAAGACCGGATTGCCGATACGATTGCAGCTCATATGACTGGAAAGAATGTTGAAGTCGCACTATATATAAGTCGATAATTGCAATAATTACGCGTTAATTAAAAGCTATGTAGCTAGACAATAGTACGAAGAACTATTGAAAACGTCAATTTTGTAAGTCAACGAAACATTATATATGAGAACGTATCTCATAATAAAAATTCCTTGGTTGACAAACAAAGACGAATTTTTTTATTAATTATCACGCAGGAATGTCGTGACACACTTTTTTATATGCTTCGAAATCGAAATCTTATCGCATTTTTCAATCTTTCATTTTACATATATTTAAATTAGTAAATAGCTTATTAATATTTTTTAATCCACTTTCTTTATGTCCAATAGTATAATGTCCAAAAACGTATAAAATAATTTAAAGAATTTGAGTTATATTGACTAAGTTTTATGCCGTGATTATATTATGTATATAGATTATAATTATTTATTTTAGTACATTTCAAATGTTAAATATTAATATATAATTACAAATTTCATAAAAATATACAAAATAATAAAAAAATGTATAAAATTTCAAAATTTGTTTTTGCTTGTTTTAGATTTCGTGACTAGAAGCTCTTCTTCTTTTCCAAGTAAAAATGACATATAATTATATACAATTATATATAATTATATATAGTTATATATAGATTTTGTCTCTATATACAATTATATATAATTGTGTGTAATGATATATAGTTGTATATAGATTTCGTTTCAATATACTTATATACAATATATAAGTTTACCCTGATGAAACATTAATCTAGAAATATGTATAAATACTATCTAGTTTTACCACGAGAATAATCGAGGGCCTCTATAAAACTAGATAATTTTCTACAGGGTATATATATGTATATATATATAATCAGATACGACCTTAGAAAAACAATATTATATATAATTATATCTAACTATATATAACTTTATATAGTTATATATCATTATATATAATTATACGTAATTTGATATACATAAAATTTTATTTTTAATGTTAATTTTGAACAATTAACAATAAATAACAATAAATAGCAATTAATAAATAATAGAAAAAACCGCTGCAAATTTATTGGCATATAGCTACCTCAAACTAAATCAATTGTTCTAATATAAAAATTTTTTATCTACATTTGTTGTATAAAATAATAAATTATTAACCAACTGAGTAACAACGTTTCGTAAAAGTCATAATACCGTGACTTTATTTTGTATATTTTGGTAAACCTATTATTACTGAAAAATGGCTATCTAATCACGCTTGAAATATTATAAACTTAAAAATTCAAAAATAAGTTAGTTTTTTGTCAATGTCCATGGGGAAAGTATGTACGCTAAAGTAGAGTGAGAGTTTTTCGTTTAGCGTGTAATTAAATCGTTCATAAGTATCATTTTTACCCAGATTTATAAGAAATAAAATATAAAAAATACTGATATACATTATTTCATTAATATTCAAATACCTTTTCAATCAATATTTCAAAATATCAATGGAAAAGTTATAAAAACAAAACAGAAATATCACCGTTTATAAGTAATTTTATACTCTTTCAAATGCGAAATGAAGCGGTCATAGAGCCTCCGTTGGCTCAGTGGGTAAGACGCTTGCCTACCGATACAAGATGCTCTAGCAGTCGAGAGTTCGATTTTTTCTTCGAGTTTCTCGTCGGGAAAAGATCTCCGACTATGATTTGTGCTTTGAAACAGGACGTATGCGCCCATATAGTCTCCTCAAAAGTATCTGAGATGCTAGTATGCAGGTGATGCGTTTCGCTCGACGGACATCGCACAACATAACAAACAAGTATACAAAATAGAAATGTAACATACAAAAACCCATATGCATCGTGACATATCAGAGTTCCAATAAAGAGGGAACACATGGCCAGTATATACAAAGAAAGAATGAATTAAACAATCATATTATTTCTAAAATACAAAAATAATTTACCTTATCGATTTCAGAATATCGTAAAGTAAAGAAATCATTGTAAAACAAAAACGGATCGATGAATATCAAAATTTATTTTCAATTCAGAATCTTCATTAAAAAACGAAAGAAAATGAGCCCTTATTTGCAAAAAGATGACCGCGTTGTTCTCGAGATATAAACGATAAAAAAAATTATAAATAAACATAACCTCAAATAACTCGGAATGTAATGGTCTTTATAATTTAGGCTACTAACAGTCTCAAGAGATAGTAAACACCTACCTTTCTGGAAATTTTCAGAAGGAATAATGTCGATTTACTCAAGTTATCCTTCGCCAAAAAGAACGATTGATTTAACAAAATTATTTTTTTTCTCGAAAAACGAAAAGGATAAAGGCTTTAGAAAATATTCTTATCCATATTCCTAATCACCGAAAATTTGGAGATTTACAAATGTAATTACCAACCCGAACTAACAGGTGCACACATTCTATGTCTTGAAAGTTAATAATAACTGGTTCACGTTCTTGATTGATTGGTAAAATATTCGAAAGTCTTGCCACGGTTTCATGATGAAAAATAATCCCGTTTTGTTCAATCCCAAATGACTGAAGGTATATGTATGTACTTTGATTTTGTATAAAATAAAATTTGACTTCGCCATACAGAGTATTATGGTTTTTTAACACAACATATACAGTGTTGTATTTATTTTTGTTTGTTTTATAATTCATATGTATATGTTGTAGCAGCTCTTACTATAACTCACGCATATACTTTTATAAAATTGAGATCGAATGTTAATTCTTCTAGCTTTTGTTTATCCAAATCGTGTAACTTAACTAATTTAATTTGTGCCCCTGTCAGCTTAAAATTATAATTTTTCTCAAATCAGAATTGTATCGTAATTATATACAACTATATATGAGCATATATAACTTTATATAAGTATATATCTGTGGGTTCCCGGGAAAACGACTTAAGTCCACTTTTGATGTTATTGAGATATTAAGGTTGAAGGTTTTTAGTTTCCATTTAAACTAATGTTAAGAAAAATCATAAGTAGTAAATATGGTAATTTTTTTCACACTTTTCTGACTATTTGCATTATTATCAGAAAATATAATACGTAAGGATACCAAAATCGCATGAATCTCAATTTCTAAAAAAAATGGACTTACGTCGTTTTTCTGGGAACCCACAGATCTACATGTTTATATAAAACATTTTATATACGAGTATATATAACCAAATACTTATAACTATACATAACTTATCATTTATTTAATGACTATATTCTTCGCTCTTTTGAAAAGTTTCTAAATCCATTGACATATAATTATATATAACTATATATAATTATATATAAGGTGACTACCGGTACAGCTTATGATGTAATTTAGATACTACTCTTACAACAACACTGTAAGGTAGGTAATGGTTTGGCACTTACAAGTTTTGCGTTCAAATCCCGTTAAGGGCAACTGATTTTCTTTTTTTTAATAATTTATTGTACTGTAATGTATAGAACATCAATAATTTTCAATAAAAAAAATTATTTATCATGTTAATTTTATAATTATATATCATTATATGGGTGGTTCCATGTCAAGTGAGCAAGTCGAAAAATAAAAATGTCTGAAACTCTAAAAAAAACCTAAGGTGTTATATGTCAAGGGCAATTAAAGGTTGAAAAACGCGTTTTTTTTTAATATTTTGAGATTTTGCCAACATTGTTTGATTTTTAACTCAAAACCTAGGGACTTTTAAGAAAAAAGTGTAAGAACATTTTATGGTCAAAATAAGGTAAAAAATATAAAAAAAAATTATTAGACCCTATTGTGATATTTTGTGATCTCATGCATTGTGATATATTGTGATATTAAGATTCTAGAAAATCGCCACAATTTCTTTTTCAAAGAAAAAATCTTAAAATTTAGTTTTTCATATTTTCTTTAATTCTAGACTAGTTAGAATATGGTCTCAAGCTTAATATGCAGAATTAGCTTATTGAGCTTATTTTTGCAGAATTTTTAAAAAGCTCACTTTTATTCGGTATTTCCATTGTGTGACTGTAATAAAAAGTCACTATTTAATAGCTCTGCAGAAATTATATTTAGCTTGAGATCTTTTGCACAAGGTCTAGAATGAAAGCTGACATGAAATATTAAATTTTAAGATTTTTTGTTTTGAGAAAGGTGATGGTGATCCGCTAGAATTTGAATATTACATCACAATGCATGGGTTCATAAAGAACAAATACCGAAAAAAAGTGCGCTATTTAAAAATTCTGCAAAAATTATATTAAGCTTGAGACCGTATTCTAGCTAGTCTAGAATTAAAGGAAATATAAAAAACTATATTTTAAGATTTTTTATTTTGAAAAAAATTGTGGCGCTTTTCTAGAATCTTAATATCACAATATATCACAATGCATGAGATTACAAAATATCGCAATAGGATCTAATACATTTTTATATTTCTAATCTTATTTTAACCAAAAAATGTTCCTACACTTTTTTCTCAAAAGTCTCTAGTTTTTGAGTTAAAAATCAAACAATGTTGGCAAAATCTCAAAATATTAAAGAAAACGCATTTTTCAACGTTTAATTGCCCTTGGCATATAACACCTTAGGCTCTGAAATTCTTTTTACATACTCTGGATACACATACTAACATTTTTGTAGAGTTTCAGACAATTTTATTTTTTGGCCATGCTTATTTGACATGGAACCATCCATATATAGTTATATAGAGACAATATCTATACTTAATTATATATAATTATGTCATTTTTACCCGGGTTATGTATATTGGCCTTCTGAATCCGAATAATGAGGGTAGAATGCTCAAAAGTGGTCCAGTTAATTGGTAATTAACAATTTTATAAAATTGCAAAATATTTCTTATTTTTAATTGCAAAATATATTTTTTTTCATTATGGAATTTTTTTTATTGGATTTTTTAGGTTATTTTAAGAAGCAACGATTGTTACAAATTTTTCTCTAAGACTCATGGATTTCGAGTAAAAAATTGTTGAAGTTTCGAAAAATGCGAATTTTGCAATTTTCAATTGTTTACTGCAGCAAGACATTTAAATATTTTTTAACGATCAGGGGCTTAAATTACTCCTTGAACCATATATTACTAGACTGTAATGGGTATTTATAATCCTTTTGACGATATTAATGTGTTTTAGACGTCGAATGTCGAAGTCAGTATGTTAAGACTAAGGAAGAAAACTACGCGCCCTGTTCTGCTATGTTATGTTTATTAATAGTATTTTGTTTTAATGTCACCTAGAATTTTGACATGTATTATTTTGTACAGAAAACATACTATATAATAAAATATATTAAATTAATAGCACAATAGTTAATATTATGTAAAGTCCCAATAAAGGAGTTTATCAGTTAAGAGAAAAATTAACATTAAGAATATTTTAATTTAATAATATCCATTTCGTTCTATTTCTTAAAAAGTTATAATACCGGAAACATTACTTGTACTCTATAACATGTAATCTCCCTTATTATTGCATATCAAGTTCACGTGAATAAATTTACAACTAACAGAATTTGTATAGGTATGTATTGTTTACAGAAACTCTTCGCCATCGATGTATGTACTTTGAGTCCTTATACCCGTCTGATCATCTCGTCGATTTTCTAGTGGAACTTGACTGCAATATTTGGAGCGCCAGAGTTTCAACCCAGTTACGTAAAGAAAATCGCAATGAATACTGAATACTGATAAGTATATCATGAATTTTTTTATTAAAAGAATTGCACTCAGAAAAATAAGTTTTTACTTCAAGCGGAATTCTTCTTAAATAAGCGTCAAAATGAAAATTCATTTTCTCATTACCCTGCACCTATAATTTATAATTACATGTATATTATATAATATGGCTTTAATTTATAACATTATAAATGTCTGATCTGTAATATTTAAGTTACAAATAATTAACGATTAAGTATTCATTCCTGCCGTGTGGTCTCAGCACACACTATTTATTTTTACTCGGAATAGTAATTTAATTAATGTTTATGATTGTTCATGACAAATACTATTATTGTTATTATTATCATTTATATATGTAAAAGTATGTATACAAATACATACAATTGTGTTGATCTTGCATATACGTCCTATTTGCAAGGAGGATCTGTTTATATTTGGGAATGAGATTTAAATAAGATTTATTAGATTTCTCACATCAAGGTATGAACACGCTGAGGTTCGAATATCAATATGGTTAGCTTGACTTTTTATTAAAATAAAGATTCAAAATATATTTTGCAGATTTTGATTGTAGAATAAGAAAAGTGTACAATATGTGAATGCACGAAAACGACGAATTGACTATTATCACATAACTGAATTAAAATTAATCTTAAAATGTTGTTGACATATAAATCAACAATTCAGTAAATTGTAATGAATCCTGAAAATAATCTCACAAACAGATGACCACACCTCTGGGTCGTGGGTTTTGATTAAGTTTTGGGAAATGTCCTTTAATATCTCATAATGAACCAGAACCAATGTTTGATTTCATACGCTCCAGAAACCGAGATACAGCTAAAAACATTAACATTGCTTATATACCCAATATTAAAAATATTATATGTATAGTAGGTAGGTATATTAGCAACAATAATGAGATACACTGTATCTTCTGCACAGTAATATATGTGATCAAATTGAGTACTGACCATTATATTTAGGTACCAAAAACACCTTGCAAAGCTTCATCAAAATTCGTGATCCTCAGGTATGATGCTTTTCTTGTCAGCGTCAACAATATGAAACATTGCATAATAGTGCAATATAAACATTATTAGCTTTTTTATTACTAAAAATATTGTTTACGCTAACCTTATATAAGATTTATTATAGTTTGATAAGTTTTCGATCAACACGGACAACATTCTAAGTTTAATTCTGATATTTGATAACAGTTAAGTCCAGCTTACTCCAAACAATTTTGAAAAAATTGAAATTTTTTTTTTCATAAATTGCTACTGTATACTCGTAGAAATAGTATAGAATTAATCCCGAAGGTCAGCAAAACCGAGAAGCAGGTATAAAAGAGCGGGGAGCGGTGCGCGCCAAGCGGTAAATCCGGCCGCTCGAACGCCTTCGGTAGCACGAATAAAAACTTTAAACTGAGTTTTCTCCGAACCACGTTTTTTCACATGGATGACACTCTCATTTCAAAACTATTGCACTTATCGACATGAACCAAACGGCATTTTACTCTTTAGATGTCTGGCTATATCTTCAAGCAGAACTATTCATTATTATTTAAAAAAGTTATAAACAATTAAAAGTGAAAAAAAGGGTAAAAAAATTAAAAAGTCCGCCATTTTGTTTTTTTTTTATTGAAAATATGTCATTCTGCTTGAGGCCATAGCCAATTCGATACAGAACATGAAACCGTTTTGTTTTTTGCTTTCAGATAATTCGTTTCCAAGAAATGATGTCATCCATCTACTAATCAGACGAGTTTCAGCAGCCATTTTCAAAACCGCCATTTTGAACAAAAAAATCACGTTTTTTGGAGTAACCTGGCCTTAATTTAAAACTTTTCATAATATCATACTTTTTTATCCTGCTAATTAAAATGTGTTGTGACTTACAAACAATAAGTATTAATCTGAGAATAGAAACTGACAACATTCATGTTCACAGCTCGATTATCATTAATACAAATAATATTTTAGTTGTGCACTAAATATGATAATGTATAAATACAAATATGGTTAGCTTCAATTTTTACGAAGAAGATTCAAATAAATTATTTGTAAATTTCGATTATTTATTAGAAAAGTGCAATATTTGAATGTATCAGAATGATTACCCACATGGACTAATATTGTATATCTTAATTATTTTAAAAACTTGTAACATATTGATCAAAAGTTCAGTTGACGGATCATCATTTTACATATAACATTTATTAAATATTTTATTCTTTTTCTTAAATACAATTAAAATCTGTAAAAATTTATTTCAATCTGAATTCTAAAAAGTAAATCTAATCAAAATTTGTATTTCACTACTTAACAATAAAAATGATAAATAAACGTGTTCATCAATGGTGAATGATTTACAAATAAAGTTTTCTTAACACTTTTGATTACAATAACTTGTTTACACTTTAAAATCACAATATTTTTTTATGCACTAATTACTGTATATCGTTGTTCATTTCAGTTTTATTATTATAATCACTTTCATAGTGTAAACTCATTTCCTTAATGATAAGTCTCAACAATCCAGGATTGTAACTTATTTTTAAATCTCACTGTAACGTTTTGTAAGTTTTTGTAAATTTTTGTGATTCTTTGTAACTTAGTAATCATTTGTAACTTTTCGTAAGTTTTAGTAGTTTCTTTGGAAATTCTTGCAACTTTTCATAAGTTTTTGTAGTTTCTTTGGAATTCCTTGTAAGTTTTCGTCTGAATTCAGATAATGTTACAAAAAATTATCAAAAAGTGCCGTCAAGTTATAAAAATGTATAAAGAGTGACAATAAATTACAAAAAGGTAAAAATGTAGCGGAAAAAATTGTTTTTAAAATTCTTCACAAAAATAAATTAATTTTGATTTATATTATTATATTTTAAAGCATAATTTGTTTCTAAAAGTAATAAAAAAAATTGAACATAATTGCACTCAGTGAGACACGAATCTAGAATCTTTTTATAACAAGTCCTTCACTATTTACCATTAAATTATTGAGATTAGAGAGAGATAAAAAGTCCTCTCACAACAGTTTGTCTCTTTCTAAACTGGCAAAGCCAAGCTCTATCTTGACATGTAGTCTATATACTTTATATATCTGCGTAAAACAGCATATGTATTTGGTTTTATGTGTATAAAAAGACGCGTAATCCAAACACGCATGTTACAAACAATATATATGGTGCGCACTATGGGGCAGAGTAGATTGTTTTATTTTATGTGCATTTTCTGATATGCCGAATCTTTTAAATCATATTTAAATCCTATTTTCAAATAATAAAAGATTCCATTTTGCAAATAGATTTCGAAGATATTACTCTGGTAAAAATGACTTCATGTAAGATCATATATTATATATGATCATATAAGAAAATCATATATGAAGATATATGCAGATATATCAAGCTAGGTATATGAATATATATGATTATATATGTAATTATTAACCCATTTACGATCATAAACGAATTCTGACAATATACAAGTATATATGAACATTTATATATGTACCTATATGGACATTCCAAAAGTTTCATTTGGATGTTCAAAGGATCCATATAATATATAGCCATATATAAGCACATAAATGTTATATATAATCGTATATAGTCGTATATGGTAATACATTATTATATATGGTTATATCTGATAGATCATTTGGTTTTATATAATCACGTATCATCATGTAGAATATATATGAAATCAAGTTTGTCAATTTTCGGATTTTATTTTTTTTAAGTAACATGCTTATCAGAAAATAGTTTTAAAATGTAGTATCATAGCTTAGTCCCTCAGTTTGAATGTTATCATCCGGATGATACTTCCGTAAAGAATAACTTTATGTACGTTCAGTGTAGTTTTTCAAGTCGTATAATGTAAAAACCACCGGTATAAATATTTCAATGACAAAATATGATCATACACGTTCATATGTTGCCATAACTCATTTATGATCATATATGAGTCTTTTTTACCCGGATAAGGTTTGTTGTACTCGTCTTTGGCTTGTACTTGTTTACTTACGAATCGTACTGAATCTTAAGCAAAACGCATGTAATTTAAGTTACAAACTTTATATGAATAATCAAGAAAAGGCAGTATTAAAGTCAATTTTCATCCTCCCTACCGTGCCGACCTAAAGATTCTAAAATATTGGTCATAATTAAAAAGTAAACCGAATTATGAAAAAATAGATCGTTGCCCTTCGTTTTGTAATTATCTACCGCTGTGCAGTTTCAGGTAAAATTTTTACGGCTTGTGTCAATTTTGGATCACCTTTCATAGATCTCTGTTTTATCATAAAATTTCGTTCAAATGCCATTTATATATCCAAAGATATTTTTACCTGAAACTTAACACAGTAGTAGAATGTTATAAAAGAAAAGGCAATGATATCCTCATTTTTCATAATTCGGTTTATTTATTAATATAATCAGTTATTCATATCTCGATCAAAGATTTGAGGTTAGAAATTTTCGGGGCAAATTTGAATAGCCTATCACCCTGTTGCTCCGTTGTGTAGTTCCATATTCACGCAGGGACCCACGGAGGCACACAACTTTTTTCTATTAAGCATCATAATTCTAATAAGAATGATTTGGTAATAATTGTCATAATTATTGACCTAAAAATATGTTATAATATATGAAAAATAAAAACAGTATAAAGCATATATATACATACATACAAAAATACACTCATATTAGTTATTTATTAATTATTTTATATATTTGACTGGTAACCGCTTTTATTTATTTAAATAATCGAAATATATAATTAAAAAACTACAATCTCCGGCATAGCGCGTTTCTTACACATAAGAATTATACACGTAATTATTGTACACAATTTAGCATTGGTCAAATTATATATAGATATATTTAACCAATGCTAAATTGTGCACAATAATTACGTGTACAAATCTTATGTGTAAGAAACGCATTATGCCCAATCTCCTAGTGTTTTTATAATGGAATCATGGATGTACATGCGTAAATGCTACTTCGCCATAAGAGCTCATGCTAATAGTTCTAATTTCAATAAAATTTTGTTTTAAGTTCACCTACCAACTCCACCTAACCAAAATTTCGATAGAATGCATGAAACGCACACTTTCAGTGCTATTTTATTTATTTTTCGTTAATAATGATCGAAAAAATAAAAACACATTTTTTGTATTATTGAAAGTTTCTTTTTGGCTTTTCTTAAAAGTTCATGTAATAAATTAGAAATTATGCATAATAAATATGTACATTAGATCGAAGTTTGTTTATATTGCATATCCGAATCCTAAGACTCAACAATGATCCCTGAATTTTTTCAGAAATTTTTGACAACTACCTATGTGCTTGGAACATAGAGGATTAATAAAAATAAAGCTTAGTAACATTCTATACCTAATTTTAAGTCTATATCTATAGAGAGTTTTTAAATATTAAAATAATTTTAAATAATACTGTAAAACATTTAATGAATTTAAGAAAACATAACATTTCATTCTGAATTTTGTGATTTAAATCCAACGAAGAAACAAGCATAGTACAATTAAATTTTAAGTTTCTGGAAAAGTTTTGAAACTCTAAAAGAAATACCTTTCCAAAAAGTAAAATCTTGGCAAGTATAAGTTTCATAATACCCACTTAATAATTAAATATGTTATTACCAGCAATGATAACGGTATTATGGTCATAAATTTCGCAGCCGCAAAAGATCTTATAGTCAAGACCACGTGCTTCAAGCACAAGGATATACACAAGGCAACGTGGACATCGCCGGATGGGGCCACGCACAATCAAATCGATCATTTTCTTATTGATAAGAGGCGCCACACGAATGTACTCGACGTAAGGACCTATAGGGGGGCGGATTGCGACTCAGATCATTATCTCATAGTGGCCAAATTAAGAGCCAGATTAGTAGCCGGTCAAAATAGTAAGCGAGCGAACAAAGTAGAAACCTTTGATATTGGAAAACTACGAAGCGGGATAGAGCGAATCAAGTACCAAGTAGAAGTTAACAACCGATTTCAGGCGCTCGAGGAAACGGATGAACAGACGGGAGTAGATGACGATCCGAACAGGTTGTGGGGGGCTATCGAAAAAACTATAAAAGGGGCCGCGAACAAAGTACTGGGTAAGAAAAAAAGGCCGAAGAGCAAACCATGGTTTGACGAAGAGTGCGAACTCTGGTTTGAAAGGCGCAAGAAGGCTAAATTAGATAGTGTACACAATGAAAGCGATAGGGCCGTAGAAGAATACCATGAAATAAGAAAGCAAGTACGTGTGATTTACAGAAACAAGAAGCGCGAGTATCAGAAAAATGAAATTAGAAAAATAGAAACTAATAGTAGGGAAAATAACCCGCGCGAGATGTACAAAGGAATAAACGCTATTAGGAAGGGTTTTCAGAGTAGATCGCAGTTAATGAAGGATAAGGACGGGAGCCTCGTGACAAGCGAAAATGAACTATTGAAATTATGGAAAGATTATTTCGATAAGTTATTAAACGTGCATGAAAACTGCGAGGAAATGGGAGACGAAATCCACACTGCTGAACTCCATATGGACGAAACGACCTACAAAGAAGTAGAGGCCGCGATCAAAAAGCTAAAAAACAATAAGGCCGCAGGAAACGATTCTATACCAGCTGAACTACTTAAATATGGAGGCACCGCGCTTACATCTAAAATTTTTTATCTAGTATGTGCTATTTGGAGAAATGAAACAATACCAGAAAATTGGAAAGAATCCATCATCATACCGATCTTCAAAACGGGAGATAAAACAGACTGCAATAATTACCGGGGAATCTCACTTTTAGCTACCTGCTACAAAGTTCTGTCAAACGTAATACAGGCCAGACTCACACCATTCGCGGAAGATATAATAGGAGATTATCAGTGTGGATTCCGGCGCAACAGGTCAACGAGCGATCAAATGTTTACCATAAGACAATTATTAGAGAAAAAGTGGGAATATTGCGAAACTATACACCAGCTATTTGTGGACTTTAAGAAAGCGTACGACTCTGTCAAACGAAGCAAAATGTATGAAATCCTAGTGCTCCTTGGCGTACCAAAAAAACTCGTCAAATTAATTCAAATATGTCTGAACGGAAGCACTGGAAAGGTCCGAGTAGGCGGTAATGTATCCGAATCGTTCATGATACGCGATGGTTTGAAGCAAGGTGACGGGCTTTCAACGGTACTCTTTAACCTGACGCTAGAGCATGTTGTTAGAAAAATGCAGGCTAGCGAGCTAGGCGCAACACTCAACGGAACAACGCAAATTTTAGGCTATGCGGATGACTTGGATATAGTGGGAGATAATGGTGAAACGGTGGCGAGAAATGCGGAAATCCTTATAAATGCGGCTAAAAACACGGGGTTAGAAGTGAGCGAATCGAAAACGAAATATATGATCATGGAGAAACTGGGCATTCGCGAAGCAGAGGGGGATCTCAGAGTCGGAAATTTCACTTTTGAAAAGGTTAGCGAATTCAGATATTTAGGTACAACTATAAATGATCGAAACGAAATTAAAGCCGAGATTAATAAGAGACTTCATTCGGGTAATGCCTGCTTCTACGCTGTGAACAGATTACTTAAGTCAAAGCTACTGTCGAAAAATGTCAAAATAAGGATATATAGGACTATAATAATGCCGGTAATCTTGTATGGGTGCGAAACCTGGGCGCTCACTAAAGCGGAAAAAAATCGTTTTAGGGTATTTGAAAATAAGGTTCTGCGGAAAATATACGGGCCAAAGAAAGATGAGGAAACTGAGGAGTGGAGGAAACTGCACAATGACGAGCTACATAATTTGTACGCGTCACCAAATATTAACAGAATAATAAAATCACGGAGACTAAGATGGGCAGGGCACGTGGCAAGAATGGGCGATGATCGTACAGCAGCGCGCATAATGAAAGGAAAACCGAAAGCAACGCGACCTCTTGGTAGACCTAGACGCAGATGGGAGGATAACGTAAAATCAGACATAACTGAAATTGGGCGGGAAGGCGCGAAATGGATGGGGTTGGCACAAAATAGGGAAACGTGGAAGGCTTGCGTAGATGAGGCGATGAACTTTCGAGTTCAAAATGCCATTTAAAAAAAAAAAAAAAAATTACCAAAATAAGACGTTCAATTATGAATTTCATGATTATGGTCCAATTAAAATAATAAAATTCAACTAATATCGTTTGATCTATTTAAAAAACATTATAGTTTAAAATATTTATATTTTTTATTAACAACTGCTATGATTATCTGTTTTGAGTAACCTTTTTTTAAAATCAATAGTTAATGTAGAGAAAAAGTTTTCAAAATAACTACAGTCAAAACTGGCCCACTGTGAACACGCATACTATTAAAGTGCGACCGTTGCTCACTGTTTTGCTACAGCAGCAGCGCTACGTTCTGACTCTCTGGCGCAACAGAGTTACCTTAACGCTACGGTCTGCGGAAGGGCGCCGGTCCGACTTCTAACAGTGCGCGAGGTTTGATTTTACTAAAAGAATTAGTATTTAGTATAGAGAGCGCTGCAAAAGATAATCAAGTTCATATATTTCTTTATTATTTTACAAGTGTATACAGTTTCTGATAATCAGGAATAAATGCTAAAGAAATTAATAAAATCGATTAATAAATTATCAAGTATTGTATTTTTATTGAAAATCAATTTACTTATTTTATTAATTAGTTTGAAGTAAACAAATTAATAATACCTTTCAAATTTTTATATTTGTCTGACAATAAATTTGACATAAATAAATGTTGATAAGAAATAGGTCTTACAGTCGAAGCTCGAGTACTGATCCATAATAGTCTAGTCACATTTCCGACAGTAGCTTTCAGTGAGCCGCTCGTGTTACGTGTAGTTCACATACGGTAATTCATTTCTCTTGCAGGTAAGATAATTGATATTTTTTGCAATCCAGCTAATATAATATTAGGAACCTATACAGTTGTATCTTCCATATAGCTCTAAGTTGCTGCCGTCGTTAACTGCTAGGAAGCTTAGGTGACTGGCAGTGTTTGAGGTTATTTCTCTCGAGCTCAAGCAGTGTTCGGGGTTTGACTGTACTCAATATAAAATATACTGCATTTACGGTCTCTTTAATTTAGCCAGATGTATTGCAAATTGTTAGCAATTTGACATACACGTTTTGCTATTAATTTCCGTAAGTTTGACGTAAAACTGCGACCGTATATGCTGGAAATTTTGTATCAAGTATTGAAGTAAATTATGAGGGCAAAGTGAAGGCAAAATTACAGCAACTATTGCTCATGATGTGCAGGCGTATCATAGGCATACATTGACATCATATTGTCGTCACATTTCTCGATTTTTGTGTTACACAAATTTCCATCAATATGCTGTTATTAATTTCTTCCCTTTCTCTCTTGCACTGTCGCATATATGAGTAATTTTATTGAATATTACGTGAATAATATTGAAAATAAAATAATATAATATATTAATAATATTGAAAACAAGTTGAAAGCAAATTGATATACAAAACTTGCAGCAACAGTTACACATCAAATGTAAGTAAATCTGCGTCTGTATATGGCAGCAATTTGGTGGCTAGCATGTGCAGTCAATTTTACGGCACATTGACATCAATCCTTGATATTCGTCATTTCTTGAGCGTAAGTTGGAAGCAAATTGCTAACAAACATTGCACAGCAACTATTGCCGCGATTTTGCCGCGGCAAGCCTGGTTAATGGGGTACATTAATAGACCCTTCTGAGCCAGCGTTGACTTTATATGGATAAAACATGAGAATATTATATGTTAGTTTCTAAGAAGTTTTTTTCAAATTTGTTTTCATAATCCATAATAACTACTTGTAGTTTAAGAGAATATCAAATAAATCAAACTTTCAGAATAACCAATACACAGATATTAAAAGTAAAAATATTATAAAATCTAGGTAGCTTATATTATATCTTTATTTTGGATGATTAAATTCTCAATCTTATTATCTGTGTATAGGTTTTTCTGAAAGTTTGATTTACTCTATTCTCTCAAACTACTTTAAGTAATCTTTTGAAATTTCGCTCACACCATTACCTTGCCCTATTGATTATGAGAAATTACTTAAAACCAATTTTTTTTTAAATGTGATCAAAACTATCATATAAAATTCTTACGTTTTATTCAGAACTAAAGTCAGCGCTGGGTCAGAAGGATCTTTTTAATCTAATTATCAAACTACAATTATAATACTGTTTGCAAATTCAGTTGTCTTATTACATTAAAAAGACTCTTCGGACCCAGTGTTGACTTTAGATCTGGATAAAATATGAGAAAATTAGGGTTATGTTTAGCTTGGCAGTCTCGATAGGTTTCACCAACCTATGGCGGGGAATATTATTGCACGAAATTATGGGAACGCTACTGAGCCATTGTTGTGAAAACGTGATGGACTCAGAAAATGAACATAGCTCTCTCATATCCTAGTCCTATAGTGCTATCATAATTGGCATCATAGTGGTACCTATAGAGGGTATAATGCTCTAAGACTTCATTCCTTCTAGGGTCTACGACTCTACGCAGCTCGGCCTGCCCAGCACTATGGTTTCCGATGCCAGCGCCAGGCTACGGAGTCCGGCGCTGGATTCAAAAGCCAGCACCGGTCTAAGGAGCTCAGCGCTGGATTAAAACGCCAACAAAGCCAGTGACGGTCTACGAAACTCGGCGCTGGATGAAAAAGCCAGCACCGGTCTAAGGAGCTCGGCGCAGGATTAAAAAGTCAGCAAAGCCTGCGACGGTCTACGAAACTCGGCGCTGGATTAAAAAGCCAGCGCCGGTCTAAGGAGCTCGGCGCTGGATTAAAAAGCCAGCGACGGTCTACGAAACTCGGCGCTGGATGAAAAAGCCAGCGTCGGTCTACGAAGCTCGGCGCTGGATTAAAAAGCCAGCACCGGTCTAAGGAGCTCAGCGCTGGGTTAAAACGCCAGCAAAGCCAGCGACGGTCTACGAAACTCGGCGCTGGATGAAAAAACCAGCGTCGGTCTACGCAGCTCGGCTATGGATTAAAAAGCCAGCATAGCCAGCGCCGGTATAAGGAGATCGGTGTTGGATTAAAAAACTAGCAAAGCCAGCGCCGGTCTACGGAGCCCGGCCCTGGATTAAACAGCCAGCACCGGTCTAAGGAGCTCGGCGCTGGATTAAAAAGCCAGCAAAGTCAGCGCCGGTCTAAGGAGCTCGGTGCTGGATTAAATAACCAGCAAAGCCAGCGCCGGTCTACGAAACTCGGCGCTGGATGAAAAAGCCAGCTACGGTCTAAGGAGCTCGGCGCTGAATTAAAAAGCCAGCGTCTGTCTACGAAGCTCGGCGTTGGATTAAAAAGCCAGCGCCGGTCTAAGGAGCTGGGCACTGGATTAAAAAGCCAGCAAAGCCAGCGACGGTCTATGAAACTCGGCGCTGGATGAAAAAGCCAGCATAGGTCTACGAAGGTCGGCTCTGGATTAAAAAGTCAGCAAAACCAGCGCCAGTTTAAGGAGCTTGGTGCTGGATTAAAAAGCCAGCGCCAGTTTAAGGAGCTTGGTGCTGGATTAAAAAGCCAGCAAAGCCAGCGACGGTCTACGGAGCTCGGCACTGGATGAAAAAACCAGCGTCGGTCTACGATGCTCGGCGCTGTATTAAAAAGCCAGCGCAGGTGTACGAACCCAGTAGACAAAAGCTATCTTAAAGACATGTTTTTGTATTGCAAAGTCGTCTTAAAGACAGGTTTTGTTTACTGGGAAGCTTGGCGCTGATTGATGATGACAACGTTGGTCTACGAAGCTCGGCGCTGGATTAAAAAGCCAGCGCAGGTGTACGAACCCAGTAAACAAAAACTATCTTAAATACATGTTTTTGTATTGCAAAGTCGTCTTAAAGACAGGTTTTGTTTACTGGGAAGCTTGGCGCTGGTTGATGATGGCAGCGTCGGTCTACGAAGCTCGGTGCTTGCGTAAAAAGCCAGCGCAGGTGTACGAACCGAGTAAACAAAAACTATCTGAAAGACATGTTTTTGTATTGCAAAGTCGTCTTAAAGACAGGTTTTGTTTACTGGGAGGCTTGGCGCTGGTTGATGATGTCAGCGTCGGTCTAAGAAACTCGGCGCTGGATTAAAAAGCCAGCGCAGGTGTACGAACCCAGTAAACAAAAACTATCTGAAAGACATGTTTTTGTATTGCAAAGTCGTCTTAAAGACAGGTTTTGTTTACTGGGAGGTTTGGCGCTGGTTGATGATGGCAGCGTCGGTATACGAAGCTCGGTGCTTGCGTAAAAAGCCAGCGCATGTGTACGAACCCAGTAAACAAAAACTATCTGAAAGACATGTTATTGTATTGCAAAGTCGTCTTAAAGACAGGTTTTGTTTACTGGGAAGCTTGGCGCTGATTGATGATTGCAGCGTCGGTCTACGAAGCTCGGTGCTTGCGTAAAACTCAAATAAATACACGGACTAACTTATCTGCAGGTAAATGGAACCACCTCCTGTGGCGGGCACGATCATTCAACATGCGAATCATACTATTATCATCCGATGCCACTCTTTATGAGTTGGTCATGCAGTTTTATGATTTTTGATATCCAACGTCGGTAAGTGAACGCTTAGGGGCAGTCTACTGTGATGGCGCTCTTAGAACGTGGCGCTACTGCTGTAGCAAAACAGTGAGCAAGGGTCGCACTTTAATAGTATGCGTGTTGACAGTGGGCCAGTTTTGACTGTAGTTATTTTGAAAACTGTTTCTCTACATTAACTATTGATTTTAAAAAAAGGTTACTCAAAACATAATCAAAGCAGTTAATAAAAAATATAAATATTTTAAACTACAATGTTTTTTTAAATAGATTAAACGATATTAGATGAATTTTATTATTTTAATTGGAGCTTAATCATGAAATTCATAATTGAACGTCTTATTTGGGTAATTATAAAGGTATTATGAAACTTATACTTGCCAAGATTTTACTTTTTGGAAAGTTACATTTACATATAAACTAAGCTACCAAAAAAATGTTCAAGGCTATGCAATAAAATAATTTGTTTTTTCTTGAACCAAAAAATTAAAGCATTGATAGAATTGTCCAATGATAGCGAACTGTTTCTGGAAATTGGTATGTTTAAGTTTCCTCAAGTATATATCGTTAGATTCACTGGTTTACTAGTGAATATACACTATTTAATTAGTGAATATTTACTTTCACTATTTAACCAGTGAATTAATGGCAATATGAGGGAGACCTGTTTTGTCGATATTTGTATAATTATCTTGTTCAGTCGTTGTAGACACTAACTTTTATCTATGTATGAAAAGTATGCGCCGTATAAAAAAGAGCCTTTTAACTCACACGTATCGTAATGTACTATTATCGAAAACTAAGACTTGTACCCGTTTCATGTAAAAAAGGAATATTTTAAACGCTACAAGATTGCCTATCGTTGCTTTATTTTTAGGAAAATATAGAAATCTAAACAAATGAGGTAATTTTTATTATTGATTTTGTAATTCAAGGTTTTCTCAAAAACTAAGCAATTATAGGTGGTTTTTGGTACTCAAAATATTACTTAGTCTCAAACGAGGTGGAGGCAACTCGTAGTTTTTCATGAAATAAATTATTGTATAAATACTCGTAAAAAACAAAAAAGGTGTTTGGTGTGGTAGGAATCTGCGTCGGTATCCGACATCTTCTTATGATATTGCTTCAGATATTGAACTTATAGTGATTTTAAATTTTTACAGCAAACTGTGGAATAATGTATAAGAGACTATTAAAAAATGGAAGTCAATTTCATTACTTAAATTTTTTTTAAATGTCTAATTTTATATATGTCTGAATATCCACGTGACAACAAATAAGTATTTATTTGCTCTCTAAATTTGAACCAGTGAAAAATCACTAATTCATAGCGAATAATCACTTATCGAAATGGTGAAAAGTATGTCATTGCAAAATAGTGCACTATAAGAATTAGTGAAATTTCACTGTCGAAATAGTGAAATTTCATTGTTGAAAAAATTGAACAATTAAAGCATTTAAATATATTGCACATATTTACTAACTATTTACGGGTATTAATTATGAATTAATTTAGTATTATTATATATCATTCATTATTTAAATTAGTAAGAAATTAAAAATGTTGTGAAAAACTGCTTCGATGGGGAATCGGACCCTAGTCCTCTGAGTTGACAGTCGAACTCTTAGCCACTTACCTAACGGGATACCTACATGAGAAAATTCTGAAACTTATATTTAAGCTGCTTTTGATTTTTCCCTTACTAATTTCTCTCAGACTGATAAGAAATGAATAATTGAATATAGTTGTTATTGTTACTTACACAATTTGAAATTTTCATACATAGATCAAAAGTTAGTGTCTAAAACGACTGAACAAGATAATTATACAAATATCGGCAAAACAGGGCTCGCTCATATTGCCATTAATTCACTGGTTAATAGTGAAAGTAAATATTCACTAATTAAATAGTGAATTTTCACAAGTATACCAGTGAATCTAACTTTCTTCACTAATTCGACTAGTGAGTTTCAGTATTAACTACTAAATCAGTGAATATGCACTATTTTGTCAGTGAAATATGTATTCACAAGCAAAGTTAGTGAAATTTTCATTATTTCAAATTTAGAGATCATGTATTATAATTATAAATAAATTTTAATAAGCAACAACCCACCAACTTGTCGCAGCATATCAACTTTGATACTCAACATTTCTGATGTTACTGATTTAGCAGTGAAATTAACTGATTCAATAGTGACTTTAAGTTTGACAAAATAATTCACTGAGTCTCAGTGAAAACCATTGATTAATCAGTGAAAATGTCGTTCACTGAGACAATCAGTGAAAATCTCACAGATTCATTTTAGAGACCAATCAACGACGTCGACGAGGATGATGCGAGTTTTGGACCTTGCACGCAGAAGCATTGAGTTGGTAGCCATAAGAGACGTGATTTGACCATCGGAATGGCACTGGTTAATGTATTTTTACACGTCTCGCGCCGCGACACGCAGATCCTTGCGTGAAAGCAGCGCTAGACTGTGCAGCGCGCAATTTTGTTGTTACATTTGTTGCCCGCTCTTCGAATTGTGCCAATGATGAGGAGGGAAGTAAGAACCACACTAATTATGTCGATGCGATCGTCAAGTGGCGTTGCGTTAGTTCCTGAGAAACCTTGCGCGGGCACAATTATCGAGGAAAATAAGCACTGTAATCTGCCATTTTACCGATTTAATCTTAGAATAACTATAGCTATGTGACTTTTATGCTTTTTATGCGACATACAAAGTCTTGATATATAATTATAATTTTTTCCTCTTGCATGATTATATCTTGTAGTAAACTTTTCATAAATTAAGGCAGCGATTAAAAAAATTAAATAAGCATTTATGTATGAACTGTAAATTACAGTATCAGATAATAGTATACATTTGCATTGGTAACTATCTCATAGTGTACGTTAGCTAACGTTATTTTATATGTAAATGGGAAAAAATTTAAAGTGAAATCCAAGTTATGCAGAAATTTTAAATGACACTTCAATGCGTTATATCTCATTCCATAATTATTTCAAAATTAAACAAAAAAATTTATATATACATTTACCGGTGTACTGATCGAGTCGAGCTCAGAGATATTCTAGCAATAAAATAAGCCGCGTGGCGCATAATAATTTCTCATTCCGGGCATTGATATTTATCGAAGTTCATATACCGCTCTCGCTCTCTCTCTCTATCTCTCTCTCTCATCCCTCTCTCTCTCCCTCCCACCCTCTCTCTCTTTTTCTCTCCCTCCCTCTCTCTCTCCCTCCCTCCCTCTCTCTCTTTTTCTCTCCCTGTCTCTCTCTCTGTTTACGCAAGTGCCACGCGGCAGTTCCGTGCGATAAATGCATTTCCCTGTGGGCGAATCGATAGCGTCGCTAATCGACACATCCAGTACATACTGCTGCATGCGCACGTGGCTAGTTGCGTCGGCACAAGTAGCATGTGGAGCTTATACGGATTGCGGAGAGCACGCCAATTAATTGTTGCACGTACGAGTAAACGTTGTATCAGAGTTGTCGCGTGAGCGCGTGGGACAGAAGCCTTGCGCGTGACTTTCTAGTCTACGCAGACATGTCAATGTACGATTTAAAGTAGCCTCGCCCCTTTGTGCCGTTACTACGCGAAGTCCTTCGTACTAAATGTATGGCGCTCCTTTTAGCTATACTCGCTTTGCCTGCGCGTGTGTGACGGACAGTTTAAAATACTTTTAAATGAATCAATTATTTGGCACGCTGTTGCTACGTCGCGCCCACGCACGCACGGTTAACTAAAGGTCTTGGTATACTCGTTTGCGCAGCGCAATGCAACGCGAGCGTTAATGTAAAGACATCGGGCGCATAAAACGCACGCACACTGCGTTTAAACTTTTTCTATGGGCGTCCACGTTGCGTCGCGCTGCGCACGCGAGTATACCAAGACCTTAATGCCATTCGAGTGAGATCCATTGATATAATTGACGTTTAATATCAATAGTAATTTCGATCAATTACCCTTGTTTAGTCATATATTCTCATCGGGTACAATTTCATCGAATCGTTACCTCGGTAATTCGAGTTGCGCGTTAAGATTACTTCGATCGTCGCTTGTTTCTTTTGAACCAGTCGAATGTAGCAGGCCTTTACAAATTTATACTAGCAGAATGTTATATCATAAAAAACAGAAATTTTAAGTAACAAAAACATAACTTTCTTTCTCTACATATAATTCGATTGTCAACACCAAGTTAGGAAAGATCGAAATATACCATTCTATTCTGGACTTTTTAACGGCAACTTTACTTGATAATTAGGTCATTGTTAATTTTTTACCCAGATATTATAAAAAAATGATTGATTATTAGAGAAAACTAATGCATCATACACTTACTTTCGAACAATTGTTAAGGGGGAAAAGTGATGGGTAACAAAGTGAATAAAGTATAATTTTTGTTTAAATACATTAACTGCCAGTCGTAAATATAACGAGCGACATTTATAGCATCTTTTGAGAGAACGATCAATAAATTTGCAAAACTGAAGCAAGAAAACGAGTTGATTAAATCTGGAGCACTGAATTAAGGAGGGACGTAGATGGTGAAGGAGAGCAGTGTGATTCGTTGATTCATTCGCGTGCGGCAAAAGCAGCGGGAGAGTGAGACAGAAGCGCATACGAAGCAAAATGAATGGAGACAGTTCGAAGAAAAAAGGGGGAGAAAGGAAGAGAGCACGCAAAAGCAAGCACTCGAAACGAACGCACAAGGTGCGGAAATTTCCATTGAGCGTTACGAATTTTTTGCGCTATGCCTTGAACAAAGTATTGAAACGCTGCCTTGAAACTCACAAGAAATTCTTTATTGTCGTGTCATTTATAGTATAAAATTTCTCTTTTTAACAATTCTACATTGCAGTCCTATTAATTACTGCTTTGCGTCTATATTTTTATATTTATTAGCTAATGTGCAAACATTGTTGATTGTACTACAAGAAAACTATAAATATTTTACCTCAATCTAGAACAACAACCTAAAGAGTATTATATATATATATATATATATATATATATATATATATATATATATATATATATATATATATATATATATATAATACTCTTTAGGTTGTTGTTCTTATATATATATATATATATATATATATATATATATATATATATATATATATATATATATATATATATATATATATATATATATATATATATAAATAATATAAAACAAGTTTAGTGTTCTAAAATGATTCGAAAGAATTTCGGATCTACAGGTATGTAATCCGCCGACTTTCTAAAAGTCTTTGCTCGTACTTTATAAAGCAGTTTCAAATTATATAGCAACATATGCATATTAGGCTCTGTTGACAATTGAGCATTGAATCACAAGCTATGTGTCATCTTTGCTATATTTACACTAAGAACTAAAGGCGTGCTGTAAAATATAGCAAAACATTATACTTAATTGATTAACTAAAAAGTTTCCGTTGTTCTTCTATTATTATTAATATACAAGAAATCGATACGTATCAGGGGATAAAGTTTATATTATTATTTTGAAACTCGAGTATGTGTACATTTTTGTTTAAACAAAATCTCCCGTTAGGTTGCTATAATACAGAGGATAGTATTCTTGAATAAAAAATTATCCTTAAATATTTAATCCGAGACTGATCTTTTATGCGAGACATGTTTTCTTAAACAACGCATTATAATCCGCAACTAATATCTGCAATATGAATATTTAAAGTATCATGTCCAAAGCAAAGCAGCTTTGACAATTTCTTATTTCCTAAATAAGCATACACAAAGGATGGGTTTTTAAACTAATTATATTTAACAATTCTACTGAAAAATGTGGTTGCGAAGGGTTTATATGTAAAAGTAAAAGAAAAAAGTTATTAAGTCTATTTAAACTGACTATAGTATTTCTAAATCTAACGTATTTTTTAATCATTCCTCAAAGTATTTAAAAGTTGTCATAATATTATTATCTTTACATATTCTGAAGTTATAAGACATGGATTTTTTTATATACTTTTTAGTTTTAAAATGCTTCGGTTTTGTATATGATGATATCTAAAAAATACACTTTTTTGAGTCCAGAAATCGCAACAAAAATTTTGAATGCTGGGGTTTCCAAACTTTATCTATCTTGTTTTAGAGGCCAAATTATGAAGAAAAACGCGTTTAGATAATGAAAATTGGCCATGTGACTATGATTTTTCTGGCAAATTAGGTGTTTTTTACGGTTTTTATATATAGCAAAAAAAGGGTTTTACTGCGTAGTTAACAACTGTGCACACAAAGGCGGAAATTTCTTTCCCATAAAGTATATGAAAGTAGAAGAAAAGACCTTTAATTTGGGCTTTTGTTTATTGAAAATGGACGTTCCCGTGCAAAATTATGACCAATTGAAAATAGGGTAAAAACGGACGGATTTCCCTTCTTTTACAGAATATGAGATTTTCGGCGAATTATTACCCAATTTTCAATTGGTCATAACTTTGCACCGGAAAATCCATTTTGAATGAACAAAACTTATATTAAAGGTCCGTTCTTCTATATTTATATACTTTATGGAAAAAAAATCCACCTTTGTGTGCACAGTTATTAACTGCGCAGTAAAATCCTTTTTTGCTATATATAAAAAACCGTAAAAAACACCTAATTTGCCAGAAAATACATAGTCACATGGCCAATTTTCATTATTTAAACGTGTTTTTCTCCATAAATTGGTCCCTAAAACAAGATAGAAAAGATTTGGAAACCCCATCATTCAAAATTTTTTTTCCGATTTTTGGGCCCAAAAAAGTGTATTTTTCTTTAGATTTCGTCATATGCTTATTAACGAAAAAGAAATTGTTGTTATCGTCTTTGCGTTGGCCATGATACTTTAAGTACCCATATGTACACTCTATATATGATTTTTATTTCAAAATGTCAATAAGAAATTTTACGTAAAAATCGACCATTTATATTCCGCACTTCTTAATGATTATATAGAATATCACTCATACATACAATATTAAACAATCGTTGCATAGCGGATTCATAAATATAACGCCAGAAAAAGTATTCGAACTTGCCGTTAATCGAAAACTTTACTTTTCAAAGTAGTTTGTTTAAAAGTTAAAATTATTTTTTTTCGTTATAACAAAACAGCAACATTATATTATTCACATTAATATTATTTTAACCATGCAATTATTAAATAGTTTTAAATTTTATACCAATCTATGTAACTTAAGGGGATCCGTCAGACCCACATTACCCGTCGAAAAATATATTAAAAATTTACGTTTTTCTCAAAAAATACTCATTAGAATCAAATTTTTTGTTCGGGATTGCCTCATTTACGGGAAATACATAGCCAAATTTGAATTTTGATAACAATTGTTCCACGATGTATGTTTTCTGTTGGAAAATCAATCATTGAAAGAAAATTTGATTCTGATACACATTGCTTACAAAAAAAAGAAACTTTTTGATATATTTATCAGTGCGTAAATCTCTTTAAGGTCGTTTACTGGATAATTGAATTTCTTTAAAATCTCTTGAAACTTTTATTATATGTTAATTTAGGTGTGTTTTACACGTGGTTGAAATTTCGACCCCCCTTGCGGTATTCAAAATCGAGAAATTTAGCTTCAAATTTCAGTTTTTAACATGGGGGGGGGGGGGGGCTATCTTGAGTTCTCAAAAAACGGATATTTTTATTTATTGTAAACCAGGTTTTCTTTACATCGTTTTGAAAAACTAGTATGCAATGTAAAATAAGCATACAAGTAATACATAAATAGCTGGGCATAGCAAGCGATACTTTTTTAAAAGATATAACTATCTAAAGTTGTGCTCCAATGTTATGAGTATATCTATAATTACTATACATTTCATACCAAACGGACACATTATTATCTTCATTTGCAATTTCATTTTTTATTAAGGTGAAGCTTCCAGAGAATATCAGAAAAGGTCATTTCTTATAGTTTAAAAATCACTCGATCACCGATGATGAAACTAGAATTACAAACAAACTAAAATGCAAAGCTATAATTTAAACAAAAAATGTTTAAACAAAAAAATTTGTATACTTACGTATACACGTAAAATGATTTATAACATCTTTGGTTATTGTCGTATGTCGTATAAATTTCTCTCTTAACTAGCAAAAATGATAAACTCTATTTATCAACTAACACTTTATAGCATGCTATATATAAGTATACAGCTATTTAATTTTGAAACATTTTTAACCGACTTCGAAAAAGGAGGAGGTTCTCAATTCGACCTGTATTTCTATCTTTTATTTTCTATGTTTGTTCGCGCATTACTCCGAAACTACTGGACCAATTTGAATGAACTTTTCTTTTAATGAAAGAGGATGATCTCATGGTAGCTGCATTGCATCACTTAGTCAGTATCGAGCCAGTACTACGATTCCCATTTCGATTTTGTAAGAATTGTATCTGACCAGTATTTTAGTTATTTGCTAGATATTTTTTCCGTACTTTTCGACCGCTGCCGACTCTGTTCGCCAATTTTTCCGAAACTACTGAACCGATTTGGATAAATAAAATGAAATTTGGCCGGTAAAACTAAAAAGTATAAAATAAAAATTTTAACAGAAAACCGACTTCGAAAAAGATGCACTAAAAAGTATGAAATAATCGATAAAAAGTATGAATAATCGACAAAAACCTTTTCGAAGTCGGCGCCGAATTTCAAACTGACTTATACTATCTTTATTATGGATATGATTTAGAACTTATACTTCATGGATTGGGTCTAAACACATATACTTATAATGCGTCTAAAGTCAAATCACCGCAACTCGGTGAAATTCGGCGCTGACTTCGAAAAGGTTTTTATCGATTACTCATACCTTTTATTGATTATTTCATACTTTTTAGTGCGTTTTTTTCGAAGTCGGTTATTTTATTTCAATTTTTATTATAACCTGCAGACAATGCATGTACATCAACAATATATAATGCAAAAGCCTTTTACATTATGTATTAAAAATTATTTCTTTTGTAATAGTTGCTAGATTAAAATGAAAAAAAAAACAGCTACAAAATAAGACAGCCCTTTAATTTTAGTTTTACTCCGTAAAAATCGATTTTTCTATAAGTTATTGGAGAAAATTCATTTTTATGATACAAATAATTAAGTGTTTTTATAAAGTTCCTTGCGCAAACCTGTTTGACTAAACCTATTTAATAAATTCCAGAATGTTTTTCAATTGTAAATGAGTATAAGTTAATATTATTAAACTGTAAATACTCATTTCATAGCCTTAAATAAATAAATCCTTTTTTGAACTTTAAAAATGTATAAAATAAACTACGTGTTTTAACAGTAACAACATCAGAACACCACAAAACAAAATATTAATTTTTTTTCATAATACTTTAATTATATTTCCTGCAAGTTTTATATTATTACTAATATATTAATACTTTACATTATAAACTGAAGGGTTTTTATTATAAATATTGCCATTTAATAATGATTCTTTCGAAAATTAACTTTCTAACCTTACTTTCAACCGGCGAACGTCCTTGAGGAGGTTCAAGAGCTACGCGCTAGTCTATGCTTATTTGGTATCGTACTCAGATAACATAAGTTATTAGGAACACAAACTGTGATAAATATCTTTATCCTATGATTAATTTAAGCCCATTATTAATAATAAGTAACGGAACAAGAAATTTAGCATTTTTACAAAGATTGTTTTTTTAGAAGATTACTCTATAATCCTGTAGCAATTTTCATATTTAATGGCTCATTATAATGAAACTTTAGAGCAATTAATCGACCAATTCGCGTCTTACGACACCAAAATAGTAGTGGGGGATTTCAATGCTAAAATAGGGAGAGAGGAAATGTTTAGGCCCACCATAGGCAAAGACAGTCTGCACGAAACCAGCAATGATAACGGTATTATGGTCATAAATTTCGCAGCCGCAAAAGATCTTATAGTCAAGACCACGTGCTTCAAGCACAAGGATATACACAAGGCAACGTGGACATCGCCGGATGGGGCCACGCACAATCAAATCGATCATTTTCTTATTGATAAGAGGCGCCACACGAATGTACTCGACGTAAGGACCTATAGGGGGGCGGATTGCGACTCAGATCATTATCTCGTAGTGGCCAAATTAAGAGCCAGATTAGTAGCCGGTCAAAATAGTAAGCGAGCGAACAAAGTAGAAACCTTTGATATTGGAAAACTACGAAGCGGGATAGAGCGAATCAAGTACCAAGTAGAAGTTAGCAACCGATTTCAGGCGCTCGAGGAAACGGATGAACAGACGGGAGTAGATGACGATCCGAACAGGTTGTGGGGGGCTATCGAAAAAACTATAAAAGGGGCCGCGAACAAAGTACTGGGTAAGAAAAAAAGGCCGAAGAGCAAACCATGGTTTGACGAAGAGTGCGAACTCTGGTTTGAAAGGCGCAAGAAGGCTAAATTAGATAGTGTACACAATGAAAGCGATAGGGCCGTAGAAGAATACCATGAAATAAGAAAGCAAGTACGTGTGATTTACAGAAACAAGAAGCGCGAGTATCAGAAAAATGAAATTAGAAAAATAGAAACTAATAGTAGGGAAAATAACCCGCGCGAGATGTACAAAGGAATAAACGCTATTAGGAAGGGTTTTCAGAGTAGATCGCAGTTAATGAAGGATAAGGACGGGAACCTCGTGACAAGCGAAAATGAACTATTGAAATTATGGAAAGATTATTTCGATAAGTTATTAAACGTGCATGAAAACTCCGAGGAAATGGGAGACGAAATCCACACTGCTGAACTCCATATGGACGAAACGACCTACAAAGAAGTAGAGGCCGCGATCAAAAAGCTAAAAAACAATAAGGCCGCAGGAAACGATTCTATACCAGCTGAACTACTTAAATATGGAGGCACCGCGCTTACATCTAAAATTTTTTATCTAGTATGTGCTATTTGGAGAAATGAAACAATACCAGAAAATTGGAAAGAATCCATCATCATACCGATCTTCAAAACGGGAGATAAAACAGACTGCAATAATTACCGGGGAATCTCACTTTTAGCTACCTGCTACAAAGTTCTGTCAAACGTAATACAGGCCAGACTCACACCATTCGCGGAAGATATAATAGGAGATTATCAGTGTGGATTCCGGCGCAACAGGTCAACGAGCGATCAAATGTTTACCATAAGACAATTATTAGAGAAAAAGTGGGAATATTGCGAAACTATACACCAGCTATTTGTGGACTTTAAGAAAGCGTACGACTCTGTCAAACGAAGCAAAATGTATGAAATCCTAGTGCTCCTTGGCGTACCAAAAAAACTCGTCAAATTAATTCAAATATGTCTGAACGGAAGCACTGGAAAGGTCCGAGTAGGCGGTAATGTATCCGAATCGTTCATGATACGCGACGGTTTGAAGCAAGGTGACGGGCTTTCAACGGTACTCTTTAACCTGACGCTAGAGCATGTTGTTAGAAAAATGCAGGCTAGCGAGCTAGGCGCAACACTCAACGGAACAACGCAAATTTTAGGCTATGCGGATGACTTGGATATAGTGGGAGATAATGGTGAAACGGTGGCGAGAAATGCGGAAATCCTTATAAATGCGGCTAAAAACACGGGGTTAGAAGTGAGCGAATCGAAAACGAAATATATGATCATGGAGAAACTGGGCATTCGCGAAGCAGAGGGGGATCTCAGAGTCGGAAATTTCACTTTTGAAAAGGTTAGCGAATTCAGATATTTAGGTACAACTATAAATGATCGAAACGAAATTAAAGCCGAGATTAATAAGAGACTTCATTCGGGTAATGCCTGCTTCTACGCTGTGAACAGATTACTTAAGTCAAAGCTACTGTCGAAAAATGTCAAAATAAGGATATATAGGACTATAATAATGCCGGTAATCTTGTATGGGTGCGAAACCTGGGCGCTCACTAAAGCGGAAAAAAATCGTTTTAGGGTATTTGAAAATAAGGTTCTGCGGAAAATATACGGGCCAAAGAAAGATGAGGAAACTGAGGAGTGGAGGAAACTGCACAATGACGAGCTACATAATTTGTACGCGTCACCAAATATTAACAGAATAATAAAATCACGGAGACTAAGATGGGCAGGGCACGTGGCAAGAATGGGCGATGATCGTACAGCAGCGCGCATAATGAAAGGAAAACCGAAAGCAACGCGACCTCTTGGTAGACCTAGACGCAGATGGGAGGATAACGTAAAATCAGACATAACTGAAATTGGGCGGGAAGGCGCGAAATGGATGGGGTTGGCACAAAATAGGGAAACGTGGAAGGCTTGCGTAGATGAGGCGATGAACTTTCGAGTTCGAAATGCCATTTAAAAAAAAAAATAAATAAAATGGCTCATTATAAATGTACCAATAACTGACCGTTTAAGGTCACCAAGGAAATCTTTTTAAATTCTAACGCAGAAAATCATTTTTAATGTAGAAACTCTTTTGCATGTAAAAATATACTGATGTGTAATATCTAATAAGCAAAGAAAAACAACATTTTTGGCAATCTTAAATTAATTATAAAGATAAATGAAAATAGTCCTAATGTCCCAATACATGGCTAGTCAAAAATGGCTGTCCCAATGTCTAATTTCTCACGTCCCAATAACTGGCCAAAACCTCTAAAGCGAATCAAAAGTAACTCAGATGTATAATAAAATCTCCAAACATTTATTAAGCGTTATTTGTTATTTTTCATTATTTAAAACTATAAAATACTATATTAGAATAAATACGCAGTATTGTTGTTTATAAAGCTAATATTAAATATCTATAAAGCTATATTTTAATAAATATACTATATCATGACGTCTAAAACTGTTGTGAGTATAAACCATTTAGATTTTAATATCAACTAAAAATAATAAGTAGTCATACTGGACAAAACTTTTTAGAAATTTCAAAATCAACACTTTTACATTTATGTTTATAATATTTTTGGACTATTCAAAGATCAAATCCATTTCTGAAATTTTAATAATATAATCATATTCAACACACATGACAAATCGTATTTTTCTTCTGAAAATAATTAGAGTAAAGAGTTGTAATATTTTACTATTCAATTTACATGTTTTATACTGGACGACAACCGTATTAGTCATACTGTACGACAAGCAAATTCTAGTATTTTAACTTATGTTGCGCATAGAATAATAATATAGTCCGAAGTCTACAACGTCCCAATCGACTCATGAAGGATTAATTGGGGGGGTCCAAATAAAGTAGTCCCCACCTGGTGGTTGGATTTAGTACTACTGAACGTTATAAGAAAACAGAGGTCTCATAACCCTAAATAAACGTTAGTAGAAATGGAATTATAATCAATTCAAATACTTCCAAAATGATATGAGACCCTTCACAACTGACTAGGTAACAAAATATAATTAATTTATTCTTCGTGTTTAAACTTGTCTCCACGAATCACGTGACTTATTATAACTTTCAGCAGTGATTACGTGCTCTGACAGGAGTTGGACCCCCGCATACTGGCCGCGAATTATGTTTAATAGAACCCAAACATACATCGAATCTTGTGACGAAGTACCATCAACTCGCGACAGTAGCTCAGAACTAAAAAATGTTCATACTGTACGACTATCCCCTATATTTATTATTATCATCAATGTTTTAATCTCTCGGTCCAGCTACTTTTCTTTAATACAATCTTTTTGGCTTTTTTGAGGGTATAAATCCAACATATAGTAAAATAAACAAAAGTATGCAAAAAACTTAAAAAAACCATGTATTGCAATAATATAATATTACTAAAGCTAATGTTGCAAATAACTTTATTTTCTATTATTATACAAAAGAGTTCATAAAATAACATTAAAATATGGGGAGTTGTTGTGGTCAGATATTGAAGCATAGGAGAGAGCACGTAATACGTCGACTCGACCACTAGCTCGCCAGTCGGTTAGTTATCGGTCAAGAAACCACGTAAATATTTATATAAAAGATAATATAAATGTCCAATTTCGTGTTGTGTATTTATTATAAACGTAGTGTTTAAGATTCTATAAGACATTTTGTCATGCAAAAAATCTTATTATTCTGATAATAATGAGCTTAATCAGCATCTCACTTTTCTTAGATACTTCCTAAGAGATCAATCAAAATCACGATGCATTCGCGTACAACTGTTTAAACATTTTTTAAAATACCTTAAACAAAGTTCTATGTACTAATTTTTTTATATAGTTATCTAAATAGTTAAATTATATTATTTAGCAATAATATATTAAAAATTCCATGTTAAAAGCTTAATAAAAAATAAAACTCCCATCAGTGGCCAGGTAATGGGCAGTAGCCAGTTATTGGTACCTTTACCTAAACTGTGCATATCATAACATAACCTATAATTGCAACTTCAACAGAATATAAGTGTAATAAATGAAATACAGGTATTAGTTAAAAAGTTTTAAACGGTGAATCTTTCAGAAAATTGAAAATGAACAAAATGAGCCTGGAAATATAAAAATCGATTCATAACTCATTCCGTCGATTTATTTTATTAGCTCAAATTAATAATGAAATAATAATATTTGTGGTAGTTTATGTGCCCAATAGCTTATTTTATTTGAATAAAATGTCAGATAAACATCTCAGGCATGTCTTATAGTTAAATTTTCATTATTCCTGAATGGTTGCTGATTTGACTAACGCGTAGCGCATGAACCTCTTTCAATAATAAATATATTTCTCTGATCAAATAATTTTTTGTAGCGCATGAACCTCCCTTCAATAATAAATATATTTTTCTGATCAAATAATTTTTTTACTTTAATACGTAAAAAATAAAAATAACTCAACAATCTATTTATGTAACATTTAAAACATATTGCAAACCTTTATATTTATTATGTATTTATTACGAGCTTGCAATTTATCGTGAGTTTCACCGAAGATATATGACTGCTCTCGTTACAAATGGTATTAACGCTCGCAAGGATAATCATACAATGGCCTTTCCGTGGGTCTACAGACAAGATAATCTGCGAGTTGCTAAAAAAGACGATGATATCCAATTAGGACACTTGAAGTATAAGCATAAGAGGAGCCTATATAGGCAGTCGCGAGCCGGCAAGAGGCGCTAGCTCGGGTGCTCGCGACTGCTAAAGCCGGCGCTGACCTGCATAGCGTCCGTTGACGCGCTCGGTTTTCAATCGGAAGAGTACCTCTTTCCGCCACTATCACCAGCGGATTCACGTATGCGGTCTCGAATACCTTATAATAGGTATCCCAGAAGCAAGAAAAAGAATTCCCCGCAACCGCATACGCGGTCGCAATCAAAGAATTTGAAATTTAAAAATGCTATCGTACATGTTGCATGTGTGGCCTTGCTTGCCTGCATAATATGTGCGCTTGTGTGGTGCTGCAGCGAATGAACCTTACATCTCGATCACCATCTTTTTCCAAATCTTAAGAGATAGACTTATAAAAAATATACTTTCTCTATAGGCTTATGCGTACCGACGTTTCGAGAATTTCAGTATTACTGGAGATTGATATTTCTGGAAGTAACGTTGAATAGCTAAGTTATCTAGATAAATTATCTATCATTTATTTAAATAGCATTTATCAATATTTAGCTTAATAATGATAATTATATGAAATCAATATTAAAAATTTCAGATTATTCACGGGTTGAATGAAATAAATTAATGTAAATGTAATTTACTTTTTAAGATAAAAAATTAAAATAATTACCTGCACTTTTCCTTTGTAATTCATATTTTTAGCATAGAACTTTCTTTATATTAAAAATTAATTTACACGATTACCTACAATGATATTTTATATACAAATAAATAAAAAGAAATATTTTTTTAAGCTTTTTGGAAAAATACAGTACAACTGTTTAAGATTAGCTTTAAACATCTCCGGCTTATGACTCTAGGAGAGTTTAATCTGGCGATGCTATCTGCTAAATCAGAATCCTTATCTACTGACGATATATGAGTAATTCGAACAATAACACAGAAATTACGTAGTCAGTGTCATGATAACATATGTGGTCGCGAAGGTATACTGTACGAAATTGCTGTCTCGAATTGAAATTTGATAAAGTCAGAAAATCGTAGAATCGGTTTTTCCGGTTTTTCCAGTTAAGAACTCTCAAGCATTTAAGAACTAAAATTCATCGCATATATTCAAAATCGTTTCCAAAAAGTTCTTATTTCACGAAATAAAAGCTTATGAAACAAATATATTATACTATCATATTCGGTATCGAACTAAAATTTAGATTGGTACTAAAATTTATAATTTTTACGACACATGAGTATTACTAGACACTCGGTGTTATATAATTGACACCAAACTTTTTTTTATTGTAAATTGTAAAAAAATATCCAAGTTTCTCGTAAAAATGCAGTATTTGGTTAGTCATTCGAAAATAACTACAATAAATGCTATTCAGTTCCGTATATTTCGCCGTAGATTAAGTACACCAATATTAATGTTAAAAAAATATTTTAAAGCAATCGATTGCCCTGAATCACAACTACATTTTTTGAAACAAAAAATATTCTTGTCATATAAAAGGACAAATAAGATAGGGTTAAATACAGTAATAAAACCTACTTGAAACATGAATAAATCGACATTTAAATTGATTGTTAACGGCGTATACAAAATTTAATTATCTTCTATTAATTGTCTTTCTACTAGCTTTCCTAATTTAAAATCAGAACATCGGAATCCAGAAAAAATTTTAACGCAGTCAAACAAATCGCTCGGAGGGCAAAAATAGCCAAAAAAGGAAGAATAAAAGCATAGCAACGCGGACTAAACACAATAAGACGGACTAAAAAAAGACTCACCTTAAAGTTGCCCCCATGCACAGGAAGGGTGTCCTCGCTCATTTTGCGCGACATTTTGTAGGACGCTGTAACAAACCACTGGAAGGATGAGAGTTGCCCTGTCCTGTCTTCGTAAAGCGGCGTTCGTACCGAAACGGCTTAAGGCTCATGCGCTGATGCAGCGGTATCTAGGGCTACACTCAGTGATATCAGTAGCTCTTCCGCGCGGCAGCGATGCGGCGGCGGTTCTGCTCGTCCCGTTCTATTATCTCTTTCTGTTCTCTCTCTCCCTAGCTATCTATCCCTCTTGCACACAAGCACGCACACGCCGACAGCAGCACTCCGTTTGTGTGATTACTCGCTTGGACTCCCCCCCCAATTTTTTCGACACACGCCTCTTCTGCGCTCTACCTCTCCTCCGCGCTCTTCTGATCGCTCTATGTATGTGTGACTGCTCCACGTGCGTGAATGCTTTCCTACACACACTTGCACGCGTCACAGCACGCCGCACTTGCGCCTCCGAATCGATATATCGATGCGTGGGTGAGTGCGAGCGAACACTTTCGTGTGCGTGTACCAAACACGTGTTCAGTCCCGTATCCCTATATTGGTTATATTTATTGATTTATATACCTTCGTTAAAAAAGAACGCGTGGGCTATAATGAGCGCCGTACAAAAAAACCCATTCTATGTAATGTACTATAAAAAGAGAAAAAGAGAGTTTTGAACGCGATCGAAACTGAGCCGCCGCAAGTCAATCGCGCCAGATCCCGACGAAGAATGAAAAGCGCGAGCGAACAACGTAGGAGGAAGCGCAGTCGAGCCGACGACGCCACCGTCGCCTCGCTGAGGAGCGGTGGTGGTTCATGAACGAGACCGGCACTCCCCACCAGCGTCCCTCCGCTGCCTTTTCCTCGGGAGCATCTGCCCCCCCCCCCCCCCCACCATCAACACCCATACCCGCCCGACGCTCCTCTCCTGATGACGGCGCTGCCACCGCCGTCCCAGTGCGCCGGCACCGAGAGTGCTGCATGTGTGTCGTGTGCACCATGTCTTCCCACCACCCCCCCCCCCACTCCATCCTCCCCTCCATCGCAATACGACACTGCCACCAACGCCGACAGCGGCGTCGGAGCCGACGAGGAACCTTCACCACCACCATTATAGTTGCCAAACGTCGCTGCTGCTGCTTTTTACTTCCTCACAGAGAACAGCAGTTCTTATACTTTCCAGTCCTGTTTCTTTCCTCCCATTCCTTCCTACCCCCTTCCGTCGCCCACCGCCCCACCAGCTTCAACTGCAGCTCCAGCTCCTTCCTGCTTTACGACTCACGCGAGATGTCTCACATACGCGATGCCATCGTCTCCCCTACTTTATGCTTATACTTATGCTATATCGACAACAAGGCGTGCAAATAGTGGAGGAGCTGGGTACCTTTCCATTTGTATCGACGTGTCCACGGGTAAAAAGTATGGTTCCTTATGTATTTTGACCCGTAGAACACGAACCCGGGGGTCTTCTTTTGTAAAAAGTGGTCCGAAATTATTTAAAATAGAATTGACAAATGTAATTGTTTAAACAAATGAGAAAAAAAATAATTTCTTATACCAGAAATATTTTTTCTGAAAATATAGGCAATTTTAAGCAAATAATATTCTTACACTTTTTCCCCCAAAATGTTTATTTAAAGATTTATGATTTTTTTAAGTTTCATTTTTGCCATTCTTTTTCAACTTTGGGCATTTCTTCTCAAAAACTAAATTTGCTATTTTATTATTTTTGTTTAAATTATTAAACAAATTATTTTGTTTATTTGTTTATAAATGAAAAAAAATTTAAGAACTTCAATTTTTTAACTAAAAAATGGTTTTATCCGGTTCTTCGACTAATTTTGAGCAAAACAGGTTCTAAAAAAATTTTACGTAGCACATTTAGTTTTTGAGAAGAAAATGCCCAAAGTTGAAAAAGAATTGGAAAAAGTGAAACTTCACCCAAAATGTTTATTTAAAGAGTTATGATTTAAAATAGGTGTAAGAATATTTTTTGTTTAAAATTATCTATTTTTACAGAAAAAAAATACTTCCAAAAGAAAAAATTTTTTTTTTCATTTGTATAAACAATTGCATTTTAAACAATTTAGGACCACATTTTACTAAAAATGACCCCCGGATTTGTGTTATACGGGTCAAAATACATAAAGAACCATACTTTTTTCCCGTGGACATGTCGATGCAAACGGGAAGGTACCTTGCTCCTCCAGTATAGTGCCATTGTTTATTTTTTTTCTTTTTACATGTGGTACCGTCAAGGACCCAGTTCCTGATCAGTTAAGGTACGTCGTCTCGTTATTTGTTGTGTCAAAGCGTAAATATGAGGTATTCATGGAAAATTAAATTTCTAATAACAAATATAACTGTTAATCTTTAATATAAAATTGAAGAAACACATAAATAATCAAAATCAAGTTAAATATAAAGCCTCAAAGAAAAAAAGCTGTGGGAGCAATTCCTGATCACTTAAGATTTGTATGGGAGTAGTTTCTGATCATAACAAGACCCAATTCCTGATCACATATATTATTGACGCATAAGTATTTTATATGATAAACAAAAACTTATTAAGCAATACTAATACAGTAGATATACTAAAATATAACATTTTTGGTTGTGTGATTATAAATGTGAAACTTAGGCGAGGTAAAAGGGTTCGGTTATTCGTACTCTGTTTACTGCACGATACAGACTCGCGTGCGAGCATATATTATAACCTATAAAATGCACATAGTGTTGTGATTTATTGTCACGTTTTCTGCGACTTTTGCATGATAAATTATTTATGCATGGATTAAAACTACTTAAAGAATTATGTTATTACAAATATTTGTGTATTTTAAGATTTTTAAACACACATGAAACATTATTAATACTGATCAGGAATTGGGTAAACGATAAGAATTTGGACCCTATTTCTAATCACACGTTTTTACAAATATCAATAATATTTTATATGAATGTTTTAAGTGATTTATACGAATAAACTGTTGAATAACTTAATTACATAAGTTTTTCTACGATCTATTACAAAATTTTAAAGAAATGATGTAAATTTCTTTGTATGCTCACTTGTAGTCAACTGCAGTAAGATGGTGTCGATCATGACGTTGTCAACAACGTCTAACTTTAACATTTTTTATCTTAAAAATGTATTTTACTATTAACTTTAAAGTTCTTTAATATGACTACGAAATAGTTTACTATTACTAATTATTTTTTTAAAACAAATTTTTTTATACATTAAAGTCAAAATAGTAATAAATGTAACCAAATGATCAGGAACTGGGTACTGATCAGGAACTGGGTCCGTGACGGTACAGGGACTTACATGCGTGAAGCTTACCGGTTCCCCTACCTTTGGATTTACTGCCTTGCATTATAGCCGTTAGTATGCTCTTCAGGGTACGCTCTTTTCCGTATGAATCGTCTTGTACTATAAGAAATTAAGTATTGATACAAACATTTACAGATAAATATAGTGAACATTAAATTAGATTCTGTAAATTGATCCAGTCAGAGTAACACTCCTAATATTTCTAGATATGAATATTAAACTAAAAACAATATAAATAATTATGCTAGGTATTTATTGATTACTGGCGTCTAACGAAACGACGCGTATGTTAAAGTTTGATTTATATTTTTAATAAAATACGCTTGAAAATACATAACAGTGAGGCAATGAATGAAATTATCGAGGTATAATTTTGCATTTATATTTTTTATTACCAGTTTTTCAAGGGGATACATTTGACCTACTTTACCTGCCGATACATTTATCAAGGTTTTGATCTTTTCAAGAAATACGCCTTGTCCATAAATTAATCAACAGTTTAAGTACCTTTTGTACCAAATATATATACAGGGTGGGCCATTTTAATCTCCGCACCTAAATTTCTCCGTTCCTAAGCGTGGTATCGAAAAAAAGTTGAGACAAAAGTTGACAAGCGCAAAGGGGGCCAAAAATTGGTGACCTTGAACTTAACCTTGAACTTGATCTTCAAGGTCAACTTGATTTTTTAAATGATAACCCCTAATTTTTATCCCGGAATTGAAATGAGCGGAAAATTTTACATCGAAAATGTCTTTGAGAAAATTTTGTTTTGTGATCTTAGAGAGATCAAAAATCAAGGTTGTTGTGATTAATGTTTGAGGTAGAGAGGTTATTTGCTTCGATCAGAAAGCCGTAATAATTCAGAGAAAAAGCATATTATCGTTTTTCAAACTTTGACCTTGATTTTTGACCTCTCTAAGGTCACAAAACAAAATTTTCTCAAAGACATTTTCGATGTAAAATTTTCCGCTCTTTTCATATCCGGGATAAAAATTAGGGGTTTCCATTTAAAAAAATCAAGTTGACCTTGAAATAACCTTGAAGTTCAAGTTCAAGGTTAAGTTCATGGTCACCAATGTTTGACCCCCTTTGCCCTTGTCAACTTTTGTCTTAACTTTTTTCCGATACCACGCTTAGGAACGGAAAAATTTAGGTGCGGAGATTAAAATGGCCCCCATATATATATATCTTATCCTTGAAGCGATTTAAAAAATTTTAGAAGTGGTCATTGGATACAAATCTTTGTCTGAAGTATTTTCGTTATTTAGCAACACAGTAAATATAATGACTTGTTCAAAATTATATAAGTGACGATGTCACTTAAGCGATTGTAAAATAAAATACACTGTAGACTTTTGCTACAGTGTGAAAATTTTCCGATGAAATAGTTTCTACTAACATCATTTACATAATGCATCAGCAATTTACCAGGTAAATCATCTAATAGGTAGAATAGCCAAGATGCGCCATATTAGGTTCATACGTCATAATAGGTGCAGTCATCTTAATTATTAATTATTAACATGCTTATTAAGGAGGTTGTATGCGTAGATATATGTCATAAAAAGAAACATTTTTTACTACAATTTAATCTCACGTAATGATATGAAAGTTAATATATTATGAAATAAGGGGTTTTTGTCAAACTAAAAACATATTTTTTATCGAAATTCCGTGATTGTAAAATTAGATATCGTCAAATTTAGACTTTAAAAAAGAAAAAGTTGACAAAACAGTGGAGACTTTTTTATTTGTTAGCCGATTTTAATTTTGAAAATCTCATTTTGTTCCTTGAAAGATTTCATTGGGACTTGCCCATATAAAAATTAAATAACATTGAATAACTGTAACTATGCAGGTTATTCGATGTTATTTCATTTTTATATGGGCAAGTCCCAATGAAAATCGAATAACAAACAAAAAAGTCGCCACTGTTTTGTCAATTTTTTCTATTTTAAAGTCTAAATTTGACGATATTAATTTTATAATAATGAAATTTCAACAAAAAAATTTTTTTTAGTTTGACAAAAATCCCTTATTTTATAATATATTGACTTTCATATCATTATGTGAGATTAAATCGCATACACCCTCCCCAATAATACGAAATGCAGCACCGAATTCCATAATTAAAAATGATAATTAGTGTTAGATTACTGTACGAGGTCTGTCCCAAAAGTATCCGACCTACGTTCATATCTTCGCGCGGAGAGACTCAGGCGACCTCTGGAGGGTACGAACGTCACCAGCAACTCCTAACCTTCTCGTCAGTAGCCTGAGATACCGATAAAACGCCTTAGTTCCCGCGCAGCGTGTATTTGTTTATAACGACTTTTTTGCGTTCGTCGCAATTTGCTTATTGCTAAAAATGGCAGAACGAACCGAACAGCGAATTGGCATAAAATTTTGCTTTAATCTCGGTAAAAGTTGTGCGGAAACTATTGAAATGTTGCAAAAGGCCTTTAAAGATGAGCGTATGGGCAAAACACAAATAAAAGAATGGTATAGGCGGTTCAAAAGTGGCCGTCAAAGTCGAAGCAACATCAAGTCAATGTTGATTGTTTTTTTCGATTATGAGGGCGTTGTGCACAACGAATATGCCCCTACAGGCCAGACAATCAATAAAGAGTACTACGTTGAAGTTTTGAAAAGATTACGTAATGCAATCAGGAGAAAACGACCGCAACTTTGGGAAACCGGTGACTGGATTCTTCATCACGACAATGCTCCAGCGCACGCATCAAACCTTGTGCAGCAGTATTTATTGAAACACAGTGTTGCGCAGCTCCGCCAGCCTCCATACAGTCCTGATATAGCTCCCTGCGACTTTTGGCTGTGTCCTCGATTGAAAATTCCGCTTAAAGGACATCGATTCGACAATAAACAGACTGTTGAAACTAATGCGACGAATGCACTAAAGGCGATTCCGAAGTCTGACTTTCAAGAGTGCTTTAATAAGTGGAAATATCGATATGAACGTCTTGTTCAATCAAATGGGGACTACTTTGAAGGATGCCACCCCCCGGATGACGAAGAATAAATCAAGCGTCGAGAAATCGAGGTAGGTCGGATACTTTTGGGACAGACCTCGTATAGAATTCGTATACTGACAAGGAGGGACCACGGAGTCCGGGTCACCGATTTTGATAAAACTTCAGGGATCGTTCTCTGACACCTAAAAATGAAGACCAATACTCGCAGTTTTATCCCATGGGCCTTTGTACGGTAGATACGCCCTATTTAATTAACGTTGATAGTATATCTATATATATTTGATTTTTATGAGCAATGCTAATGTTTTTTGGAACTATCTCAGATTTAAAGACCCATTGGATAAATTTACGGATACTGTGCTTCAGTTTTAGGTTCCAAAAGTCGATCCCCAAAGTTTCATCGAAATCCAAGACCCGAACTCCATGGCCTCCCCTTGTGAGTATAAACAAAGCGTATAAATAACAACCTTAAAATAAATACTTGTTTATCTATATTTCAGCATTGTTTAGATAACATTTGTTTGCCATTTTTAACGTAAAACATATTATGTGACTTAAGGAGTTTGAATAAGCTACTACCCAAAAAACGTTCGCTGTACATATAGATGCGTGTGTGTGTGAATCAGTGATACGAAATGACCGTCATTTTGAAAATAGTCATATTGCCGAGAACATGACCATCATTGTGACACGTTACGCTTGTGACGTGACCATTTCAAAATTCTAAACGCAAAATGATGGTCATTTTATTTCGGTCACGTGACATGACGTCACAAAAATTGAAAAAATAATTATTTTATTTTGGCATATTAAAAAAGTAGTCACAGTTCATAAGTGCTGTAGGGTTTTAAAACAATACTTGTACACTGATAGAAATAAGCAGCGATTACTACCCGAGAACCAAGGAGTATCTGCTTGGCTCTCGCAAGCAAGCGTGACAGGACAACAATACGTGGGCACTAGATGCGCAGGAGATTGAAAATAAGTCTATTTCCCCGTACTTTTCCCCTTCCTCAACCGCGCACTGCGCGCAGCATTGTGTGTGTCTACTGCGCATGTTTTGTCGCTGTGCGCTTGATTTGGAGAGCCAAGTAAATACTGCTTGGGTCCTCCTGGGTAGAAACAACTGTTTATTTTCTTCAGTATAATAATGTTTTAAAACAACAAGTATTTCTTGCCACAAAATTATAAATAAGAGGGTATCTTATATGTCGGCTTCAAATCATTCAAATTTATTTTATTGAGTTTTTTAAAGTATTTGGTTGTTAGAATGTCCTGAAAAAGTTTGGTAATGAAATTCGACGAATTTCGATAGTTATGGGCCTATGAAGTGATCGCATCCTAGCGCGGTAGTATCAGTACCGAAAACTTTAAACGCATTTTTCTCGAAATAACTTTTTCTTTATTTACGGGATAGATAAAAAAAGAGAGTCATTTTTGTAAGAGAGATAACGCATGAATCTGTGGTGGATTGATTCCAGTTTATTAATGGTTTGAAGAGGGTAGGAAGACCCGCGCGTGGAAGTACTGCGATGTCTGCTATCTACGACTTTCTCTTGTCTACCGTCCATGCCCATAACAATTTTGTTATGGCTAGTTTTTGGAGCACAATGGATCATTTCTCCAAAGCTGGAAATTGGCAGAGCTAATTCCAATATTTAAAGTATTTCTAATCAGATCATCTTAACCTTGCATGAAAAGATTCATTATAAGGAGCACTACGACGCTCTTCTATCAATTTTCCCTTACATTCATTATTTAAAAAGTTATTAATAAAAAGATAAACGAGTTTTTTAGCTTTGATACCCCAGTTAGGAGTAATACAACAATGTTGTTGAAAAAATGCTCATTTCTTGCCTGTATTGAAAAAAAATATAATATTTCTTGATTTTCAGATTCGGCAGTTTTACGACTGTGGGTTTTAATTTTTACATAAAAAAAGTTAATCAACAATTTTATAGAGGTGCAAAATTTATTATTGTGTATTGAAAAAAATATCACTGGATATGCAAAACCGATGTACGTTTTTGTACAACTTAAATATTTTTTCATAATGTATGCTATACTTTTGCATAAGTTTAAATATCAATTTTAGCATTGTTTGATTACATTTTTTTGCCATTTTTTAACATATTATATGACTTGGGCAATTTGAATAAGCTACTCCCAAAATATGTCCGCTGTACATATGGATGTGTGTGTGCGTGTGTATATGTGTGTGTGTGCGTGTGTATATGTGTGTGTGTATGTATATGTGTGTGTCTTATTAGTGTAGATGTCTACATGATGACATTTTTCTTCCTCAAAGAGGAACCTTTGTGATAGTAAAAATGTTAAGAAAAAACCTGTTAGAGTCATTTTTTGGGACATATGTTATCAAAATACACTATTTTTAGAAAATGTACGTACGGATGTGTATGGTGTGTGTGTGTACGTGTACGTGTCTGTGCGAGTGTGTGTGTGAGAGTGTGCGTGAGAGTGTGTGTGTGTGTGTGTGTGCGTGTGCCTGCGAGTTAGTGCGCGTGCGCGTTTCTGCGTGTGTGCGTTAATTAAATTAATTTAAATCTATATATCTCGACATTTAAATAACCGCTGCCAATTCATTGACACTTAGCTTCCTACAATCTTATTAAATTTTCCAATAAAAAATTATTTATTTTGTATGCATTCATATACCATATGCAGCGAGCTTAAATGCTTTTTACAAATTTCCCCTCTTCTTCACCAGTCTAGCGTCATATATATACACAACTTATCTAATAACTTTAGGTATTTTTTATACCTATTTACATTTTTTACACTCATCTATAACTATATATAAATATATATATATATATATATATATATATATATATATATATATATATATATATATATATATATATATATATATATATATATATATATATATATATATATATATATATATATATATATATATATATATATATATATATATATATATATGTGTGTCATAACTCAAGCGCTGTCAGCTTCACTCCCCTTCTTATAACCATAATTTTTGTTTTTTTCTTGTTAACTATCATTTTGTTTTTGCCACTATATCTCTCCAGCCCTTTCAACATATCCCTTAACCCTTCTGCCGAATCCGTAACCAAGGCCACGTCATCCGCAAATTTAAGCTCGTAGATTTTCGTATTTCCAATAACAAAACCTCCGTCCATTCATTTGATCCAATCCTCATCCATATTGTTTAAACTATCTGTAATTCCCTCACTAGTTATTACCTCGATTTCTGTCTCCCGATATATTTCTCCTATCATTATTAACATTGTTTCATTCACCCCCACCTTCGTGACGTTTTCAACCAGCAACCCCCTGTAGATATCATCGAACGTAGTTTTGAAGTCAACGAAAGCTATATATAATATTTACCATTTCCGTCTTATTCTATTTCCTATCAAGTACATACGAGGTCTGTCCCAAAAGTATCCGACCTACCTCGATTTCTCGGCGCTTGATTTATTCTTCGTCATCCGGGGGGTGGCATCCTTCAAAGTAGTCCCCATTTGATTGAACAAGACACTCATATCGATGTTTCCACTTATTAAAGCACTCTTGAAAGTCAGACTTCGGAATCGCCATTAATGCATTCGTCGCATTAGTTTCAACAGTCTGTTTATTGTCGAATCGATGTCCTTTAAGCGGCATTTTCAATCGAGGAAACAGCCAAAAGTCGCAGGGAGCTATATCAGGACTGTATGGAGGCTGGCGGAGCTGCGCGACACTGTGTTTCAATAAATACTGCTGCACAAGGTTTGATGCGTGCGCTGGAGCATTGTCGTGATGAAGAAGCCAGTCACCGGTTTCCCAAAGCTTCCCGATCACGCACGATGAAGTGAAATCTTTCAAGATGCACACGGGGACTCTCGGCGATTCACTGGACAACGTAATTCTCGGTCAACTGCTCAAAAGAATCATAATAGGTTTCGTCAATAGCAAAGCTTTCAATGGAAATCGTCATTTTAATCCCTTCAATTTCTAACATTTTTCAATTAATGATCTTTCTTTGTACATCGATGGTGTGCAGATACTCAGCAAACCTTTGCAGCCGCGTTTGACAGGTGACAGCAAACTGTACATCGACTCACATAACACGCTCTTCTCGGATACATGGATCCATTATCTTAATGAGGGCAATGGCATCGGTCGTTATAGGTAATTTCTCACTGCTTTTGTTTGACACCCGACTTGTCGGCGCATTGTGCTTCTCACTGGAATCTCGTGAGGTCGGGTAGTGTACGTATAGAGGTGCGATTCAATAAAGCACTCATGTTCACGATAAACTGTATTGGTTACGTCAAGTATGATAACGTTATGGAAATCGACGCAAGTAGATAAATTATAACGGATTATAGCGCTTAAATATCGTTTCCGTTGGTAGACATCATATTGTCAATCTTGACAAGATGGAGGGGAAATGGAGGAGGAATAAAAATTAGCGCATAAAAAAAAGCATCAAGACTTCGCTTTGAACAACCGAACGAGGAGGATGGCGGTATCTACGAGGTCGACTACGAGGACGATATAGGAGGAAGAGGAGGAGGATGAGGAGTAGGAGAATTGTTACTACATCAGCACACCCTTAAGCGTAAGCAGTGATGAATATCCAACAAATAATGAGAGCTCTGAGAGGCTTACAGACTAACTCTGTCGGAGTTTATGCTGCTGATCGTATACCAAAAATCTTAAGCCTGCCTGCAGCTATAGTTGTAAACATCGATACATCAGATAAACCAGAATCGCATTGAGTCAACATTTACATCAACAAAAATACCTACAAAATTTACTTCGACAGTAACGGACTTCCGCCAGTCTTACAATATGATTTGGATAGAATTAGAAAAAACTGCATGCGTTACCAGTGGAACAGAAAAAAATTACAAAGTTTTGATTCACAATGGTGCGATGAATATTGCATTATGTCTCTTTATCATATGTGCAATGGCATTACTCTACGTGCGGTTAGACGTATCTTTTCATCAAATACACAAAGCAATGACAGATTAGCAACTAAGTTTTATAAAAAAATTATATAGTATTATATTATATAGTCGTGTAAACAGTTTCTCAAGTGAAAATTGTAGCGGCACAAGTTTTTATAATCAATCGTGCACTTCTAGAATATGAATATATTAATAATTTTTCAAAATAATTATGTAATCTTTTTAAAATGCGATTATTCATTTATGTATTTTCCGCTTAGTAGTATAAAAACAAAATATGAATACATGCTCTTTTTATGAATATTGTAATCAATAAATTGTAAAATCTACAATTTTGCGTTACCATTTTTTATATCCCATCGCTTTCCAATTATTTATCCCTTCAAATAAATTAAATTACGTAGACAAAATATTCAGTAACGATTATTTTATTTTTAAAGATCAACTGCATACTATGTTATGTCTTGGTAATTTTTTATCTCAAATTGATTTTATTACGATTTCTTAGAATTAACTTTGTAGCTGGTTTTAACCGTCAAGACACGTGTATACTCGGGTTACCTCACAGAAAACCGTTTGTACCCCCACCGACGGTGGTGCAGGACGGTGGAGCACCCCCACTTAATTACAGCGAGGTAGTAGGGGTCATAAAATGATAGCATCTCGTTCTAACGCGCACAGTTTGCAAGCAGTGCTCCGTACGAGTGCGTATACTTACTTTACGTTTCATTTTTATAAAATTAAAAAGTTGAAAATTTTTTTAAATATGACTAATAACGAGAACTTTTTGCGGGGCGGCGTTAAATTCGCGCGATCAACGGCACTACCTAACTTACTGATTTCAATGACCTATGCTCTGAACAAATCATACACAAAAAGGGCTGCCATTGGTTTGGACCACTACCGTAGATTCTACAGACCCGTTGTGAAGCTGTGAAGCGCAGACTCACTTTTAAAGTACTTAACTCTCGACATACATAGCTGGGAGCTTATATTGGTTCAAGTAGATGGAATAATTATATACTTTCAAAATTCTTACACCTACTACCAGGAGTTTGGAACTCTTACAAAAATATGTTTACCTCAACACGATGTGCTCTTTACTCAAGCCTATGGTTTGAGAGCAATCGGCATATACGAAAGACCCAGCGTCATCCTAGGCAGAGTATACAGAGGAGACGAGGTTGAGGCGCAGCAGCTGGACATGGAGCCGGCACCGGCATCGACGTCAGCAGAGGGTACTCGAGAGCCACCTGCTAAGAATAAGAAATACAACAATCCCAACATCGTTATGCAGTCGGCAACTTTCGAAGGGTTGACAGAAGTGCGCGAATGTATCACCGAGCTATTGAAGCATCTCGAGGAGAACGTTGGAGTGGTGAATCGCATTTTTTATATAATTGTCGATTTTTTTAAAAACAAGCTTAAATGGGAAAGTGACGATCAAGCTAAAAACATTCTTAAAGACCTGCTTTTAAATAATTTTATACAATGAATAAAGATGAAATACGCGATTACATGAAACTACAATTAGAGTACACGCCTGTGACTGACAAAACGATTAATATTGTACTTTTAGAATTGTACGCGTTCTGTTTATCAAAGCGCGTAAAAGATTCATACGATTTTAAGTATCAGTCGTAAACATTTTTATAAATAGTGATTTTGTAAAAATAGTAATTTTATAGAACGTTTGTTTTTAAGGAATGTATAAAACGTGATAAAAAATGTATGACGTAATAATATAAGAATGAGTTTTTCAATATTTTAAAAAACCTCTCCTCCACCTGTAATTTTTTCCTAGCTGACACAAATAAAAACACGCGTATACAGTATCATTCATTCATTTCTCGAACCAGTACGAACAGAGTCAAGACGGGTTTATGTTACGGTAGACTATCGTCATCGCGCGCTGGAGCAGAAGGCAATTTCTGCGAACAAAAAAATTACGCTTCACCAATTGGAACAGCGACAACACAGCTAAAGAGAGATTGAGTTTCAATTATAGTTTACCATCCGATTTGAATAAATGATATTTTTATTAAATAATCGGCCCTTGTCAGGGTCTACAACATGTAACTTTTAAAAGCGCTATAAATATTCACTCAGCTAATGGTCAAACGTTGCGTATATGTCTGCTTCTTAAGTCTACACAGACCGAGTCGCGTCACATTTCTCTCCAGGTCTTTGAGGAAAGAAGATATCGAACACAGCAATATCGGTCAATCTCAAGGTAAGACAAGGCTGTCGGTCTACGTCGACATCAGTAGTACCAAAGACCCGGAACGGCAACGTCTACACGATTCACAGAAGTCAAAACAATCCATAACCAAATGTTCAACCAACACTTTCTCGTTTTCAGAGAGAGACGGGTACAAAAGATACAAAGAATAAAAACATAGGCTCACCTTTACGTAAAACCATCGGTCCTTTTAAGAACCACAATTTTCTAAAAACGTAGAAACATGCATTATATATCATTATTTATATATCTACATTGTTATGTTTCAAAAATAAATATTAAATATATGGAATTTTGTTTATTTTATTTATAAAAATAAACAAAAATCCGGTAGTACAAAAAGCCGTATAGCGAGGATGCATAAATGATGTGAGAAGGAGAGAGAATTCTCGGAATCATGAAATACATATTATTCAATTGTTTGTGTATGCAATTAACAAGGTCTGTAGAATTGTTTATTTATGTATACATTGTTTCTTTGAAATGCAAACAAGGATATTAATTGACATATTTATTGTTTGTTTACATAGACAAACTATTAAGTACACCCTTATTGCTCTGATTCCAGAAATCCGTCGACGGGACCCTTGATGACGTCATTCGTACTGACAATTATGACTACCTGAACGCCTTCTTCGACCAGTACGTACATGAAGATATCAAAAACTACAGAGCGCATTACTTAGACTTCGTCATAAGCACCTATGACCACCTGGACACACTCTCCCACCAGTAATTATAGCTAGACACCAAAACCTATGGAATGCACTACCTCGGCATCAGCCACCATAACCACCAAGACTGAGCGCGTTACGCTCAGTCCTGCCTTTCAACAGTGTCTGAACTTTTACTGTACAACAATATGTTACTTTTTACTACCAAATCTATTTTACTTTTGTGAAGTAAAATTTTCTAAGCGCATTTATATATAATTATATATAAGTATATACGATTATATATGAGTTGCCTACCGACATACCTTATAATACACTTCGGATACAACTTTTACAACAAGAGCTGTTGGGGTAGTGGTAAAGTTAATGGCTTCACAATTCAAAGATTTTGGGTTCAAATCCCACGCGGGACAATTTTTTTCTTTTTAATAATTTTTTGTAATAAGAAATGCGTGAAACATTACTAAACTTCAATAAAAACTATTTTTTATGTTAAATTTGCATAAATTAATTATTATATTATTAATTTACTTAATTTAAAATTTATATACAAGTATATATAAGTTACTTATATATGATTATGTATGCTCATATATAAGATTTTTTTACTCGGGGTGCATACAAATAATAAAATCATTTGTTTAATAAAAAATAACCGCGACATTCTCGACATACAAGCAATAAAAATTAAAAAAAATATATAACCTCAAATATCTTGAAAGATAAAATACCTCATAGTCTGGGCAAAGAGTTTAGCCAAGAAATAGTGGAAAGCTACCTTTTTAACTCAATTTATTTTAAGGATGTTCCATCATATGTTTCTAAGATATAGCTTAAACAAAAAATTACGTTTTCGTGTATAACAAAAGAAGGGAGCTATCTATAGCTATTTTCTATAGCATATACAAAATTTCGTGTCGGTGAAGATGCAAAAAAATAAAAAGAAAACAAAAAAGAAAATACAATGCAATGCAATGCATGCTTTTTCAAATGCATTAATACTGAAGCGATTAATTTATTTCTAACATACTAAACTAATTTACCTTATCGATTTCAGAATATCATAAAAAAGAGAAATCGTTGTAAAACAAAAACGGGTTGATGAATCTTAAAATATCTTTTTAATTCAGAATCTTCATTAAAAACGAAAAAAATGAGCCCCAGTTGGCAAAAATTTACCGTACCGTTCTCAAGATATAAGAGATCAAAAAAGAATTTTTAAATAAACATAACCTCAAACATCTTTAAAATAAAAAATCCTCATGATCTGGACAAATAGCTCAGCCATGAGATAGTTAAAAGCTACCTTTCTGGAAATTTTCAAAAGGAACAATTATGTTGTATTCGAGTTATGGTACGACTTAGAAAATCGATTTTTTTTACAAATTGATTTTTTTTTCGGAAGTAGAAAAGTGAAATTTAACTAAATGTTTCTCTCGATGTTACTAATAATTTTGTAAAAAAAATTGATTTTATATGTTGTACGATAACTTCGAGTAAAACAGCATTATTTTTTTTTAAATTTTCAGAAAGGTAGCTTTTAACTATCTCTTAGCAGAGTTATATTGTCCAGATCATGAGAACTTTTATTTTTCAAAATATTTATGGTTATGTTTTTTTTTCAAAAATTTTTTATTGATCTCTTATATATCGAAAATTGTGAGGTCATTTTTTGCCAACTGCTGCTTAATTTTTTTTTGTTTTTAATGAATATTCTGTTTTGGTTTTAGGACGAATTCTCTGTTTTACGATATTCTGAAATCGATGCGGTAAATTATTTTGGTATGTTAAAAATAAATTGATCGCTTCAGTATAAATGCAATTTGGAAGTACATTAAATTCACTATCTTCTCTAACACGAACTTTTTTATAAGCTACTAGAGAATATAATACGCGCTCCGAGTGTCGAGGTTATCTTCCCACACATTTAATTTTTTTTTGTTAATTAAAATATCGAAATTAGAAATCGAAAATACGATACATCTTTCTATATTCGACATCTCACGCTGGGTTTTAATATCGCTCTTCTTTTGTTATACACCAAAACGTAATTTTTTGTTTAAGGGTGTTTGTCAAAAAGTTGACCAATTCTTGTCCCTTCTATTTTATAAGGTAAAAGAGCATTATATGAATCTCAGAAAAATAGTACTAAGGTAAATGTCCCAATTTCTGCTCACGTCCCTATTTCTAATCACTCGAAGTTTTTCCGTTATTATAGATATGAAGGTTGTTTTAACATATGTTATATCCAAGCTATCTATACCTTTTTAGCATTACAACTAAAATCTGTAGTGCTGAATTAAAAATATTGTAGATTCTAATTAAAAAACTTGATAATAGTGATAGTTTGAGGTTAGACGCAGATGCATTCTGCACGCCCCTATTTCTAATCACGAAAAAATAACGTTTTAGTTGTATTTATACAATAAGTACACTATTTTCTGCTTATGCATCGTGAAATACTTACGCTTATTAACATACGAAATCACCGCTTTTTGCTGTGAGCAGAAATAGGTGCATTTTGCATACGCCTTTTAATTGACTATTATTAATATTTAAGTTTTTAAAATGGATTTTACGCCTTTACATTGTATTGTCTGATTCATAATTAAAATAATAATCATATCTGTTTTATAAATTAATGTTAGAATAACTTTTTAAACATTTTTGTTTGATGCAAAATGCTTATATGAGCAGAAATCGGGACATTCACCTTATAACTGGACTATCGTAAGCAAGAATCTGCAAAATTTTCAGAATATGAAGTATTTTCTATTCTGAGTAAAAAATAAAAAACTATGCAAAATGTCTTGTCCGTTCCATGTCCCAAGCCTTAATTTCATCCGAATATACCAAGAAATTTAGTAATACGCTACATTTTAAGCATAAAAAATTACCCACAGTGTTAATGTAAGTCTTAGTTAATCCAAAAATGATGCGCAACCTTTTAATGCGTTTATTCTGTTTATGTATGGTCGTTTCGAAATGAGTCCCCTAATTTTGATGTCTTGTCCGTTCCAGAGGCTTTATTCAAAGAAAGTTGTATTAAAATATTCACAAATTAAAATGCAACCTATTCCTTCTTGTAACTCTTATATACATTTTGTACAAAAAGTTCACATATACTTATTTATTAGTATTGCTTTCTACAAATAATTAGTTAATGTTGCACTTCTACTACCGTACATTTATCATGTCTTGTCTGTCCAGCGTAAAATACGTTAACGGAGCATTCAGTTTGAAAAATAAATGTTTAAATCGAATTTGTCGTTTAAAAGGACAGAGGAATTACTTTTTTCTTAATTTCACATATATCTGGTGCATTTAAATAAATAAACTACTAAAAAAATATGTACGGTACAAATGTCTTGTCCGTCCAATGTTTACGTCAAATGTACTAAAACAATCGAAGGCGGTATCATCGAATACGGCAAATAGGTAAATAAACAACATTTTAACCTATTTAAGCGTAGATCATAATCGTTCATATTCTGTAATAAGCGATGCAATTTGTAATTTGTGCTAATCAAGAGAAACTTCATGTAAGGTAATATATATCAAACAATATTAAATGAAAGTTATATACTCTATTAATTCGTAATTTAAAAGAATTGATTACCGTTACGGACCCAGTTCCTGATCAGGACCCAATTCCTGATCATTCTCTTACATAAAATATTACTTTAAACTTGTTGCTGCAAAACCTTTTTTGAAGATTGCAGATATAATTATCTACTATTTAGATTATCTTGCTCAAAGTCTAAAAAGTTTCATTGTAATTGGCTTTTATGGAAATCAGAGTTGATCAGGAATTGCTCTTAGCTGATCAGGAACTGGGTCCGTGACGGTATAAGAAACTTTGAACATTGTAATATTTTTTTAACTACATAAAACTGTTTTTTGATCTCGCCCATTTTAATTTTCTTTATTTATATGATTAATATTATTACATCATATTTTTTATTTTCGGTTTCAAAGACTTTATTTTTTTGAAAATCATACTTTTAAAAAGAGCTAACTTTTTGACAATCACCCGTAGACGATATCTCGGAAAAATATGACGGAGAATTTTTAAAATAAATTGAGCTGAAAAGGTTAGCTTTCGACTATATCTTGGCTGAACTCTTTGCCCAGACTATGAGGTCTTTTATCTTTTAAGATATTTGAGGTTATATTTTTTTAATTTATGATTGCTTATATCTCGAGAATGTCGCTGTCATTTTTTATTAAACAATTGATTTCTTTTTCTTTTTATAACTGTTTTTCTATCTACGATATTTTGGAATGTATACTGCAATTTATGATCATAATTTTATAATTTATTGTAATTTATCTTTTAACAAACAATTAATGATAATAAACACACCTTTTTTGAGTTATTATTTTTTTTATCGGGGTTGAACGTAAGTGGGTGAAGCTTGCATAAGTATGGGATTATGCCCGTTTTGGTTTGTTTATTGTTTATTTTCAGGAAGGGCTTCTTTATTTTGGTTGAGAGCACGGTCGTATACTGTCTTGCAAATGAAGAAAGTGGGTATCAGTATTTTGCAAAAGGATTCGAACCATATAAATAATTTCCCATAAAAGTGATTTGAAACATTATTTTTCTTTTACAAAAATGACTAGATAGTAGTTCGTGTTTTTAGGAAAAGGATAGATATGTTTTCAATAAAATCTTATGCAAAAAGATTCAAATGAAAATGAATGTTATCAAGTGTCTGGGATTTACTTCAAATACAGATACACACTTTCTTAATTTGCAAGCATATAGGACAACGGGGCATTGCCGGTCACCTAAGCAAACGTGCTTGTTATTTTTACTTTCAAATTGTTTTTTTTAACTAAATGATTATTTATTATGTTAGTTCAAACCATTGACTTTAAATATTTCTTATTGGTTTAATATAAGATCTAGCTAGAATCGCTCACTTCGCTCGCGTATTTCATATTTGGTTTTCATAATATATTTTTATATTAAATTAATAAAATTATATAAGTCCATAAAAGACATATTGTTGTAATGAAATACATAAGTAATTAAATAAGTATTATCAATTTTATTATAATTTATAAAATAAAATCATTTTAGTTAATATGATCAAGATTTTATATTTTTTGGTTTAGAAATTAAATTAATATTATTACAACCATATTATTTAATATATTTTATTATATACTATCAACAAAATATTGTTTAAAAATAGTTTAAATAATAAACAACATCTTAAAAAATAAAATACATATAAAAATTTGTTAGATGTCACAAGGTAACCAAATAATGTAGTATACAACAATGTTGAAACATATAATAACATTATGATAAATGATGACTTTAGCATTCAATTAATAACAACACTTAATTAGAGTAAAATTATTTTCAATATTTTTAATTTAAAATGTAGAATAGTAACTACAAATGATAAACTTAAATGGGGACGTAATTTTTTAATCCAATATTATTCATTTATTTTGTTATTGCTCGCATATTATATATTTGGTTGTAATATTATTTTATTATTAAACGGTATTAAAAACTTTAAAACACTGAGATAAGTGTTTAATTATATTTACCAAATTTGGTGTAAGAGTTAACAAATATATAAGGTGAATGTCCCGATTTCTGCTCATATAAGCATTTTGCATCAAACAAAAATGTTTAAAAAGTTATTCTAACATTAATTTATAAAACAGATATGATTATTATTTTAATTATGAATCAGACAATACAATGTAAAGGCGTAAAATCCATTTTAAAAACTTAAATATTAATAATAGTCAATTAAAAGGCGTATGCAAAATGCACCTATTTCTGCTCACAGCAAAAAGCGGTGATTTCGTATGTTAATAAGCGTAAGTATTTCACGATGCATAAGCAGAAAATAGTGTACTTATTGTATAAATACAACTAAAACGTTATTTTTTCGTGATTAGAAATAGGGGCGTGCAGAATGCATCTGCGTCTAACCTCAAACTATCACTATTATCAAGTTTTTTAATTAGAATCTACAATATTTTTAATTCAGCACTACAGATTTTAGTTGTAATGCTAAAAAGGTATAGATAGCTTGGATATAACATATGTTAAAACAACCTTCATATCTATAATAACGGAAAAACTTCGAGTGATTAGAAATAGGGACGTGAGCAGAAATTGGGACATTTACCTTAGTACTATTTTTCTGAGATTCATATAATGCTCTTTTACCTTATAAAATAGAAGGGACAAGAATTGGTCAACTTTTTGACAAACACCCTTAAACAAAAAATTACGTTTTGGTGTATAACAAAAGAAGAGCGATATTAAAACCCAGCGTGAGATGTCGAATATAGAAAGATGTATCGTATTTTCGATTTCTAATTTCGATATTTTAATTAACAAAAAAAAATTAAATGTGTGGGAAGATAACCTCGACACTCGGAGCGCGTATTATATTCTCTAGTAGCTTATAAAAAAGTTCGTGTTAGAGAAGATAGTGAATTTAATGTACTTCCAAATTGCATTTATACTGAAGCGATCAATTTATTTTTAACATACCAAAATAATTTACCGCATCGATTTCAGAATATCGTAAAACAGAGAATTCGTCCTAAAACCAAAACAGAATATTCATTAAAAACAAAAAAAAATTAAGCAGCAGTTGGCAAAAAATGACCTCACAATTTTCGATATATAAGAGATCAATAAAAAAATTTTGAAAAAAAAACATAACCATAAATATTTTGAAAAATAAAAGTTCTCATGATCTGGACAATATAACTCTGCTAAGAGATAGTTAAAAGCTACCTTTCTGAAAATTTAAAAAAAAATAATGCTGTTTTACTCGAAGTTATCGTACAACATATAAAATCAATTTTTTTTACAAAATTATTAGTAACATCGAGAGAAACATTTAGTTAAATTTCACTTTTCTACTTCCGAAAAAAAAATCAATTTGTAAAAAAAATCGATTTTCTAAGTCGTACCATAACTCGAATACAACATAATTGTTCCTTTTGAAAATTTCCAGAAAGGTAGCTTTTAACTATCTCATGGCTGAGCTATTTGTCCAGATCATGAGGATTTTTTATTTTAAAGATGTTTGAGGTTATGTTTATTTAAAAATTCTTTTTTGATCTCTTATATCTTGAGAACGGTACGGTAAATTTTTGCCAACTGGGGCTCATTTTTTTCGTTTTTAATGAAGATTCTGAATTAAAAAGATATTTTAAGATTCATCAACCCGTTTTTGTTTTACAACGATTTCTCTTTTTTATGATATTCTGAAATCGATAAGGTAAATTAGTTTAGTATGTTAGAAATAAATTAATCGCTTCAGTATTAATGCATTTGAAAAAGCATGCATTGCATTGCATTATATTTTCTTTTTTGTTTTCTTTTTATTTTTTTGCATCTTCACTGACACGAAATTTTGTATATGCTATAGAAAATAGCTATAGATAGCTCCCTTCTTTTGTTATACACGAAAACGTAATTTTTTGTTTAAGCTATATCTTAGAAACATATGATGGAACATCCTTAAAATAAATTGAGTTAAAAAGGTAGCTTTCCACTATTTCTTGGCTAAACTCTTTGCCCAGACTATGAGGTATTTTATCTTTAAACTATCACTATTATCAAGTTTTTTAATTAGAATCTACAATATTTTTAATTCAGCACTACAGATTTTAGTTGTAATACTAAAAAGGTATAGATAGCTTGGATACAACATATATTAAAACAACCTTCATATCTATAATAACGGAAAAACTTCGAGTGATTAGAAATAGGGACGTGAGCAGAAATTGGGACATTTACCTTAATTGGTTGAAAAAATATATGGTAACAGTTAACAAATTTCTTAAATACAATTGAACACTTCTCTCAGTGAATATACAAAATAAATATATCGTACTAAGAAATAATACAGTAGATATTCAAACAATCTCATTCAGTTCAGTATAATAATTGAAATAAAATGAATTTTTACATGAATATAAAATAATTGAAAATGTCATTTTAAAATAATCAAAAAATGAATTGTTTTAGATTTTAAAATACGATATGACGGCAATAATTTATAATATATATATAATATAAATATATATTTATAATATTCTTAATAAACAATGATTTTTATGTAGATAAATATATTTA
>OX424575.1:129772614-129910716 GCA_949152435.1 Gastracanthus pulcherrimus | reverse complement strand
ACTCGTGTTACACATCGTATTTCTTTTAAGAAGTGTGTGAATAAGGCCTTTTTCATGCATGCAAAGGGAACGGGAAAATGGGTATTTCTAGTAGTCCACTAGACCTGAGAAATAAAAAGAATAAATTTTGTAAATTCAAAATTTTGAAAAAAAATTTTAAAAGTTTGGAAAAAAATTCTAAAGTTTTTAATAAAATTCAAAATTTTGAAAAAAAAAATCAAAATTTTGAGAAGAAATTTAATAAAAAAAATCAAAATTTTGAGAAGAAATTTAATTAAAAAAAATCAAAATTTTGAGAAGAAATTTAATTAAAAAAAATCAAAATATTGAGAAGAAATTTAATTTAAAAAAATCAAAATTTTGAGAAGAAATTTAATTAAAAAAAATTAAATTAAAAAAATAAAATTAAATAAAAAAAAATATTTTGGAAAAATTTTGAAATAATTTCTAGAGCTCTTCAAGAGCGGGAGGTAATACGAGTACATTACCTCCCACTCCGGCAAAAACGCTCGGAATGCCCAATTTTCCATTCCTTTTGGAAGCATGAAAAAAGCCTTTTTCACGCACGTGTTGCGAAAAAATTATTATTTTTTATTTAAAGTTCATGATATCCATTAATTTAAATCAATAATCAATTTTTCACAACAGTTAATTTTTTGACTGTACAAATAAAAAAGAATTTTATATTTATATATTTTTGTATCTTAAGATATAAATAAAACCAATCAGTTTTCCCTATTTAGTTTTGTGTGGGCAATTTTCTGTGAGGTCCAACTCACAGTCGCCACCGTCAGGTGGCACTAGCCGCACACGCTCTATTTCCCCCTCCGAGCGCCGACCGCTGAGCAACGAGCGTAGCGGCAGGCCAGTGAGTCTCGAGCCCTCCAAGCAAGCGGACGCATCTCTGTTGTCAGCCAGCTGTATCTTGCGACTCTTACAATAAAATTGAAGTACCACAGTATCTTTGGTGATCTTGGATTGTCTCCCTCACTCCCTTCCCTCCGAAACATTGGTCCTCCGAGCCGGACTACGAAACCCAGCGCCACGCAGGTCCATATCCCAACAGGAGGAGGCCGGTGATCGGGAGCGGTCAGACTACCTCGGAGCCGCAGCCATCGCAGCACTGCGTACGTCAGCCGTCCACAAGGTAGCGATAGACTCGCGATCAGGTATGTCAGTGAACATTGCAACGATGCGCGAGCAGGCGCTTCCCGCCATTTTCGGTAGTGCGCGTCCTTTTCTCTCTAATGCTCGCTGTCGTCCGACGTGCGAGGAAGAGACGCCGCCGAAGTCCACCCGCCGCGGGGCTATCGGTGATCGGTCTCGGCGTTCCGCGATGATAGGCGCGCGTCCAGGCATTGCGGCGCGATCATTGCGACGATGCGCGGGTCGGTGCTTCCCGCCATTTTCGGCGGTGCGCGTCCTTTCCTCTCTGAGGCTCGCTTTCGTCCGACGTGCGAGGAAGAGACGCCACCGAGGTACACCCGCCGCGGGGTATCGGTGATCAGTCTCGGGGTTCGGCGGTGACAGGCGCGCGTCCAGGCGTCGCAGCGCGATCATTGCGACGTTGCGCGGGTCGGTGCTTCCCGCCATTTTCATTTGTGTGCGTCCTGTGTTTTTCTGACGCGGTGCATCCCCGCGCGCTGTGTGAGCTTCCGCGGCCGCCGTGTTGCCGTCTGCGCGTCTCTCTCCCTCCTCCTCCTCTCTCTCTCTCGTTCTCCTCGCGCGGCCGGTGCAGCGATATGGCGGTCCTCCAATATCTGGGCGGTGCGAGTTGCAAACATATCAGACTGTGCTCGCACCTTGCAGATCCTCCACTTGGCGCGCCATCTTGCCCCGTCAAGAGAGGGCGCCAGCTATGTTGCCGTCTATGCATCTTGCCCGCTATATCTCTCCCTCGGTGATGGGTCTCGCTGCTCCGTGGTGCCGGGCGCGTGTCCCGGCGCCGCGGCATGATCATTGCAGCGACGCGTGAGCTGGCGCTTCCCGTCATTGCCGACAGTGCGCGTCGCCTTCTCTGATACTCGCTCGTGTCCGAAAAAAAAAAAAAGTATTGGGTTCTGTGTCGTTTTCACGCGCGGCGCTGTGTCTGCCCGCGCGGCGGCCTCTCGCAGTATCCCCGCTCCCTTTTCATTTCCTCCCGGACCGCCAACGACTGAATCGATTCAGCTCAACAGGTTGGCTCACATCGGCACGGTCTCTGACCTCAGATCGTTCTCGCATCTCACGTGATGAACTCGTTGCCCTGAGGACGTCCCACTGCGCGGGGAACTGAATCAGTCGGCTCAACCCTTACGACTAGGCACACCGCCACCGCGGCCTGACGCGCATGAACACAGGTTCGGTTTCGGTCTCGCCTCCCACGGCACTCGAAGGATCGGTCCGCCCCTGGAGAGACTCCACCTCGCATCCAATGCGGCGGATCTGCTCCTTGCGGCTCATGCGACGATCTAATCTCTTCTTAATGTTGCAGGATGGACATCGCGGCGGCTCAGAGGGCGTGGTGGCACGCACAGCTCAGAGGATCAGTAATCAGGACCGTACCTCAAGTTGAGTGGACCGAGGGTCTCGTCCAAAGCCGCCTCGAGCAGCTTGAAAGTTACTGGAGCGACTACCATGCCTGCTGCAACGCGACGGTACGGACGACAACGCAAACAATGAAGGAGAAGAATACTACATCGTGGAAGCCGATTATCTCACAGCACGAGGTCAACTCTACGACGTCCGAGATCGTCTCAACCCGGGCCATGGATCGGGCGCCAACGCTCAACCGACGTCCTCCCATGGTCACAGCCGTCTTCCGAGGATTACTCTGCCCCGGTTCTCCGGGAATAGGGAAGACTGGGAATCATTCAAGAACATGTTCCGCTCTCGCGTCCACGCGGATGCTACCTTGGGGAACGTTGATAAATACTACTACCTCAAGACGCACATCGACGGGGAGGCCAAACTCGCTTTGGACACTCTTCAAGTAACCGGCGACAACTACTCTATCGCTTGGGCCATCCTCGAGTCTCGATACGATCACAGACATCTTCTTGTCCGAGACCACTTGCAGGCCATCAAACGCATCCGTCCTCTCAGAGAAGAGTCGGCTACGGGTCTGCAATCCCTTGCGGATACCCTCGAGCGGCACAGAACGCAGCTACAGTTTCTTGACCGACCCGTCGAACATTGGGACGACTGGTTCTTGTCCTTCGCGACAGACGCCATGGATCCAGTCACGCGTCGTGACTCGGAGGAGGAATTGGAGGAAAATGACAACGCGGCTGGTATCCACCAAACGAGCCACCCAACCTTCGATCAGCTATCCAGATTCCTGCAGAAAAGATGCAGGACGCTCAAGTCGCTCGTTCCCGAACGCACAACCAAATCGATGTGCGGACCGTCATCGAAGTCGAGTGATTCTGCACTTCCACCGCAACGTTTCAAGGTTGCGGCTGCTACCAACGCCCAACGAGCCATCTGCAGCACATGCCGCGGTCCTCATTACACCGGACATTTAGATGATTTCAAGGGTATGACACCGGGAGAGCGCCGGGATCTCGTCACCCGAGAAGGATTGTGCTACAATTGCCTTCAGAAACATCACTCGGCTCGGAATTGCCCATCCACAGGAATTTGCAGGGATTGCGGTGCGCACCACCATACCCTCCTGCATGTCGGCGCAGGCAAAAGATCAGGGCTCTCCATCGACTCGGGCATTCCGACTAAATCCCGACGAGTAGCAAACTCAACATCAGCATGACCCACTCTACCGCCGACCGCCCGGATCTGCCTGGAGGACCAGAAGGGGCGGCGAGTCGAAGTCCGAGCACTCTTGGATCCCTGCTCCGAAGTGACCCTCATCGCACTCCAGTTGGTGCGAAAGTTTGGCGATGTGCTGGAACGGATCGAAGTCGGAGTCGCAGGCGTCAACAGACGACCCATGGACTTCGCTAGAGCCCGGTCTCATCTTCATTTATACAATGACAAGCTTCCCGGACCTCTCCGATTCGAAGCCTACGGCCTGCGAGACCTCCGCCTTTTCACCCCCTCCAGTCGGGTAGACCACAGCCTCCGAGAATTGTTCAACGGCATCAAGTTGGCAGATCCGGCGTTCTGCATCCCCGGCCGGGTCGACGCGGTATTAGGAGCTAATGTCTACCACCAACTGATGTTGTCTAGCACCATTCACCGAGGCTCGTTTCTTGCTCAACAGACCATATTCGGTTGGACCATCACCGGGGCACAGCCCAACGATCACACGCCTGAACTCAAAGTGTCCTGCGTCACCTCCCGGTATCCGCGCCCGCGCCATCACAGGAGCAGCTGATGAGTCTGCTGCAAAAATTCTGGGCTGTGGAAGAGGTGCCCCAAATCATCCGACGCTCTCGGCAAGACATCGACTGCGAACGAATTTTCACGACCAAGCACACCCGAGACGCCACCGGGAGGTATGTCGTTCCACTCTTGAAGAAACCTGACGTTCGCTCGAGCCTTGGAGATAGCTTCAAGAACGCGCGCCAGGCCCTCACCTCCGTTCACCATAGAATGCGTCGAGATAGCCGTTTAAAGAGGGAGTACACAAACTTTATGGAAACCTACCTTCAGCTAGGCCACATGCGGCCTCTTTATCCAGACGAGCTCAACAACGATGAACTGGCCGCACACTACCTCTCTCACCACGCGATCTGGCAGCGCAGCGATGACGGGGATAAGCTCCGGATCGTGTTCAACGCCTATTCCACGAATTCGACGAACGAATTCCGGGAAGTGCCTGAACGACGCACTGTTCCCCGGTCCGAAACTCCAAAACCAGCTTGCGGCGGTCATCACCCGCTGGCGACGACACGAGATCGCGTTCTGCGCGGACATTAGGATGATGTTTCGGCAAATCCTCATCTGTCCTGAGGACATACATCTGCAACGGGTCATTTGGAGTCCTTCAGAGGTCGCTCCTGTCACCCACTACGTCTTGCGAACCGTCACCTACGGAGAGGCCTGCGCGCCCTACTTAGCCCTTCGAACCCTCCAGCAGTTATGTGAAGACGAGGGCGCCCCCTACCCCCGAGCTGTGGAGGCTGTCAAGAAGGAATTATACATCGACGATTTTCTGAGTGGCGCCGATGACGTCGAATCCGCGCTGAGCGGCCGAAATCAGCTCATCGGGATGCTCGGGGCGAGCGGCTTCCAATTGAAGAAGTGGGTCACCAACAATTCGATCCTGCTCGAAGACATTCCGGTCGAGGATCGACTCCGTCCCGACTGGATGCACTTCGCCACCGAGGGACCGGTTACCGAATTGGGGCTTGCCTGGGACCCAGTAGGCGACGCTTCGCCGCTCCGACGTTTGACGACACGGCGCCCGCTACGAAACCGTCGAGTCTCAGGGGACATCGCTCGACTCTTCGATCCAGTTGGATGGTTGAGCCGAATCATCGTAACCGCCAAAGTATTTTTGCAGGACCTTTGGCGTCTGAAGGTCGACTGGGACGACGAGCTTCCCGCACCGACATCTAATCGATGGACCACCTTCAAAAGGAGCCTCAGCGACCTATCGGGGATCACGCTGCCTCGTTGGATTCAATGTCATTCGTCGAGCGAAGTCCAACTGCACGCGTTCGCTGATGCCAGTCGTCGTGCCCTCGCCGCAGCGGTCTGTATCAGGGTCATCCCCTCGACTGGACCCGCACGAATTAGTCTACTCTCGGCCAGAACCAAGCTGACTCCGATTAAGGGTTTGGTCCCCACTGCGAAACCCACCCCCAGATCAACCATCCCACGGCTGGAGCTCCGCGCTGCATTGCTCGCTGCTCGCCTGCTCCAGTCCGCGATTGAGAGTCTAGACATCCCCCTCGCCAGCTGCTATGCATGGAGCGACTCGCAGGTGGTCCTCCATTGGCTTCGCACCGACGACCCGATCGGCAATCATCTCGTGGACAACTACGTGGGTCATATTCAGGAGATTCTCCTCGGTGTTATGTGGTGTTACGTGCCCACTGCAGACAATCCTGCCGATGTGGCCACTCGCAGGACAGAGCCAGCGGTCCTTGCCCGTCATGAGCTGTGGTGGAGCGGCCCGACATGGTTAACGTCGCCAACAAGCCTCTGGCCCGGCGACTCACCCCCTGAGAGTACCCTTAACCTTGAAATGGAGGCCACTCCAATCAGTTGTCTCACTACCACGACCATTGATCCGATTGACCCAGCGTACTCTGAGCGATTTTCATGGCTCACCCGTCTCCTAAGAGTCACCGCTCGATGCCGACGACTGTTTCAGCACCGCAGGGACCCTCAGCACCCCAGCCCTATAGCTCCTCTGACAGCTCTCGAACTCCAACAAGCGTTCTCCATCTGCTCGCGATTGGCTCAACATCGGGACAATTCATCAGAAATCGCGGATCTGGAGCAGGGTCGATCGGTTCGAACCGACAGCCCATTGAGACGTCTGAACCCGTTCCTTGATAACGACCGTGTACTCCGAGTCGGCGGGCGACTTCAGCAATCCCAGCTCCCCTACGAGGAGCGTCATCCGGTGATTCTGAGCGGTGGCTGTCATTTGGCTCTACTCGTCATCAATTGGGCCCATCATCGAGCGCTCCACGTCGGATTTCAGCTGACCTACGCTCATACCATCCGGCGTGCGTGGATCGTCAGAGGGAAGAGCAAGGTCAAGGCCCAGGTTCGCGCATGTGTGGTGTGTGCCAGATGCACCGACCGACCTTTGACCCAGGTTATGGCCTCCCTACCCGCCGCTCGAGTAACGCCATCGAGACCATTTAGCCGCTGCGGTGTCGACTATGCTGGACCGTTTACCATCCTACGGTCCAAAGGACGGGGCGTGACCTCGTCGAAAGGCTACGTTGCGGTGTTCGTCTGCCTCGCAACTAAGGCTGTGCACTTGGAGCTCTCAGGGGACCTCACTACCGAAAGCTTCCTCGGAGCGCTGACACGCTTTATCGGACGGCGAGGCCGACCTTCGGAAATCTGGAGTGATAATGCCACTAACTTCCGCGGTGCCGATGCGGAGCTCCGACGCCTGCTCCATGCAGCCGCACTCGACTGGCAGATGGCGGCTGGGACCCTGGCTAACGAGGGCATCACATGGCGCTTCATCTCCCCATCCGCTCCCCATTTTGGAGGCATTTGGGAAGCCGGCGTGAAATCGGCGAAGACACACCTCAGGCGAGTCGCAGGCCCAAAGAAGATGACCTACGAGGAATTTGCAACCCTGCTCGCTGAGGTCGAGATGGTATTGAATTGTCGCCCGATCTCCCCGCTTTCAGGTGATGTGGACGACCTGGAGGTGCTCACACCCGCCCATTTCCTCATCGGGGGTCCGCTGAACTCCATCCCGCAGCCGAGCGTCGCCGAAGCCGATCTCCCGAGATTGACACACTGGCAATTGATCCGAGGACTTCGAGACAGCTTTTGGTCACGCTGGAGCCGAGAGTACCTCAACACCCTTCAGCAACGAGCGAAATGGACCAGACCTCGAAAGAACTTGGCCATCGGAGATCTCGTCGTGATCATCGATCCCCCCTTCCTTCGATCGAGCGGCAAGTGGCCCCTTGCTCGCGTCACCGAGGTCCATCCCGGGCGAGATGATCTCGTCCGGGTCGTCACGGTCAAAACGGCCGACGGTAGCTACACCAGACCAATCACCAAGCTAGTTCGCCTCCCTATCGACGCCTCAACGGATACCGCACCCGAGGGATTAGCGCCAGACACTTCAACCTCCCCGTGACGGCGGGCGGTACACTGGACTGCTCCAACTCGGATTATCATTCTCGGAACGAGGCGGGCGGTTTGTGTGGGCAATTTTCTGTGAGGTCCAACTCCCAGTCGCCACCGTCAGGTGGCACTAGCCGCACGCGCTCTATTTCCCCCTCCGAGCGCCGACCGCTGAGCAACGAGCGTAGCGGCAGGCCAGTGAGTCTCGAGCCCTCCAAGCAAGCGGACGCATCTCTGTTGTCAGCCAGCTGTATCTTGCGACTCTTACGATAAAATTGAAGTACCACAGTATCTTTGGTGATCTTGGAACTCCCCCCCCCTTCCCTCCAAAACAAGTTTATTAGTCCTACTATTAAAGCTTATAGTTACACTTGTTAGAACATCTATTTATTATTATAAAATATTTAATTATTCTATTCTTCTTGCGCAGAACAGGTATTGCTTCCTCCTGGAGAAAGCTTTGTAATAGTAAAAAAAACTGCTGCCAATTCATTGGCACTTAGCTTCCTCCATCATTGTTAATTTTATTCTTTCTCCAGTATAACATTATTTGTTATATTTAATTCTGTGAACAGTCTAATCAGCGATCGAAAGTAATCAATCAAAAAGTTAAAGAAAAATCATAATAATACATTGTGATAAAATAAAAACATATGAGTAAATTAAAATTTTTTTTATTTCAAATCTACAAGAATTCAAAAAAATTAAAGTTAATTAATGAGAAATTACTCAGTAATACGTAACAAATAAGCTATCAAATGTGATCAAATAATTGAAGAAAAAATGATACATATGAAAAATCGTTATAAAACAAAAACGAATCAATGAATCTCAATTTTCTTTTTAGTTCAAATCTTCATTTAAAGACAAAAAACAAGCGTTCATCGGTGAAAAATTACCATGTAATACATACAAAGTCAGCAATCAAAAGTAAGCCATCAAAATATTAAAGAGAAACTTTAAAAATGAAAAGTCGCGATAAAACAAAATCGAATTATTTATCCCAAAAAAATTTTTTATTTCAAAATTTCATTAAATGTTAAAAAATATAAGCGTTTATTACTGAAAAACTGTATATATAACATATATATCAAAATTGTAATCCGTAAGAAATCAGCAATCAAAAGTAAGCCATCAAGAAATTAAGGGGATAGGCCACAGTAGAGTGCAAAAAATCATGTGTATATTCAACAACGGTTTTTGATGTAAAAAAGTAATTTATTCATAAAAATAATTATAAACCTATATACTATAACTGAAAAACTATGCAAAAAAATTAAAAAAAAATTTTTTTTCAACAAAATGGCGGATTACAGGCTATTTCTTTTAGTGCCTTTATTTTTTGTTGCTCTGCGGCCGTACAAATTCTGACCGTAATTTTTGATCTGGAACAAAAAAAAAATTTCTTGTTAATCTTCATCTAAATACCTAGCAAAACACGTAGCCGAATTCCAAAATATTGATTTTATCCAAAACGGCGCCTACTTGAAGTTGAAACCTTAATTTCGTATGAAAAATTTCGTTTAAAATTGGTCATAAAATGGAAAGTTTTTAATTAATCGAAAAATCCCTACGCTTTTTGATGTGAAATTCAATTTCAATGATGATGTCAAAATTTGAAGTCGATCGGATAAAAATTGTCAAAGTTATTTGTACGGCCAATTTAAAAAATGTCGTTTTGAGAAAAACGCGTTTAAAGTTCTACATGTAAGTTTCTTATTGTTAAACTTAAAAAAAGGAACTAAAAAATTTTTTTACCATTAGTCTGCGACGCCAGCATCATGAAGCTGCCCTTCCAACTCAAGATTTTCCTCTTCTTGGCTTTTTCTGAGCGATTTTGCGCCCAATCGTGCCTCCTTCACCACATTATTATTTTGCGTGAAGCCTCCTAAACAGCGAGTCAACAAATCATCGTTTGAAAGTTCTTCATAAATATGCTTGATGGCATTAAAAACTTCCTGATTAAATGGCTTTTTATGCTTGTAAGAAGCAAGAGAGTTCGTAGCTCTAGCTCTTTGCCATGAACACCACGAGTCGGCACCGCATGGGCAATTGTCGTGCTGCGGATTATCGTCGTCAGAAAGCTTGTGATAAAGCGAGGTCCAATTTCCTCTTTCATTTTGTCGATACAGCCAGTATTTCTTCGTATCCCCAATCCATAGTACATACTTAAATTATCAATTAATTTTCCCGTTAACTTGCCTCTGCCGCCAAGTCCTTTCGTTTTTTTTTTCAAATTTCGGAGACGAGTGCCCATGCGCTTTTCAACGTGATTATGCACTCTTTTTTTTACAACAAAATCTTTATAAGGTGATGAATCTATGATTCCTTTAAAAGTTTTGCTGTCGCCATCTCCAATATAATATGCGTACTTCGTTCCGTTTAATTTTTCAGAACGTTCAAACATGTCTTTGGTGGAGTCAACCTCCATTTTTCCTGCCGAGCCGTCGTAATTACTTTTACATGAATCTTTATGTTCTTCAAACCATTCTTCATATTCAGCCGTGCCTTCTTTACCTTTCCAAAACTCGCAGGATTTACAGTATTTTGATTTCACGTCTATATCGACAACCTTCCCCGTGAATCAACCAATTAAAGTCATAACACCGAAAAGGGAACTATATCCCCTCTTTCGCCAAGTTCCATCGCCTGAAACTGTAATCCCCTCGTTCTGTCCTTGTTTAAGGGGGGGGGGGGAAGGTATTTAAATTTTATTTTTCGTATTTTTTTTTATTTTTGAAACTGAATGCGTTGCATTTCAAGAATATTGTGTAAAAATTTCAAGTCGATCGGAGCAAAATTGCAGGTGTTATGAATATTTTCCTACCTGTTGGATTTTCATACCTGCTCGGTTCTAGCGCGCTATTGTTACCTGGCAGCTATATTATACCGAATCGTTCCTCCTACTTTCTTTTATAGAAATTTGAAGACAAGTATAAACATGCTCATACCTGTACCGTATATTTAGTCAGTGTAGAGAATATAATTTAGTCGGAGGCTTCACGCGAAACAACAATGAGAGTTTGAACCAACTTACATGGCAAACCTCACCAAAGCACTTGAGTGGAACTTCTGTGATAGTTGAGATTGCGTCTTATGTGGCAGCCTGTGTCTTCAATGAAGGTTCTTTTGCTCTACTATCCTTCATGCAAGACATGGGAATCAGTAGTGGATCAAGCGCTCATGAATGGGCGCGATCAACTGATCACATTCGTATAAACCGAGCAGAGCAGGAAGCTGAAAATCAAACTAGAAATGGCAGGATTCGTCGTAGATAGGAGCAAAAAGATGCTTTAGTCATCATAGATGACAGCAACATCCTCTATGGACCTGGCATCGATGATTCAGTGTGAAGTAAGCCAATAAATCTCGTTTATGAACGTTTTATTCCAAATTATTTAGTGTTTAAAACTTTAAAGCGTTTTTCCCAAAACTCAAGTTTTCAAAGTCGGTGCCCATCATAACTTCAAAACTATGCACCGATTCTTTCGAAATTTTAAACACTATTTCTTTACATAATTTATGAGGTAACGCTGGAGTTTTTTTTCCAAATTCGTTTATATTTTTCATTTTACAATAACAAATTAGCCGGTTTTTTTTGGCAAAAATCGCGTTTTTTCATGTAAAGTGTTCCCGCAAAGTGAAAAATAGACATTTCGAAAATCCCTCCCAGCATTACCTTGGAAAAGCAATTATCTGACGAACGAACTTTGGTTTTTTGATTTCAGATGATCCAGCACCGAGTTATGAGGGGCACCGCAATTCAACTTTTTTCTGAGACGCTTCCGAATAATTGATGCCATTGCCGTATTTTTCAATATTTTTTCATAAAAATATTCCACAATATTATTTAAATGGACTACAATAATGTAACATTGGTTTTAATAAATAAATTTTAACTGAGTCGTGAGAACAAAATCACAAAAATGTGCTTTTTTTGCACAAATTAGCCTCCCCCCCCCCCCCCCCAAGAGACTCTGCTTTCTCTTCTGCAGCTGCCCTTTTCATACTGTTTATGCGCACAGCTGCCGTTGCGACAGATATTGTTTCGACAATTTTATTTTGTCATAAAATGAGTGGTACGAGGGTAGTTCAATAAGTCTTTAGAATAAAGTATAAAAACAATTTTTTTTGGGTAAATTTTTTTTTATTTTTCAACATAATCTCCTTGGAGCTCTATACACTTGGTCAATCGCTTTTTAAGTTTTTTTAATCCTTCAGAAAAGTGCGTTTTCGGAAGTTCCTCAAAATAAGCACTTACAGAGGCAATGACGTCTTCGTTATCCGTAAATCTCTGTCCACCGAGCCATTTTTTCAAGTTTGGAAATAAGAAAAAGTCACTGGGGGCTAAATCTGATGAATACGGTGGGTGTTCGACCAATTCGAATTTTAGTTCTTCAATTTTAGCCATTGAAACGAAGCATGTGTGAACTCGGGCGTTGTCGTGATGAAAGAGAATTTTTTTCTCGCCAAATGTGGTCGTTTTTTTTTAATTTCTTCTTTCAGCTGCTCTAATAATGATGCATAATACTCACCAGTAATTGTTTTACCCTTTTCCAAGTAGTCAATAAGTATAATTCCACGTGCATCCCAAAAAACTGTAGCCATAACCTTACCAGCTGACTTTACGGTCTTTGCCTTCTTTGGAGCTGGTTCGCCTGTGGAAATCCACTGTTTGGATTGTTCCTTTGTCTCAGGAGTGTAGTGGTGTATCCATGTTTCATCCACAGTCACAAATCGACGAAAAAATTCCTCAGGGTTCCGACTTATGCGCACCAAAAGAGCCTCAGAGGCGACCACTCTATTGCGTTTATTCTCAGCTGAGAGCAAACGCGGCACCCATCTTGCCGATAGCTTTTTCATGCCTAATTTTTCATGTAGAATTGAAACAACTGCACCTATAGATATCCTTGTGGCCTCAGCTAACTCACGCACTTTTAATCTTCTATCCTTCAACACCATATCGTGGATTTTATTGATGATTTCGGGAGTAGTTGCTTCTACGGGCCTTCCTGAACGTGGTTCGTCACTTATTGATGTACGACCACGCTTAAATTCATTTACCCAGTTATAAACCGTTGCTAAGGCAGGGGCAGATGTGCCATGAACTGAGTCCAATTCATTTTTTCTCATATGGAGTTAAACCCTTTAAATGAAAATGTTTAATTACCGCTCTGAACTCGTTTTTTTCCATTTTTCTTAACAAGCGATTTTTTTTTTCAATTGGTTATAAAAACACGTAAACTCAGAAGATGTGGACTGTGACTGCACCATATATCTAGTCGGGAGTGGTGCTGACTGAAAACAGATGATTTGGAGCGATTCGCGCGCCATCTGTTGGTCATTCTAAAGACTTATTGAACTACCCTCGTATATAGGTCGCGGCAATTCCATGAAGGCGCAAAACTTTTTGATACCATATTTTCATAACCGTTGCCTACATAAGGGCTGTTTGGAATTTCAGTTTTTTCACAGTTCTTGCACGAAACTACGATTTTAAAACCCAAATCGCATGCACTTGACTCGGTAAATTTGACATTTTCGCCGCACTTCTTACAAACAACCACTTCAGAAATTGCGCTCATCACTGATATAAAATTTATAAATTTATAACCGTAATCACCTTCTACGTTTACATTGCTCGCACTTGTTGACATTCGCATTTTTTTGCTGACGCGCTCACGCCTGTTACACCAGCCTCAAACTCGTAGTGATTCGAAGGTCTGTGTTTTGAAGCTCTAGGCTTAGATGAAGACCAAGAATTCGATTTCGATTCCTTTGTTGATCGATACAGTCTTTGTTTCCCAGACATTTTGACTTTTCACGAGAAAAAAAAGCTCTCAAAAAAAAACCACACAGAAGTATGCTAGAAACAGAAAACAACTATGCGGCGTCGTTTCAACGGTTATACTGATATTATATGATGCTCAACAGGTATATTTTCGTTTAAAAATACAAAAAGCGCCCTCTAAACATTTCCACATTTACCGATCGATGGTCAATCATGCCTAATGTAGGTACGTATAAACTCTAAAAATCGAAGGACGCGGCGCGCCTGAGCGCGCTCGTGCGCGCAGCAGGTGCACTCGCATTACCCGCTCAAAGTCGGTTAAAAAATTTTTTTCCCGCTATAATTCGAATTGCATCTTGTTTTTATGATGATAAAGTATTGTTTAAGCCGAAAAAAGATTTCGATTTTATGAAAATTCTACTGTGGCCTAATCCCTTAAAATGAACCATAAGCATGAAAATTCGTTATCAGACAAAAACTAATCAATAAATCTAAAAAAAAAATTATTTATAATTTTCATTAAATGATGAAAAAATAAGCGTTAATGGGTGAAAAATTAACGTGCAATTGTAATTTAGTATAACCTTAAATATGTTGAAAAATAAAAGCCCTCATGGTCTGGGTAAAGAACTCAGCAAAGAGATAGTTAAAAACCACCTTTCTGAAAAATTTTAAAAATAATAATGCCGTTTTATTTAAGTTATTGTACAACATAGAAAATCGATTGTTTTTTACGAAATGATTTCTTCGATAGAGTAGCTGTTAAGTACACAAATACAGTCGAGTTTTCCGGCCGCAAAGTGTCACTTTACGGACTCGAATGTGTAAAGTTCCTTTTTCAAATGTATTATCATTGAATCAATGATATTATTTCTAAGGTATTAAAAATCCCAAAAAACTAGAACTCAAAAATAGAAAAACCGTTAAATAACCGAATACACACACACACATCCATACCGACATTCTTTTAAAATAGTGTATTCTGTGTGTGTGTGTGTGTGTGTGTGTGTGTGTGTGTGTGTGTGTGTGTGTGTGTGTGTGCGTGCGTGCGTGCGTGCGTGCGTGCGTGCGTGCGTGCGTGCGTGCGTGCGTGCGTGCGTGCGTGCGTGCGTGCGTGCGTGCGTGCGTGCGTGCGTGCGTGCGTGCGTGCGTGCGTGCGTGCGTGCGTGCGTGCGTGCGTGCGTGCGTGCGTGCGTGCGTGCGTGCGTGCGTGCGTGCGTGCGTGCGTGCGTGCGTGTGTGTGTGTGTGTGTGTGTGTGTGTGTGTGTGTGTGTGTGTGTGTGTGTGTGTGTGAGTCACTCTATAACTAGAGCGATGTATGGTTAAATTAATTAATGTTTTAGGGTTCATTTTTATTTGTTTTTTCTTTGGGGTGGAGGCTGAAAAGTAATATTGTATGTTTTCCGATGTGTTTTAATTGCCTTAGAAATAATATCAGCGGTTCAATAATAATACATTTGAAAGAGCTTAAAATTATCTATCTTCTCCGACTCGAAACTTTTAAATTTTCTTATTTTTTATGCACTGAAATTTCATTTTTTATTTAAGCAGTTATATCTCGGAAATATATCACGAAAATTTATTTAAAAAATTTCTAGTTATCAGTATTACCAAGAACCATATTCAGTAAAGTTTTCGAGTCTTTATATTTTTATGCTTTTGAAAAAAAAAATAATTCTTTAAAAGAATTGATTTTCAGGATTTAATGTATACTAAAAAAACGGACAATTATATGTCGTTGTAAATAAATTCTATTCGTTATCTATACGTTGGTGGGTTGTTGTTTATTGAAATTTATTTACAATTATAATGCAAATGAACATTTATTTGTATTATAAATATACGTTTAATAATAGTGATAGAGAAACCGAGGTTAATAGTATATATATATAAAGGGTTAACCTGCAAAAAATATGAATATCTGGAGCACAAGTAATTATTTAGAGTTGTCGCTTAGATATTCAGACGTATATAAAATTAAACAATTAAAAAAATTTTAAGTAATGAAATTGACTTGGATTTGCAAGTCTAAAAATATGTATATATTTGATAAATAGACACAATTTACTTTTAATTTATGTACCTCAGATATACTTCAAAGTTTCTTTTCTTAAAGAACTGCGATTTTGAACTTTTAAAATTTGTAAAAATTGAATAATTATTTCTGTATTGTATTCTGTACATATGTCAATCTAATGCATACATTCGTAAATGTGACATAATTTCCTTTAGATTGATGTATTTTACATGTCCTTTAACTTTTAATTTTGTTAAATAAATTTAATTTTGAATTTTGAAAATTTGTTAAAAATTGAAAAAAACTTCTTTGTATACGCTAAATATGTCAAAATAACGTATACATTCGTAAAGCTGACTTTCCTTTTGATTGATCTATCTTACATGTACTTAAAAGTTATTTTTGTTAAAGAAATGTAATTTTGAATTTGGGAATTTGTTAAAATTGAAAAAAAATTGCCATTTTATATTTTAGATATGTCAAATTAATGCATATATTCGTAAAACTGACTTAATTTTTTTTATAGATCTATCTTATATACTCTAAAGTACTCTAAAGTCTATCACATGGTCCTATATTCATAAAATAAAAGTTTAAGTGTAAATATTCAATAAATATTTGTGCATTAAATCTCTTTGAGAAAGCATTCTACTAAAGCAGTTGCGGTTTTTTGTTATAGCATAAATAATAAACCCGTTAGTGTCGTATGCGTCTTGGAGGATACAATTTTTTTTTTCGTTTTTTAAAGATTTTGTTTTTTTAGCTATTATTTCATGAAAAATTATTTTCGGGCCAACGAAACAAAAGTTGCTAAGTATATTACCTGATTTTAAATATCACAAAATATTTACTGAATATATTTAATAACAGCAGCATAAAAGTGTATTCTACAAAATAAATTGAAATGAATGGCAATCGTTTTGAACAATTACTATTTTTATTATTAAGCAATGAACATATGGCACTACAGTTTACGGAGATTCGACAAATTTTGTATGTCAATGACAATGAAATATATTTAATTTGTAAAGTACGGGAGATAATGAGATTTGATAAACATTTCTATGGATATAGTGTTATGCCAACACAACAATATGTAATACACTCAAAATATAATTTGTTAGCAGAGGGACTGCGTAGCTCAGTTGGTTAAGGCGCACGCCTTAGCTAGCGGAGATACGCTCGCCTGAGCGGCCTGGGTTCGATTCCCGGTGGGAGCAGATCATGGATTTTTTCTCTGTTTCCTGCCGGAAGGGAACTCAGACCGCGCACTGATCCTGGCGGAGGTTTTTTCCTACGGGTTTTTCCTCCGTCACAGGTTATCGGAATAGGTAGAAATCTGCGATGTCGGTAACTTGGGCGAATGCGGGATCGGTGTGAGGAAGGTGGGGTGTTATTAGGATCAAATACCTCCACACATAGGTGGGGGAGGTATCCTGTAAAAACTCGAAAAGGTATGCAGGTTGGAAAGAAACGTATATTTTTTATAATTTGTTAGCTTGTACACCCATGAAAGATCTGTAATTCGTATCGGAGAATCGTTTCTCATTTATTATTGTTAAATTACTGTGTACAATTATTTTCGTGCATTTATATTTTCAAGTATGTATATTTTTAGGGCCTCTATCCACTAAAAGTATTATATTATTATTATATTTAACCTTACATTTTATAAGTAATAAAATAAGTAATAAAATTCATAATAATACATATATTGTCGTATTTTATTTGGTGATATACGTTTATGCTGTTTTGTATACACCGTTATATATATATATATGACGAAAAATTACGTTAGAAATTGTAATGTTATTCTAGTCGCGAATAATTTACAATAAATGTAGTGCATTTGCTGCGTCCAACGTGGATCGGATTATAACCTGCGTTAGACGTACCAAATTTCCTAGCCGTGTTAGTAAAGATTTTAAACCCATATTTTATACTTTTGACCTAATCCTCAAAAAATTGTACTGTTGAAGAGCAGTATTTTTATACTGATTTTACAAACAGAATTATAAACTCACTTTGTTTAACGTAGGTCGGTTTATAACCTTCGTTGAACGTAGCGATATTATGAAAAGATATTTACAGTGTATGAAAATAAGCTCTGAAAAAAAAATTTCAGCCCTTAAAGTCCCCTGCGTGATTAATATATATATATATATTTATTTATCCACAGATTTCTATATTTATATATATATATATATATATACCTGGGGAGGGAGGGGGGCTTTGTCTGATGACTCGCTCGAAAGTAAATATTTTCTTACTTTACAATCCAGAGTGACTTTTTTTCTTTATTGCGTCGAATGATGAACATGAATACTCAATCGGACGCAGTAGTACGCACGACTACCGCTACGTGGCGTAGTCCCTGGTGCTAGCCTCTTTCCCACTATAAAAAAAATGACTGTAGAGGATAAGTATACCGGCCCAACGATGCGCTCGTATTAATTTGCGATCAAGTTGTTTGTCACTCGATCGCTGGTTTCTGGTTTCTCATCAACTGATTTTTGTTGAAAGAGCTTTTCAGCAGATTAATTTGTATTTTTTCGAAAATTGCATCGAGTATTAATATAAGTATCATCGATAATTTCTGCATTTTTTAAAGTAAATAGTGCTTATTTTTACAGCGATCAAAGCAGTTGTCTATTGATAAATAATATCCATTATACATTCGAAAAATAAATGCGATCACGAAGAAAATCGGACAAAAGTATGCGCTCCATGCGGGAAGAAAATAATTTTTAACAATAAACCTTCCCAAAATTTTGTATTAACTAAAGAACATATCAAAGTGATATATTCATAAAATAAAAGTTTAAGTGTAAATATTCAATAAATATTTGTGCATTAAATCTCTTTGAGAAAGCATTCTACTAAAGCAGTTGCGGTTTTTTGTTATAGCATAAATAATAAACCCGTTAGTGTCGTATGCGTCTTGGAGGATACAATTTTTTTTTTCGTTTTTTAAAGATTTTGTTTTTTTAGCTATTATTTCATGAAAAATTATTTTCGGGCCAACGAAACAAAAGTTGCTAAGTATATTACCTGATTTTAAATATCACAAAATATTTACTGAATATATTTAATAACAGCAGCATAAAAGTGTATTCTACAAAATAAATTGAAATGAATGGCAATCGTTTTGAACAATTACTATTTTTATTATTAAGCAATGAACATATGGCACTACAGTTTACGGAGATTCGACAAATTTTGTATGTCAATGACAATGAAATATATTTAATTTGTAAAGTACGGGAGATAATGAGATTTGATAAACATTTCTATGGATATAGTGTTATGCCAACACAACAATATGTAATACACTCAAAATATAATTTGTTAGCAGAGGGACTGCGTAGCTCAGTTGGTTAAGGCGCACGCCTTAGCTAGCGGAGATACGCTCGCCTGAGCGGCCTGGGTTCGATTCCCGGTGGAGCAGATCATGGATTTTTTCTCTGTTTCCTGCCGGAAGGGAACTCAGACCGCGCACTGATCCTGGCGGAGGTTTTTTCCTACGGGTTTTTCCTCCGTCACAGGTTATCGGAATAGGTAGAAATCTGCGATGTCGGTAACTTGGGCGAATGCGGGATCGGTGTGAGGAAGGTGGGGTGTTATTAGGATCAAATACCTCCACACATAGGTGGGGGAGGTATCCTGTAAAAACTCGAAAAGGTATGCAGGTTGGAAAGAAACGTATATTTTTTATAATTTGTTAGCTTGTACACCCATGAAAGATCTGTAATTCGTATCGGAGAATCGTTTCTCATTTATTATTGTTAAATTACTGTGTACAATTATTTTCGTGCATTTATATTTTCAAGTATGTATATTTTTAGGGCCTCTATCCACTAAAAGTATTATATTATTATTATATTTAACCTTACATTTTATAAGTAATAAAATAAGTAATAAAATTCATAATAATACATATATTGTCGTATTTTATTTGGTGATATACGTTTATGCTGTTTTGTATACACCGTTATATATATATATATGACGAAAAATTACGTTAGAAATTGTAATGTTATTCTAGTCGCGAATAATTTACAATAAATGTAGTGCATTTGCTGCGTCCAACGTGGATCGGATTATAACCTGCGTTAGACGTACCAAATTTCCTAGCCGTGTTAGTAAAGATTTTAAACCCATATTTTATACTTTTGACCTAATCCTCAAAAAATTATACTGTTGAAGAGCAGTATTTTTATACTGATTTTACAAACAGAATTATAAACTCACTTTGTTTAACGTAGGTCGGTTTATAACCTTCGTTGAACGTAGCGATATTATGAAAAGATATTTACAGTGTATGAAAATAAGCTCTGAAAAAAAAATTTCAGCCCTTAAAGTCCCCTGCGTGATTAATATATATATATATATATATTTATTTATCCACAGATTTCTATATTTATATATATATATATATATATATATATATATATACCTGGGGAGGGAGGGGGGCTTTGTCTGATGACTCGCTCGAAAGTAAATATTTTCTTACTTTACAATCCAGAGTGACTTTTTTTCTTTATTGCGTCGAATGATGAACATGAATACTCAATCGGACGCAGTAGTACGCACGACTACCGCTACGTGGCGTAGTCCCTGGTGCTAGCCTCTTTCCCACTATAAAAAAAATGACTGTAGAGGATAAGTATACCGGCCCAACGATGCGCTCGTATTAATTTGCGATCAAGTTGTTTGTCACTCGATCGCTGGTTTCTGGTTTCTCATCAACTGATTTTTGTTGAAAGAGCTTTTCAGCAGATTAATTTGTATTTTTTCGAAAATTGCATCGAGTATTAATATAAGTATCATCGATAATTTCTGCATTTTTTAAAGTAAATAGTGCTTATTTTTACAGCGATCAAAGCAGTTGTCTATTGATAAATAATATCCATTATACATTCGAAAAATAAATGCGATCACGAAGAAAATCGGACAAAAGTATGCGCTCCATGCGGGAAGAAAATAATTTTTAACAATAAACCTTCCCAAAATTTTGTATTAACTAAAGAACATATCAAAGTGATATATTCATAAAATAAAAGTTTAAGTGTAAATATTCAATAAATATTTGTGCATTAAATCTCTTTGAGAAAGCATTCTACTAAAGCAGTTGCGGTTTTTTGTTATAGCATAAATAATAAACCCGTTAGTGTCGTATGCGTCTTGGAGGATACAATTTTTTTTTTCGTTTTTTAAAGATTTTGTTTTTTTAGCTATTATTTCATGAAAAATTATTTTCGGGCCAACGAAACAAAAGTTGCTAAGTATATTACCTGATTTTAAATATCACAAAATATTTACTGAATATATTTAATAACAGCAGCATAAAAGTGTATTCTACAAAATAAATTGAAATGAATGGCAATCGTTTTGAACAATTACTATTTTTATTATTAAGCAATGAACATATGGCACTACAGTTTACGGAGATTCGACAAATTTTGTATGTCAATGACAATGAAATATATTTAATTTGTAAAGTACGGGAGATAATGAGATTTGATAAACATTTCTATGGATATAGTGTTATGCCAACACAACAATATGTAATACACTCAAAATATAATTTGTTAGCAGAGGGACTGCGTAGCTCAGTTGGTTAAGGCGCACGCCTTAGCTAGCGGAGATACGCTCGCCTGAGCGGCCTGGGTTCGATTCCCGGTGGAGCAGATCATGGATTTTTTCTCTGTTTCCTGCCGGAAGGGAACTCAGACCGCGCACTGATCCTGGCGGAGGTTTTTTCCTACGGGTTTTTCCTCCGTCACAGGTTATCGGAATAGGTAGAAATCTGCGATGTCGGTAACTTGGGCGAATGCGGGATCGGTGTGAGGAAGGTGGGGTGTTATTAGGATCAAATACCTCCACACATAGGTGGGGGAGGTATCCTGTAAAAACTCGAAAAGGTATGCAGGTTGGAAAGAAACGTATATTTTTTATAATTTGTTAGCTTGTACACCCATGAAAGATCTGTAATTCGTATCGGAGAATCGTTTCTCATTTATTATTGTTAAATTACTGTGTACAATTATTTTCGTGCATTTATATTTTCAAGTATGTATATTTTTAGGGCCTCTATCCACTAAAAGTATTATATTATTATTATATTTAACCTTACATTTTATAAGTAATAAAATAAGTAATAAAATTCATAATAATACATATATTGTCGTATTTTATTTGGTGATATACGTTTATGCTGTTTTGTATACACCGTTATATATATATATATGACGAAAAATTACGTTAGAAATTGTAATGTTATTCTAGTCGCGAATAATTTACAATAAATGTAGTGCATTTGCTGCGTCCAACGTGGATCGGATTATAACCTGCGTTAGACGTACCAAATTTCCTAGCCGTGTTAGTAAAGATTTTAAACCCATATTTTATACTTTTGACCTAATCCTCAAAAAATTGTACTGTTGAAGAGCAGTATTTTTATACTGATTTTACAAACAGAATTATAAACTCACTTTGTTTAACGTAGGTCGGTTTATAACCTTCGTTGAACGTAGCGATATTATGAAAAGATATTTACAGTGTATGAAAATAAGCTCTGAAAAAAAAATTTCAGCCCTTAAAGTCCCCTGCGTGATTCAGTAGAATGTTCTGAATTTTTAGGCATAGCCAAAAAACGGTTATTTTAAAAAAATTCTAGGAAGCTCCCATTTTGATTAATTAGCAACCTTTAAATGTTTTTTTTCAAAATTTTAAAAAATTTGAGAATGTTTTTTGAACAATTGCTTATGCTAATGAACTTACCAGGTACCATTGCTCTTTAAATAATGGGTCGGTAAATAAATTCTGAAGTGGCACGCCTCGGTTCCTTTGACGGTGGTAGCTCTCTTGTCGCGCTCTTGGCTCGTAGTCGTGAAAAAATGGAGGGTAATCCTCGAAACCGGCGCTGTCCGATGAAAAATCTCTTTTTTTGCGCTTTCTCTCATGCTGTTGTTGAAACCAGTGCACCTGCAATCAAGAAAACATATATTTTCTATTATTCTCGTATATTCAATGCTTACAACTTCTTTTGATTTTAATCAAGCACTTATTTTGATTTACCGCTTATTCCATGATACGCAGACATTATAGCTACGAGCCGTAACTTTTATATTTAACCATTTACACAAAAACAAGAAGAAACAAGAAAAAGAAAAAATTAAGTAGATTGTGGTTGTGAATTTAAGTCAAAGCTGCTCAATTAAAATGTTTACAGAATAGACTATTCATCCCATTTACGGTCTCGGTGGCAGAACTAAACTTGCCACATAATAAGTTACTACAACAGGCGAGTTTTCTGAGAATACGATAAATCAACTTAATACTTTTTACCGTATTCTAGAATTTCCATTTCCAGAAAGCAAACTGTCTGTTCCACGTTTCACATTGCTTTTTTTATCATTACGAAAAACATAAATATTTTTAAAAAATATTATACTCAAATAAACTTTGCATCTGCTGTAAAAATATTTGTTTGCATATTTGTATGTATGTATGTATGTATGCATGTGAATCTGTGTATGTATGACTGTGCGTTCGTGCGTGCGTGCGTGCGTGTGTGTGCGTGTGTATATGTGTATGTGCGTGTGTATATGTCTCTGTGTGTATGTGTTCGTGCGAGCGTGCGTGCGTGTATGTGTGTGTGCTGCGTGCATGGGTACGTGAGTGTATGCGTATATATGTGTGTGTGTGTGTGTGTGTGTGTGTGTGTGTGTGTGTGTGTGTGTGTGTGTGTGTGTGTGTGTGTGTGTGTATGTGTGTGTGTTCGTGCGAGCGTGCATGCGTGCGTGTGTGAATGTGTGTGTGTGAGTGTGAGTGTCTGTGTGTGCGCGTGTGCGTGTGTGTGTATGTGGACATCGGTATATCAAGTCATCCACGGTCAAATGTAATGTTTCAGGGCTAATTTGTTTGTTTCTTTTTACACTAAGGGGACACAAAAGGTGACACAATATTCGTTTTTGTTTTTTAACGGTTTTTCGATTTTTAGATTTACAAAGCGTTTCGTTTGTACGAAAATGCATTTAAAAGAGCATAAAAATATAAATATAAATATAAATTGTTATAAAAAAACGTGTATTTTTTTTAAACTGCTATATATCGAAAACGTATGATAGAAATTTACTGAAAATTGAGATGATTAGAGACATCGAGTACAATATCGACTAAAATTTTTCAGCCATTTATTTTTATTTTGCTGGTAAAAAAGACATTTTGTAAAAAAGATCGATTTTTTATGGCCCACGATAACTTGTGTAGAACGGCACCATTCCTTTTCAAATTTTCCAGAAAGGTAGCTTTTTATTATCTCTTGGCTAAGTTATTTTTTTTCAAAAATTTTTCGATTGCTTATTTCTTGGGTATTATACGGTAATTTTTTGCCAAAGCTCAGTTTTTCATTTTTTGATGACGATTTAAAATAAAAAGAATTTTTAAGATTAATCGATTCGTTTTTATTTTGTAGCGTTTTAATTCATTTTTATAATATTTGAACCGTTGAATGGGAACGTATAAAACTAATATCATTGTTTAGAGCTCGTTAAAACATGAATTTAGAAAAAATAATTAAGTGTGGGGATAGTTAAAAAAAACGCGATGGAAATTCGTATAAGTAGACGATTCCGAGTGTGGTTAGACTTTTTACATTGTTTTAAATGGAATAATTCCATAGATATTATTTTTTTCATCAATGATATACTTTTGTATAGTTCTTACATGGCAATTTAAAAATTAAAATCTACGTATCTCAACATTTAAAACAATGGATTTGTCGTTTCGACTTTTCACCACAATTAAATAGAACAAATAATTTCATATTGGAACAATTCATAAAGTGTTCTAAAATCTATAACTTAAAATAATAAATATAAAAGAAAATCCTGAAATAATTTTAAAAAAGGCAAGTAAAAGTAAATTTTATTCTCTTTAACACGGTGGGCAGGAAGCAACGATAGGTTGCATGAAAATGTCGACAAAAAAAGAAAGCGGGGTTATATTTGGTGATGATTATAGATGAAAAATTCGTTGGATTTGAAATCCTAGCTGCTCCTATTTCAAAGATATTCGCAATTTATATATTTCTGATAGCATCAGTTTTTGCGATATAAAAAAGGCGTGTTTTTTAATCGTTGGAACATATTTATGTAGTATATATTTGATATTTTATATTTTACATATCAAACGTAAATATATACATATATAAATATAGAAATCTGTGGATAAATAAATATATATATATATATATATATATATATATATATATATATATATATATATATATATTATTTATCCACAGATTTCTATATTTATATATATATATATATATATATACCTGGGGAGGGAGGGGGGCTTTGTCTGATGACTCGCTCGAAAGTAAATATTTTCTTACTTTACAATCCAGAGTGACTTTTTTTCTTTATTGCGTCGAATGATGAACATGAATACTCAATCGGACGCAGTAGTACGCACGACTACCGCTACGTGGCGTAGTCCCTGGTGCTAGCCTCTTTCCCACTATAAAAAAAATGACTGTAGAGGATAAGTATACCGGCCCAACGATGCGCTCGTATTAATTTGCGATCAAGTTGTTTGTCACTCGATCGCTGGTTTCTGGTTTCTCATCAACTGATTTTTGTTGAAAGAGCTTTTCAGCAGATTAATTTGTATTTTTTCGAAAATTGCATCGAGTATTAATATAAGTATCATCGATAATTTCTGCATTTTTTAAAGTAAATAGTGCTTATTTTTACAGCGATCAAAGCAGTTGTCTATTGATAAATAATATCCATTATACATTCGAAAAATAAATGCGATCACGAAGAAAATCGGACAAAAGTATGCGCTCCATGCGGGAAGAAAATAATTTTTAACAATAAACCTTCCCAAAATTTTGTATTAACTAAAGAACATATCAAAGTGATAAAAAAGAATATTAATGATCAGTTTGATACTTCTAATAGAAAATTCCCGAAAAGTATATGTAGTACTTGTCGACTAACTATGAATGAATATAAAAAAGAGATTTTCAAAAGACCTTGTCCAACTATGCCCAATTACGAGGATCTTAATTTGGCAAAAGAAACAAGAACGAATATTTGTAACTGTTACATTTGCCTAACAGCGCGACTTACTAGCCATTCAAAGTCAAAGAAAGGCAAAGGTCACGTTCGTAAGTTTTCCACCAAAATTGATTTAAATAATGGCCTTGATGGTACTGTGCGTCAAAATGCTTCACTTTCTGAAAGCGAAACAAATGTAATTCAACCTAGAACTTCAATTGAAATTTGTAGCAGCTGTTTTCAGGTAATAGGCAAAGGCATTCCACACTCTTGCAGAGGTTCTTCTTCGGCTAGCGCACGTGATAACGTACTTAATATAGTAAAACAGTTACCTGAGAAACAGCAGAACCAAATAGTAACTGCTGTTTTGAAAAGAAAAATTTTGAACAGAGACGAAGAAGCCAACGGTGACCTTCTTTTGAATACGTCGGGATCTAAGCTTCGCATAACTGTAAATAAAAAAAAAAGAGAAGCAAATAAGCTTTTCTGCTCAAAGTTTAGATAACTTCCAAGCTGCAACTGCATCGTCTTCAAATTATATGAAAAAATTAGTAAACTTTATTCGTAGTTCTGCTGGAAGAAATTCCGTTCCAACAAATTATAACCAACATATGTATGACAAATCTAAGATGATGGAAGACATTTATAAAGAAGGTCTTCACGAGTTCGAAACGGCCAAAGGAGAAATTAAGAAAAGACCAGTCGTGTATGCTAAAGCTACAGAACTTCTTGACTTTATCTTTGATAAACGAAAAATTCAACATATAGAAGAAACAAAAATAAAATTAATGGCAGATGAAGGCCAAGGTTTCTTTAAAATTTCTCTTTCAATTTCAACCCAAGAAGATGAGCAAAAAGACAATGAATCAGATGAATGTAAAAGTAAAAAAGTTTCATATTACTCCTCTGGTGGAAGTGTTGCAAACGAACGCTAGCAGACTAGTATCAACAAATTAATTTTATTATGCACAATTCCTGCGATTAAAGAGACCTATGAAAATTTCAAAACCTTAGTTGAATTAACCAGACTGAATGATATACCTTTCGAATTCCTTTCCGACTTAAAACTGGTTCTACTTGCTAATGGACAGCAGTCAGCGTCAGCTACTTACCCTTGCCCTTACTGTTTTGTGACAACAACTGAATTGCAAAGTTATGATAAAGTGATTGACAATGATGAAAAGAATGATGAAGAAAATCTTAATTTGAAGACATACATACAGTTGAAAGAACATTATTTTCAATTTGCAAGTATCGGAAACGACAAAAAAAGGTAAAGAATATCATAGCACAGTGCATCATCCTCGTTTTATTGAAGAAGATAATGATGAAGATGATGAAATATACGTACTTCAAAAGTACATTCCTCCTGAACTACATCTATTGCAGGGGTTTGTCAACCATCTCATTTGGGATGGTATAGTTAAAATTGATGGTATTGGAAAGAAAAAAGCTTTGTTGTGGCCAAATAAATTAGGTATAAGTCATAAAAGCTATCAAGGAGATCTTTTTGAAGGCAATCATTGTCGAAAACTCCTTAAAGAAGCGGATAAATTACAGGATCCTGAAATTTATGAACATGTAGGGCCGTTTCGATTGCAGCCTTATATTGTCGCATTCAAAGTGATGAACAAAATTGTGAACACTTGCTTTAATGCAAAAAAGCGGATCTTACTGATCTTGACAAAAATCTAAGCGAACTCCGTGAAGGTTTAAAAAGTGCTAAGATTTCTCAAACACTCAAACTCTATATTATTCTAGAACATTTGAAACAAGTCATTATATCCTTGAATAACGATGGTTTAGGATTATGGTCCGAACAGGCTGGGGAGTCGATTTATACGGAGTTCAAAAAATTCTGGGAAAGATTTAAAATAAACATGATTGAAGAACCAAATTATTTGACACGGTTAAAGAAAGCTGTAGTGACATTTTCATCACAGCATATTTAAATTTGTAAACTTAGTATTAAATAAACTATAATGTAAAAAAATTGGAGAATTCAAAAGTTAAATATAATTGTAAAAAATTAAAAAAAAAATTAAAAACCCATAAACAAACAAAAAAAAATAAAAAAAAAATTTTAAATATAAAAACAAAAAAAAAAGAAAAAAAAAAGAAAAACGAGGTGCAAAGTAAGTTGCCTCCACGTGATGCACCTTGGAAACGTTTAAAACCGGCTAAAAACTTACGTAAAATTATATGTTAATATACTACATACACATATATGCATATTTACACACGTACATACATTTGGAGCTTAAACACTCATAAATTTTTTAATATTGACACATAAATATGTTAGAATGAGAATATTTACGTTCGATCGAATCATTAGGCAACGCACGCCGAGGCTACCCCCCCCCCCTTCCCCTTGTATATATATATATTTATTTATTTACAAATTTCTTTATTTATATATGTATATATATATATTTTTTTTTTTAACGTCGCCTTGTTTGTGCTCCCATGTGGTGCTAATCGACGACGGGGGTCTGCGGTGTGTTTTGTAAACAAAGCACATGTAATTTTTACAGAGGTGCTTGTATCAATCGGCAGAGACTAGGATTCGAACCCGGGTCACCGGCGTGGGAATCCGACACTCTACCGACTGAGCCGCCGCAGGCCCCATGTATATATTTATGTATGAAATATAAAATATAAAATATCAAATATATACTGCATAAATATGTTCCAACGATTAAAAAATACGCCTTTTCTATATCGCAAAAACTGGTGCTATCAGAAATATATAAAATGTGAATATATTTGAAATAGGAGCAGCTAGGATTTCAAATCCAATGAATTTTTCATCTATAATCATCACCAAATACAACTCCGCTTTCCTTTTTTGTCGACATTGTCATGCAACCTATCGCTGCTTCCTGCCCACCGTGTTAAGGTGGCTTCCTGGGTTTTTTTCATGATTTTAATACATTTTTCTATTAATTTTCCTTTCATTAATACTTTTCACTTTTTCATCTGTTTAAGATTGGAAACAATTTAATTTATTCTATACTACTATTATATGTATAGAAAAAAATATTGTGTAAATTAAAAGTTTTTTTTTGGAATCATGGCACCTTTCGTCGAATGGTCTTATCAAAGTCCTGAATTTGGACATAAATTGATCCTTGCACATACAAAAATTAAAAAAATTATTGGAACTTCGAGAATGTATTCTTTAAAGTACTTTCAACAAAAATTCGCTAGTTTTTTATGAATTGATACTTTGAAGTTTATTTTGACACAAAAACACATATATATTTTTCAGAGCTACATAATAAATCATCAAGTCAAATATTAGTTATTTCCAGCTATAAAAATATGATAGAATTATCTTAAAAGTGCATGACAGTGTGGTGCGTGCGAGGGCTATTTTGAATACAGCCTATTTTTACTAAAAAATAACACATTATGCTGAATTACTTTGAATATAAATCTTAAAAAATCTGAAAATTGCTATGCAAATTCATGTAATCATAACAAATATTCCATGTAAGCCTCAGATTTTAAAAATTTAATAAATAGATTTTAGAAATTTCACCAGGGAGCAACCTTAATAAGCCACCAAAATATTTTATTAAAATTAGCTTTGAAAAGTTACGAGAGAATGAACAAAGCTTGAAAATTAGATTAAAAAGTTACATTGATTTAAATGAGACAATTTTCAAAGTCTGTGTCAATAGCCAGTAAAAAGTTACTGGTTAAAGTTAATTTAATGTTAATTTAAAAAAAAAGTTTGTGGCTGTTTAAAGAGAATAAAATTTACTTTCATTTGCTTTTTCTAAAATCATTTTCCGATTTTTTTGTTTCAAAGTTATAGGTTTTAAAACACAAAATAATATGTATTTAAATGTAAAAATATTTGGGAACTCTAAACTTTTGACCACTACTGTATAGACACATATTTTTTAAGTACGCCTGACCTTCTTTCAATCTATATCTTTCAAGGCTACTCTGGAAGCTATTTTTAGGACAAAATCTCGAATTTTAGTAACGTATCAACAATTTAAAAAAAAATAGTTTCTTCCGAGGAATCGAAGTTAATAACTCACGTTATTTTCAGTTGTAACGAAAGGCTGGGATAATACAAAATAATCAAAAATGTGTAAGATTACAGGACACTGATTTTATTCATTTAGTACGCCTGTTCCTTGTAAATTGCTAGGTCGTGGATCGTCATCACTCTAGATCACACATACATGCACAATACAAATCCTGCGCACATTCATACATGCATTCTGTCGTCGTGTTTTTTTTTCTAATCGTCGTATTCCCCTCTTCTTACTATACGTCTGCTTCTTCCTTCTTTTGGATTTATACTGGCTCGGCGAATATTGGGATTGTTGGAGGGACTAGATGTTTAATAAAGAAAAAGCGTCCTTTCCCTTTAGCGGCTAAGCAGCGAGAGCGAGCATCGCTCCTCACCAAATCGTCCAAGCCTCCTCATCCTCTCTTCAATCGCCGCACTTGATCTCCCCCCCCCCCCTCTCTTCTTCTCCTTCTCACCTTCATCATCAGCTGTTCTGCTGGTATATGTCTTATACATACACTACAGCATCCTCCTTTTCAGACTGTTGAATAATCAATGAAACGCACTGAAAATCGCCTCAATGCCTTATTTATAATTTGTTTTTTAATTATGATTATAGCATTACGTTTAGGTATTAAAATGTCTGATTTCTATGCTTAATAATGATAGCCTTTAATTTTAATGTTATAAAGTAGATATCATTTACATATATTTAACATTAAGCTGGTGTGACGTATTTATTACGTGTGACATTTCTATACCATTAATAATTGTATCAATTTAGCGTTATATCGCACTTATATTTAGTAAAACTGCGACCGCTACAGCTGATGATTTAGTCGCTCTGATGCAGTAGAGCATTAATAAATTATTTCGCCAAAAACGTGCTTTTATTTTACATTATATTTATATCTTGACAATTCACTCATCACATATACCTTACATACCAATTCGTAATTAACATTTTCGATTTTTACAGTATTCTATCCTACTTACAAACACACATCGTTATATCATCTATCATATTTCCTAAAAAAAAAAAATCAGCTACATCAAATCTTAAAATTAAACTAATGTTATCAATACCGCCATACTTTTGTTTATTTATTTATTTTTTCTAAATTATTAGTTTCTAGATTAATTCATAGAATCTCGTCTTCAGTTCGCTCGTAATTAGTTCGTCATAACAATATCATATTTACAAATAATATATAGATTATATGATTTATAAATTTTCACGTAGAATGTTATTCAATTTACAATATAAACGTTCTGTAAATCTATAATTATTTTATCACCATACCACAACATCGATTTCAATATTTTTCTCATTTATATTGCTGGATGATCAGCTACATCAGGAGGAGACCTTGTAAATTCTTAAATCAGCATGATTATATTTCCCTACAATTTTACGTGGATTGTTGGCATCGCAAAGCTCGTACGTATTCGAATTGAAGGAGCGAGACACACGATATGGCTTATAGTATATGTGAAAGAATTTCGCAATAGTTTTATTTAAAGCGTTCGATTGTTTTGGAATAAGAATAAGCACGAGATCATTTACTTGTATTATCTCATCATTGTATTTGTTTTGATCGTTTCACTGATGCTCATGTAACATTTTTGTTCTCTTATTCGCGAGTTCTACTTTTATGTCGTGTGGTTCAACATCTTCAATAGGAAATTTAATATTTTCACGTATCCTATCAATCGGCTTTTTACCATAATGAAGTTCGTACGGCCAATAACCCGTAACTGTATGAGTCGTAATATTTAACCAACTACTAATCTGCTTAATATATCGCGCCCATTATGTATGTTGATCATTGCAATAACATCGAAAAAATTTACCTAGCTCGCGCATTATTCTTTCAACCGGATTAGCTTGCGGGTGCCTTATAGAACAATAAACAGCTTCTACGTTCGAATTCTTCAAAAACTCTGTTCAACGTTTTGATAAAAATTGAGTTCCATGATCGTTAAAATTCGACGTGGCTTTCCAATAGAAGTAAAATACTCCCCAAGTCTATTCGTGCTGGCACCTGCCGTTGCGCGCTTTAATGGATATAGTGTAACTAACCGAAAACATAGGTCGATAATTACGAAAATGTATTCGACGCCTCCTACTGATCGTGGCAATGGACCGTAATAATCAACGGCTACGAGATCATTGGGTTTTTCAGACTTTACTTGAATACTCGTATATTTCCCGGGCATCGTTTTATTTAGAAGTTTAATTCTTTGGCACATATCACATGCCACTACAAAATTTTTTATATCTTTTCGCATGCCGACCCACGAAAAATTCTTTTTTATTTCCGCCGCCGTTTTATGTACTCCCAAATGGCCTATTCTTTCATGTATTTCTATAATTAACTTATTTTTTAAAACTGAAATAGGTGAGCTAGCACGAGCCGAAGACAAGTGTGTACATCGAGCCGGAGACGAGTACTGCAAACCAGAGTTCGGCAAGTATACGATCGCAAAATATTTTCGGATACTTTTCTGTTTTCTGTAAATATGGAGAAAAAAAAACAAAATGTCAATTTCTAAGCATTGTACGCCATGTATTTAGCCGATATACGCGATTTAAAAAAGTATCCGAAAAAAGTATCCGTCGGATACTTTGGTCTGATACTGAGCATACGAAAACAGTATCCGACGGATACTTTCGTCGAATACTGAGTATCCGAAAAAAGTATCTGATGGATACTTTCGTTGGATACTTTACTTATTTTAACATGTCTAAAAGAATTTAGAGGTGCCCGGACATATTTAAGACCTATTTTACGCATTTTGATGGCGTACAAATTTTTACTGCCAAAAATAAAAATATATTCGGTATCAAAGTACGTGAAATATGTCTTAAATATACCCGGCACCTCTAAATATGTGGTATCATTCGGATGGTACCGCATGTTTAGGGTGCCTAGGAAAATTTTAGACCTCTTTTAGGCATTTTAAAATAAGACAAGTATCCGACGAAAGTATCCGTCGGATACTCAGTATCCGACCAAAGTATCCGACGGATACTTTTTTAAATCATCTATATCGGCCTAATACATGGTATATGCTGCTTAGAAATTGATAATTCGTTGTTTCTTCTTGATATTTACAGAAAACAGAAAAGTATCCGATAATATTTTGATCACCGAAGGCGCCCGAGACGTACACGAGTGCTTAAATCATCATCCGTGTTAAAACTGTTTTCCGAGTTAAAACGAGTTAAAACTGTTTTTCGGTTACAAATAATATCGAAATCTTTTGAAATTTTATCCAAATAATGCTAATACAAATTTTCAGGATATAATAAGTAATTTTCATCTAAATAATTTGTGCAATCCCAAATAACTATTTAAAATACAGAAGTCGATAATACAGATTACTGTAAAAGATTATATTTTTGAAAATTAGATGCGAAAAATAGTATAAATCAAAATTCTGAAAAATCTACTTTTGCATCGTAGATTATAATTTTTGGTAAATATACTTTTCAATTACTGCTGCATCATTAAAATGTACATTCCAGGTCAATGATTCCATCTACAGTGCATACAAAATATTCACGTTTCAAATAATAGGACTAAAAAAATCTCAAATAATGAAAAAAAAATGATGTCCATTTCCCCCGCTCTATCACTAAATTTTAAATAAACCATGGGTGAGTTATGTACACTTTATGTACAATTAGTTACAACCAAAATTGATTTCTGTACAAGCCAGTAAACAAACATATAAGTAAACAAAATGTGTCTAATATTTTTTTTTCTTAAAGCTTGTAAAAAGATAAAGAAATCCTCTTTTAGTGCGTTCAAATTGATCAAAATGGAGCTCTCTAGATTTTTTGAAAATAACCGTGTTTTAGCCATGTTTGAAAATTCAAAACACTCTACTGGGTCACAGTGGAGCTTAAGGGCTGACATTTTTTTTTGAGAGCTTCTTTTCATAGGTACATCCACATAAAATATCAACGACAAATATTTGGAACGTAAAAATTGTATATTGCATATCAAGGGACAAATATGGACGTAAAAATAGTATATTGCGTATCAAGGGCGGAAAGTAGGCGATTACCGCAAGTGCTCATTGCAATTCTTACTCTCAAAAGCAATCATTTTGAAAATTATTTTCCTATTAATACTTGGTAATATCTTTCATTTCATCGTGAACAATCCTGAAAATCGTGATCCAACACATCATATAAAATTACCATAGTTATTAAGCTCCAAATTTCTCTAGGTTTGAGGATATTACTTTTCAATATACTAATACTAACACCTTAGTACGACTCAATCAATTAAGCTAACTTTCATATTAAAAAACAAAAAATGTATCAAGATAATGAGGTGCGCCATCGAAGCAGAAGTGTCAACCAGACCACTTATCCCCTTAGTTTTGTGAGTTTGACAGCAATTTTTTATTCAAATCAAATAATCATCGTGGCTCTGTTCGTGCTGGTTCGAGAAATGAATGAATGATACTGTATATGTGTGTTCATTTTTATATGTGACAGTTAGGGGATAAACTTACAGGTGAAGGAGAGGTTTTGTTTAAATATTGAAAAACTCATTTTTATATTATTACGTCATACATTTTTTATCACGTTTTATTACATTCCTTAAAAACAAACGTTCTACAAAGTTACTATTTTTACAAAATCACTATTTATAAAAATGTTTACAACTGATACATAATATCGTACAAATCTTTTGCGAGCATTGGTAAACATAACGCGTACAATTCTAAAAGTTCGATATTAATCGTTTCATCAGTCACAAGCGTGTACTCTAATTGTAGTTTCAAGTAATCGCGTATTTCATCTTTGTACATTGTATAAAATTGTTTAATAACAGCATAGTCTTTAAAAATGTTTTTAGCTTTATCATTCACTTCACACTTAAGCTTCTTTTTAAAAAAATCGACATCTATATAAAAAATGCGATTCACCACTCCAACGTTCTCCTGGAGATGCTTCAATCGCTCGGTGATGCACTAGCGTACTTCTTTCAACCCTTCGTAAATTGCAGACTGCATAACGATGTTGGGATGGACGTCGTATTTTTTTTCTTACTAGGTGGCTCTTGAGTACTCTCTGTTGATGTCGATGCCGGTGCTGGCCCCGTGTTTAGCTGCTGCGCCTCGGTCTCGTCTCCTCTGTATACTCTGCCTAGGATGACGCAGGGTCTCTCGTCTATGGCGATCGCTCTCGAACCATAAGCATGAGTAAAGAGCAGATCGTGTTGAGGTAAAAATATTTCTGTAAGAGTTCCAAACTCCTGGTAATAGGTGTAAGAGTTTTGATATTATGCAGTTATTCCATCTACTTGATCCAATGAGCTCCCAGCTGTGTATGTCGAGAGTTACGTACTTTGAAGGTGAGCCTGCGCTGTACAGCTTTATGACGGATCTGTAGAATCCACCGCAGTTGTCCAAACCAACGACAGCTCTTTTTGTGTATGATTTGTTCAGAGCATAGGTCGCTGAAATCAGTAAATTAGGTAGTGTCATTGATTGCGCGAATTTAACGTTGCCCCTTAGTGGCTAATTTGTCATTGCTTTGTGTATTTGATGAAAAGAGACGGCTAAACGCACGTAGAGCCATTGCACATGTGATAAACAAACATAATGCAATATTTACCGCACACTTGTGAATCAAAATTTGTAATTTTTTTCTGTTCCACTGGTAACGCTATGACAATAATTTTAGCTAATTCAGCCAAGATTATTGCGCCGCACATGCAGGCTTTAACATAGTTTTATTCGAGGATTGAAATAAATTGTACACGGGAATTTAGGGTAATACTATGAACAATTGTGGTTTTATTCAATCTAAATACAAGAGTTGAGCGCCAGCTGCGCGAATTCACAGCACGATTTTACAAGTATTCTACCGACACATAAAATTACTTATACAATAAACTAACTATGGTGAGCACGCGGTACGGTGGGAAACGGTAAATGGTCGGGAGGGGAAGAAGCTACTTCTCAGGGACGCGAATTCAAGTAATATCCGGCGACGAAATACATGTGGAAAGGCAGCGACACAATGCTCGACACGCACGCGGCGCAAGCTTTACAAAATTTACCTATATAAATATATATGTATATATGGGTATGCACTAAGCACAATAGTAATCTGTGCAGTTTACTCTGTTATTCAAATCTGGTGTGGCCTCCTTCGACGATACAGGTTGGTCGGCACACACGGTAAACGGTTTATATATATATATATACGAGGTCTGTCCCAAAAGTATCCGACCTACGTTCATATCTTCGCGCGGAGAGACTCAGGCGACCTGTGGAGGGTACGAACGTCATCAGCAACTCCTAACTGTCTCGTCAGTAGCCTGATATACCGATGAAACGCCTTAGTTCCCGCGCAGCGTGTATTTGTTTACAACGACTTTTTTTCGTTCGTCGCAATTTGCTTATTGCTAAAAATGGCAGAACGAACCGAACAGCGAATTTGCATAAAATTTTGCTTTAATCTCGGTAAAATTTGTGCGGAAACTATTGAAATGTTGCAAAAAGCCTTTAAAGATGAGTGTGTGGGCAAAACACAAATAAAAGAGTGGTATAGGCGGTTCAAAAGTGGCCGCACATCTGTTGACAGTGATCCTCGTTCATCAAGTCAATGTTGATTGTTTTTTTCGATTATGAAGGCGTTGTGCACCACGAATATGCCCCTACAGGCCCGACAATCAATAAAGAGTACTACGTTGAAGTTTTGAAAAGATTACGTAATGCAATCAGGAGAAAACGACCGCAACTTTGGGAAACCGGTGACTGGCTTCTTCATCACGACAATGCTCCAGCGCACGTATCAAACCTTGTGCAGCAGTATTTATTGAAACACAGTGTTGCGCAGCTCCGCCAGCCTCCATAAAGTCCTGATATAGCTCCCTGCGACTTTTGGCTGTTTCCTCGATTGAAAATGCCGCTTAAAGGACATCGATTCGACAATAAACAGACTGTTGAAACTAATGCGACGAATGCATTAAAGGCGATTCCGAAGTCTGACTTTCAAGAGTGCTTTAATAAGTGGAAACATCGATATGAGCGTCTTGTTCAATCAAATGGGGACTACTTTGAAGGATGCCACCCCCCGGATAACGAAGAATAAATCAAGCGCCGAGAAATAGAGGTAAGTCGGATACTTTTGGGACAGACCTCGTACTTGTCTTCTAAAGCTAGAGACGTGGCTATAATTGTTCTTATTGATAGTGACTTTTAATATTGTAATGGGAGAGCAACATTTAACATTTAGATCGTTGTTAAGAATGTCTTCAAATATTTAATTTGGTATGTTTAAAGAGATATTAGAAAAAGTTATTCTTTCTTGTTTAGCAACTAGAGGTGTAAGATTAACTCTTCACTTACCAATTGTAATACACTTATACTTATCGGTAAATTCGTTCGTCATTTCTTTCGTAGGTTGGTATATGGAAATTCGGTTGTTGGATATTCTGGATGCACCAATGACGTTTAAAGGTTGCACTAAATCACCGATTGCACACGTGTAATCAGTCAGCGTAAGTCCATCTATGCAGTCAACGATAATTCCTTGGTCTCGTTTTGAAAACAGGTCTTCTTGGGTAATAGATACATTATTAAAACATTTTTACAGTATATAGAAATATTTCCAAAGTATTAGTTTGAAATACATCTAGGAATGTCATTCTGTAATTTTTCAGGATTGTAGCTGTAATATCTTAACGTAATACGTTACATAATAATATTACGGGATATTTCACGTATATTTGGGTGTGATGTGTAACAGTATAATATTGTACAAATATTTCGGCAGTATTAATGTGACATGCATCGAGAAATATCATTCTGTAAACTTGCAATAATATTACAATAATATTTCCATGTGATATGTCACATTGCAATATTACAGGATATTTCTCGTATATTTCCATGTGATTTGTCACAGTGAAATATTATAGAAATATTTTGACAATACTAATGTGACATGCATCGAGAAATGTTGTCCTATAAACTTGCAATAATATTGATGCAATATTGCAATGTGATATGTCACATAATACTGTTGCAGTAATGTACTACTTATATTACGGTGTGATTTATCACAATGTAATATCGTAGAAAGATGGCTGCAATATTGCAATCTTAAAAATTGTACTGGAATATCCTGGACATGTAACTGCAATATATTAAATTATCCGCAATATCACAGCAACGTTGAAATATTTCTATGACATTCCTGGAATATATGTTGTTACGTGGGTAGCTATATAATAATTATAATTAATATTGAATTTTATATCTAATATCCTTTGTTATACAGTATATTTCATAATTTATACATGTCAATATTGATGAAGGTATTAATAGAATATATAAGTTATCGACGTAAGAAATATACGCTTTTTACATTATTCCCTTTTTTTCCTAGAAGTTATGATTCCTATGATTTAAAATTTATCGAGTTAGTCTTCCAGGGATATTATTCAATATAATAATTATACTTTAATTCGCATATAAGTTATTGTTCCAATTTAAAGAGAAAAATTAAATTGTAAAATTGTGAAAAAGTTATAAGAAATAAGATAGAAGATATAAGTTAAATAATAACAAATAAGATATAAGTTAAAAGAAAGTTTATTTAAAAAATTTTAGTTTTTATTTATAACCCACGCATCCATTCATCTAACTTCAGGGTTTATTTGTTCGGGGGATGTGGGCTTAGAGTTTGTGGGTTCAAGGTTTGTGGGTGTAGGGTTTGTGGGTTCAGGGTTTGGGGGTTCAGGGTTTGGGGGTTCGGGGTTTGTAGATTTAAGGTTTGTGAATTTAGGGTTTGTGAGCTTGGGGGTTTAGGGTCTGTGGGTTTTGGGGTTTGTGGGTTTACAGTTAGTGGTTTTACAGTTAGTGGGTTTAGGGTATGTTGGTTGAGGGTCTGTGGGTTTAGGGTTTATTGGTTCGGGGTTTGTGGATTTAGGGTTTGTGGGTATGTGTGTTTTGGGTTTATCTGTTTAGTTTTTGTGAGTTTAGGTTTTGTGGGTTTCGGTTTTGTGGGTTTGTCGATGTGGGGTTTGTGGATTAAGGATTTGTAGATTTAGTGTTTGTGGGTTTAGAGTGTGGGTTTATGGTTTGTGGGATTAGGGTTCGTGTGTTTTGGGGTTTGTGGTCTCATTGTTTGAGGGTATAGGGTTAGTGTGTTTAGGGGTTTGTGGGTTTAGGGGTTTGTGGGTTTAGGGTTTGTGGGTTTTAGGTTTTGTCGGTTTAGGGTTTGTCGGTTTAGGGTTTGTCGGTTTAGGGTTTTGTGGGTTTAGCGTTTGTGGGGTTAGAGTTTGTCGATGTGGGGTTTGTGGGTTTAGGGTTTGTGGGTTTAGGTTTTGAGGGTTTTGGGTTTATGGATTTATATTTTTAGTTACCTCGAATTTTGCAGGCCTGTGTAATTAATCGTTATTTTTTACGGACAACTATTTTTATTTGTGAATTTCTCGTAACATTTTTTTTATTAGCTACGCCAGAATCTTGTATAAACAATCTTTTAAGATTTGTCTTTAAATGTGATCATAATTCACCATATATTGCTATTATATTGAATTCACTATTTAGATTTCGGAAACTTTACTCAGAAGTGTAATATCAGTAATCCTCGAAATCCAAATAGATATGGTGATAAGACAGCGCATTAAAATGTTTAATACTTTTGTCACTTATATTTGAACTAGTAGTTAGAATTCAGTAATAGAAATATATAATCTGTTACCTTAGCAGCTTTATGACGCCAGTTTGAAGATAGAAAAATAGCCAAATTAGCTTATTTTAACATCTCTATTGGATGTGCCGTTTTATTTTATGTAATTCGGATAACAAATTTGGATTGAGGTTCCATCAAATCCTTTATAACCTCAATTTCAATATAGTCCATCGAGAAATATCAAAATTAACCATTCTTAACCTCCATATTGAATCGACTACTTTGAAATATACAGTTGTGATAGCAAATTTGTAATTAGTGATCCTTAAAAAGCTTTATAGCAACAATTTAAAAAAAATCAATAATAAAATATTAATGTTAACCACTTATTATCCCCATATTGGATCTGCCATTTTGAATTCTATAATTATAATTGAAAAATCATAATCAGCAGATCTCAAAAGCCCGTATTTTCACATTTCTAAGATAGTCTGTCGAAAAGTATCAAAATTATTCACTTTTCGCGGTCATATTTAAGGTGTAATTTTGAATTCTGAAATTCTGACATCGAATTGTATATCAGTGACTTTAAAAATACTTATATATCAAGTTTTAGAAAAATCTAAATTTAATTTATTATCATAATTATAAAATCTAAAAATCTGTGTTCTTGACACTTTTCAACGCAATTTTTTATTAGAAACTAGATAAATTCTGTAAGCTGGATCGTATTCAGCGAACCAAAATGTATTGAAAATCACTGAAAGTGGTTTAGAGACATGATTTTTCTAAAAGTTATAAATAAACTAAATTTTGTCCAAAATTGACAAGTTTAGGCGTTTTCTTTATCGTTGGGAACTATATATATATATATATATATATATATATATATATATATATATATATATATATATATATATATATATATATATATATATATATATATATATATATATATATATATATATATATATATATATATATATATATATATATATATATATATATATATATATATATATATATATCTATTCAAACTTTTTGCATATTTATTCTGTATTCTACAGATATTCAGTAACATGCTCCAGCAAGGTTCATACGAAAATATTTTTTCTATCAAAAGTTCTACGATTTTTACACAAAAATTCTTTGTTTCACCCATTGTGCGGCGGACAGCCCATCTTGACCCACAGCAAAGCGACTTTCGCTGTAGATAGTACACCGTCTTCATACACATACCACATGCTATCTCTTTCTTTCTCTATCTATCTTCTTGGGAGAAAAGATACATGCGCGCGCTTTCTCCCACATTCTTTCTTCTTGATTTCTAATTGTTCTCGCTGAACTCGCTCTCTTCCGGTCTGATGACGATTATGGTCACCTCGGAGCCTCCACGCGAATCGTGGCACCTGTTTTCGCGACCGCATGTTAAGTTTTCTTTTTTACTAAATCTGTTGACATCTGAGAGCAGCGAGGTTAGGAACAGGACGCTAGGTCCTGCGCGAAGACAACAGATGGCGACAGAAGCGTCTAGGCCTGCCTGCTCGTTGCGCGTGCCGCGGGCCTGGTTAAACAGGTGACCGGAGAGAGGCAGTCAGTCTACGTCTGGCAGTCGCGACGTGCGGACGCTCGCTCACTCACACCAATTTTTTTTTTTATATTAGAATCGCTTTATATTAAACCTTTTTCATTTATGTTATTCTGTGTGATATTGATCCAAGCAATAAATCTAAGTTTGCCAAGCAGCCCCATTGATTCAATCCAATTATTAAACTACCCCGCTGCAGATTCCACAAAATCAAACTTACATAGTTACACACATCGTGTAATTAGTTATTTTTTAAGAGCAATAAATGCTTATTTTACCAAGTGATTATTATGCGTAAAATCAGTGAGTAAACCCATTTACTTTCCTTCAAACTCCGTATCCCTTAACCCGCCATACCTTTTTCGGGCTATCGTTTAAGTGCCCTATATCTGCACTTTCGCTCGACGCTATTTCCGCTGTCTATAAAAGCAAATTTAAAGCCTGTTTCAGATTATTGTGTTTTAACCGGCTATCGCATCACACATCAATACTTTTACATATATTTACATGATAACTATACCCGGCATTGCTCCAGTAACCGTGCATATATCTTGGTTGCCGTTGGTATTGTATGGTTGTCATAGCAAAATAGTATAGCTCCGAGAGCAATAATCAAGTTTAGTTGAAGTAGCAATAGGAAGTTTAGTTCGACTGACCAGAATCTGTATGCTCGAGTAATACATTTTTCTCAATGCATTATAAATTTATTAAGATAGCGTAAATTAAAATAACCCTTTCGATCACAACTTTTATATGCGGAATAAAGTGTAGGTTTTTCGGTAAGTTTAAAGTACATTTTTAAAATAGAATTTTCGTGCAAGGGTGGTCTGATAGCTTCTAAAGGGCGCAAATTTTCTGGACTTGAAGAAAAAGAATAATTGGAATATTTCAGGACAGTATTCCATTTTCTTAACTTCTAATTCATGTATTTATACACCAGAATACATATTGAACCTGATTATATATTTTTATGAACGTATAAGAAAATTAAGTCAATAAAAAAAAGAAATTTATAACTCAAAATAGTTTTTTTTAACCATAGACTTAACTAATATCAAATATTTATTCCATTTTAAAGCTATAACTTTTTATACTAAATTTTTGTTAATAAAACTAAAGTTTTAATAGCTTATTTTTATGTTGTATTAGACAAGTACCGTCCCTCCGCGGTTGCCTGGGTTGACGCGTGGGCGAGGCATAGACTTCCTGGTATGAGGAAACGCAGCAGTCCTCCCGGTAGGGCTTGTAGCTGGGTGACTTGCCAGTTCGTCTGGAAGTCAGAAGGTGACTGAATGGTAACCGAACACACTCTACGCACATTTACTCTTATAATCATTACCTTACACTTACCTTACACGCACTACACTCAACTAAATACTCAAACATCTCCTCTCGGGCGGTACGCTAGTCGTGAATCAGATGCACAAAAATCCGCCTGACCCGATTGTTCTTGTGCCGGGACACGCTGGGAGTATCCGGACTCCTGTCGGTTGTGCCCATCGGCATGGGCGAAGGTCTGATGTGAGCCTAGCTCTACCGAGGCGGTTAGTTTCGGCGCGGAATCAGAAGCCGGCCGCTTCGGACCCGGATCAGGAAGTGCATATTGGGCAGGGGGTCGGAACCTCTGTTGCTCCGGACGAGTCCTGGTCCGTCCGTGTTTTCCGGGACCGAAACGAAAGCTGGGCTTTAGGGAACTGAGGTAGGATCAAAGTATCCGAAGGTACACCCACTCCCAGCTATTTCGGCTCACCCCCCTACGCACGATGCGCCGGTTAAACAACAAAGAAGTATCATGTCCCAAATAACAAATGAGATGAACGTAACAGCAGGAACTTCCCAAACCTGCATTGAAGCAATGGTGGTAGTGAAGCGATATTCTCGAGACACATTGCTGGGTGACACACAACAACCAAACCGCGCGAGGGAAAGCATGATAGAGGATGATTCCAGGAGGATTGATGAACTCCTCAAGAAAATGAAGGATGGAATAGGCAGGCAACGTGGTGTCAATTACGACATCAAGGACAGCCTTCCAATTGTGGTCGAACTTTTTGACGCATTGAATATGCAATAGCAGGGAACAGCGGCTGGCCATCATAGAGATGGACCAGGAAAAGGCTGATTTCCAGCTCGAGAAGAGCCGCTTGAGAGTCGGCTACATGAACTGCCGACTTTGAAGGTGGCAGCGGCTACAACGGTGCTTTAGATGTCTGGGTTACGGACATCAGGCACACGAGTGCAGAGACCCAGACAGAAGCAAGGCTTGCTACAAATGCATCAAAGACGGCCACAAATGAGCAGCCTGCAAGGATACCGAGGCGAAGTGCGTTCTCTGTACTGACCTTCAGATAGACCAGGCTCACCTGGCCCACACCCCAGGATCAGGACAGTGTAGGGCGATCCGCGAAACGCTTAGGCAGACCAAAACCAAACGTTAATGATGGACCGTATAACGGTCCTTCAAACAAATTTCTGACTCATTACATTACATAATTGAGAAGAAGCCTGACACTAATCACCGAGTAGCAACTAATCACCGAGCAGTACCGTGACTGGGATACACCTACGTGGCATCGAGACAACCTGGACACAGCAGTAGTCTACGCGAACCCACAAACCATCAGAGTAGACGAACACGGGGCCGGGAGTGGCTTTGTTTGGGTGAAAAGCAGAGACGTAACTTACGTGAGCTGCTATTACCCCGAACGTTCCCATCGAGGAATTCAGGCGAAGTCTGGACGAGCTGGAAGACGCGATTCGCGAGATGCAAGGCGAAATCATGGTCGCCAGCGACTTCAATGCACGAGCATTGGAGTGGGGCATGTCAGAGCCGGACAGCAGAGGAAACTCCATCATGGAGATGGCATCCAGCCTCGGCCTGATAGTTCTCAACGTTGGGAACACGCCGACATTCAGAAGGGTAGGGCATGTTGGGACGATTCCGGACGTGTCTTTTGCATCCGAAAATCTAGCGCGTAGAGCGTTGGATTGGAGGGTACTGGAGGATTACAACGGAAGCAATCACCAATACATCACCTTTTAGCTGAGCGATAAATCCCAATTGCAGGCAGGCGTCGCGCGAAAGTCACTCCGATGGAACCTGGGTAAGCTGAACACGGACAAACTAGTCGAGGTACTGCTTGAAGGACAGCTAAATCTACCGACGACGAACGCCACAGGGAGCAGAGTCGAAGCGGAGGTTCTAGTGAAGGAGACCATGGGTCTCATTCACCGATCCTGCGACGCATCCATGCCGCGTAAGGGATTGCGACGTGGAAAACGCCAAGCTCACTGGTGGACCGACGAAATCGCGCAACTGAGAGCGGAAGCAAATCGCTTCAGAAGAAGAGCACAGAGAACGCGGGACGAAAAAGAGGCAAAAATGTGGTCGGAGCAGCACAAAGTAGCGCGCAAACTGTTCCTACGCGAAGTCAATCGAAGCAATGCACAGTGCCGGAAGAACCTGACGGAGGAAGTAAATCAGGACGTGTGGGGCTTGGGCTACAAGATCGTGATCAAGAAACTCTGCGCGATCCCGAATCACCCTATTGACGAGAGCACCATGTCACGAATCGTGGACATTCTGTTCCCATCGCATCCGGCAAGGCAAGACCAGGATGAAACCTCTGAAGTGGGGGAGATTCCACTATTCTCCAGCGGAGAGCTGCAGATCACCGCCAAAATGATGCGAAGCAGAAAGGCGTCTGGGCCCAACGGGATACCAGCAGAAATATTGAAGATCATCGTGGAGAGAGCACCGTCTCTCTTGCTGAACATGTACAACGCGTGCCTGAAAGCGGGTGTCTTTGGCACCCCCTGGAAGGGTGCAAGTCTCGTGCTGATCGGCAATGGTAAGGGGGGGTGATTCCCGGCTTCCGTCGTCCAACAGGCCTCTGTACATGCTGGACCACGTATGAAAGCTCTACGATAGGTTGCTCAAACCACGGATACAGGGAGATGTGCGGGCTGCCGGCGATTTACCTGATAACCAGTACGGCTTTAGGAAACAGCGATCCACGGTGGACGCTATACGGGAGGTAGTACAGCGGGGCAGGAGGGCATGGATCGGAAATCATTTTTCCAGGAACATTGCACTCATGGTAACGCTGGACGTTAAGAACGCCTTCAACTCGGCCAGTTGACCCGACATCTTGGAAACGTTGAACGTGTTCAGAGTCCCGGAGTACATCATGCGGATGATACGAGACTACTTAAAAGATCATATCCTCCGATACGATACAGAAGAAGGCCAACGCGAGAAATATCTCAGCGCTTGCGTGGCCCAGGGGTCGATCTTTGGCCCACATTTTTGGAACATCCTGTACGATAGCATGCTGAGGCTCGGGCTGGCGGAAGGGGTGTACATGATAGCGTACGCCGATGATGTCGCTTTAGTCATCATCGCGCGCAACTTTGACAGAGCACAATATCTGCTCAACCAGACGATGCGCAGGATGTGGGAACACGGACTCGACTTGGCATCCGCGAAGACAAAGATTGTACCCTTCACCGGCAAGCGGATAAACCCCATATTTACCAAGTGGGAGAGACAGAGGTATTGACGAGGAGGGAGTCTATGTATCTGGGACTCAAACTCGATACTAAGCTTACTTTCTTTCGTCACCTGGCGTATGCGGCGGACAAAGCGGCGAAAAAGACGGTATAGCTAAGCCGTCTCATGGTCAACACGAGTGGATCAAAGGCGAGCAAGCGACGGCTGCTTATGTCAGTCATCACATCCATCCTATTATACGGCTCTGAAATATGGGCCGATGCAATGGAGAAGGAGTCGTACCGGATTAAAATCACTTCCGTTCAACGTAGAGGAGCTTTCCGAGTCTCCAGTGCATATCGCACGGTCTCGGGACCGGCAGTACTCATTATTGACGGAATCATCCCGATCGACCTGCACGCGAATGAGCGCAAGAGAATCTACGAACGGAAGAGGAGAAAAATCCCAGCAGAGGACAGAACAACCGTCCACAGTGAGGAACGTGAGCGTACCATGGCGACGTGGCAATAATCCTGGACAAATGAAACCGAGGGTCAGTGGACAGCCAAGCTGATAGACCAATTGGCCCCTTGGGTAAACAGAGACCACGGGGAGGTAGGGTACTACCTTACCCAATTCCTGAGTGACTACGGGTACTTCTGCGACTATCTCAAACGCATGGGGAAGCTACAGAGCCCGGAGTGTATTTTTTGTTCCGCTGATCGCGACCATGCGTTCCACACGTTCTTCATCTCGGAGCAGTGGAACGAAGAAAAGACAGCTCTTCTCGACTTGGTCGGACATTTCACGCCCGAGACCATCGTGGGCGAAATGTCGTCCACCAAGAATAAGTGGGCCGCCACGGTAAAAGTCGCCGAGACGGTCCTACGACAAAAGAAACGGTACCTACACAGGGCAACCGACGAAGGTATGAATGAAGCGTTGAGAGACGCTCCGACACCGCAACATAACCCAGGGACGTCGGACGACTCCATGGATATGGATGAGGAGGGAGAAAATGGGACCCTTTCTTGATCGGGAGACGCTCATTTTCTCTCATTTTATGAATGTCGCGGGGCGGGACGGGAATACTTCTCCTTTCCGTATGGAGATAAATGCACCGGTTCAAATACGCGTATAAACGAGACGGGTTAGATCCGACGTCCTCTCGGGGGATATAAAATTATGAATTTTAAATTTGTTTCAGGTCAAGGCAGCAGCGGTTGCCGAGACGATACAAGAATGGCACCACCCTGAGGTAATGTGATAAACGGTACCAGGGTGGGTTCCGCTAGAAGAGGAAAGTGTGGTAGGTTTTAGTGGGTCGGTTTGCGATGCAACGGCTATGTAGCTTTTTTTTCGCGTTTTTGTTTATTTTATTTTTTGTCCTATATTATACACACGGCCGATTTAAAAAGGACTTGGTGACCGAAAGGCTTAAATGAAAATAAATCCACACTTTTCAGAAGTTTATACTTGTTTAAGGTGACACTAAACCCACACGTCATCTACAACTCCGAGGAACCAGTTTTCTTATTTACTTTGCAATTTTGAGTAAATATTTTTCTGGTACGTTGTTGTCACAATCAAAACCTATAAGAAAAAAGTAATTCCTCATATTTGCCGGTAATACGGGGATTTAACATCACCTTAAGGTTATGATATCCCATGTCACGTCCGTCCCCTCTATAGATATATAAATTATAACAATACGTATATATATATACACCAGCCGCGTGTATTTCGCAATGACGGAATAATCGAGAGCGCTTATATGCAAGCTACATATATATAAATATACACGTACATATCTACATATACGTATTGTTTTAATTAATTTGCTCTAATGCATGGCCATACATATATACACCGGCCGCGTATGCTACATATATGTATGGCCATGCATTAGAGCAAATTAATTAAAACAATACGTATATGTGGGGCCTGCGGCGGCTCAGTCGGTAGAGTGTCGGATTCCCACGCCGGTGACCCGGGTTCGAATCCTAGTCTCTGCCGATTGATACAAGCACCTCTGTAAAAATTACATGTGCTTTGTTTACAAACACACCGCAGACCCCCGTCGTCGATTAGCACCACATGGAAGCACAAACATGGCGACGTTAAATAATAATAAAAAAAAAAAAAAAATACGTATATGTAGATATGTATGTGTATATTTATATATACGAGGTCTGTCCCAAAAGTATCCGACCTACGTTCATATCTTCGCGCGAAGAGACTCAGGCGACCTCTGGAGGGTACGAACGTCACCAGCAACTCCTAACCTTCTCGTCAGTAGCCTGAGATACCGATAAAACGCCTTAGTTCCCGCGCAGCGTGTATTTGTTTACAACGACTTTTTTGCGTTCGTCGCAATTTGCTTATTGCTAAAAATGGCAGAACGAACCGAACAACGAATTTGCATAAAATTTTGCTTTAATCTCGGTAAAATTTGTGCGGAAACTATTGAAATGTTGCAAAAGGCCTTTAAAGATGAGTGTGTGGGCAAAACACAAATAAAAGAGTGGTATAGGCGGTTCAAAAGTGGCCGCACATCTGTTGACAGTGATCCTCGTTCATCAAGTCAATGTTGATTGTTTCTTTCGATTATAAGGGCGTTGTGCACCACGAATATGCCCCTACATGCCAGACAATCAATAAAGAGTACTACGTTGAAATTTTGAAAATATTACGTAATGCAATCAGGAGAAAACGACCGCAACTTTGGGAAACCGGTGACTGGCTTATTCATCACGACAATGCTCCAGCGCACGCATCAAACCTTGTGCAGCAGTATTTATTGAAACACAGAGTTGCGCAGCTCCGCCAACCTCCATACAGTCCTGATATAGCTCCCTGCGACTTTTGGCTGTTTCCTCGATTGAAAATGCCGCTTAAAGGACATCGATTCGACAATAAACAGACTGTTGAAACTAATGCGACGAATGCACTAAAGGCGATTCCGAAGTCTGACTTTCAAGAGTGCTTTAATAAGTGGAAACATCGATATGAGCGTCTTGTTCAATCAAATGGGGACTACTTTGAAGGATGCCACCCCCCGGATGACGAAGAATAAATCAAGTGCCGAGAAATCGAGGTAGGTCGGATACTTTTGGGACAGACCTCGTATGTAGCATGCATATAAGCGCTCTCGATTATTTCGTCATTGCGAAATACATGCGGCCGGTGTGTATATATATATATATATATATATATATATATATATATATATATATATATATATATATTGGTGACCGAAAGGGTTAAATGAAAATAAATCCACACTTTCCAGAAGTATATATATATATATATATATATATATATATATATATATATATATATATATATATATATATATATATATATGTACAGGTATATATGTATGTATATGTAGCATGCATATAAGCGCTCTAAATTATTCTGTCATTGCGAAATACACACGGCCGCTGCCGAGACAAAGACAATCGCGTGAGCACGAGACGCGGGCTCAGAACTCTCCGCTTTCTTAAACAGGTCAAAGACCACGAAGTCTGGCAGTCTCCCATGGGAGAGGAGGAGCTGACGTACACCACATTCCCACCCGGCACACGCAGTTATAAATACCTCGTACACCACCTTTTGGATGCTTTTTGACTGGAAGTGTGAAGGTGGCCGTCAGCTCTTCTTGCCCTGCGGGAGACGAGGAGACCTGAAGCCTCAGCACAGGGAGGGGCACAATTGACACGTGCCTGCCAATCATTTTTATTATCAATTACCAGACAAAAAAGCACATGAAATGGATTATATTTTGTATAAGTTTCATAAAATAGTATATTGTGTACCAAAGGCGTAAAGTGGGCTTTTTTATACCGAGTGTGGAGTTTGCAGTATGAGTCGAAGACGAGTGAGCACAAGCCGAAAGCTAATGCGTTTTGCGAGCCTAAAACGAGTACTACAAACACACGTTGTCAAAAAGTCCACTAGCCCTTGGTACACACCATATTTTTTGTGACACATGTATGGATTTTTGCGGAAAAGTCTCTAAAAGTACAAATAAGTAAATAAATCAACAGCGGGCAAAAAAGCTATATTTTTGCCCGCTACTAGCGAGAAAAAGAGACACTTTTTCGCCCGCTGTTTTTCTTTCCTGCCGATCAAAAAACAAGAACTTTAGGCTCATATTTTAGGTTCAAGAAACCGCGAAAATCGTGCATGTGTTACAAAATCACCTTTTTACAGATTTACAAGTATTATAACAATGAATATTATTTGATTAAGCACATTATACTTCCTAATATTACTTTTTCTTTTTTTAATAGTTCATACATAAATCGGCTCTTTTTTATTCATGCGAGGCGAATGGAGAATCAAGCATTTTGAATCATCCATCACATCCAAATAAAAATTGCAAAAATGTCTAAATATTTTTAAATGTTTTGCAAATTTTGAAAATTATAGAAAATTTTGAATCTTAGAAAAAATTGAAAATTTGTATAAACTGAAAATTTTTAAAAAAATTACAAAATTTGTATAAATGGAAAATTTTTAAAAAAGTTACATAATTTGTATTAACTGAAGTTTTGTTAAAAAATTACAAAATTTGTATAAACTGAAAATTTTTTAAAATTTTTTAAACAACTATTTATTATGGATCAGTAATGCCCGCGTTCGTTGTAGCCGACCCTTAGTGCCCATTTTGCCTCACTTTGGGCTTTTATATTTATTGAATTTGAATTATCTCAGTAGAAAGAATAATTAAATAAAACCTCTGGAAACCTAAAATTTGATATATAAGCTTTATGATACATACTTTTTTGAAGGCATTAATATCTCCTTTCTTACTTCCCATGGGTTTGAAATTATGAAAATATTTAATTTTTTGCTTAAGGTAGTTATCCCCGAAAATTGAAAGTATGGAGAAACTTCTGAAATTTTGAGCAAAATAAATTTTTATCTCTAAGAATACCCCTATAAAATTTCAGATCGCTGTACCATATAAACTTTGAGTTATGCGCATCCAAAATTCATATGCTTTGGGTCTTATTTCAATAGAATATGACGATTTCAGCGAAAAATCCATGAATAAGAATTTATTTCAGCTCTAGCCATTGAGCTAGTCTCGAGAAATGTCTAAAAATCTGGGAAAAATTAAATGAAACCCTGATAAAGCATATATTTTAATTTCTAGAAGGTGGTCCATACAGTAATAAAATAATATAATTTATTTAAAAAATATTAATCCAAAGATCGTAATTCTCACTTTTGATCAAAACTACGTGAGTCAAAAGTTGATGTTACCTTTGTAATTTATATATTTTACGTTTTAAATGCATAAAAGCAACATGAAAATAATAAAGGGACAGTCACGACATGTTCTTTTATATATACTACGAATCATAGACGCGCTACGCGCTTCACAATTTCGATTGTTGACTATATCGCTATTACTATGAATTACAGAAACTAGATATTAATATCCATTTTGCATATAAAATCATTTATAAGTATTATTTATAATATAAAGTATATGATTATTAATGTTATGTAAAAGAATAGAGAAATCCTAATCAAAATCGTCAGATGATTTCTGAATAAAAAATTGTGAAAAAAATACCTGCAATTTTAGCACATTTTTATTCGCATGAAGTCATTACTGCGCATGCGTGTGTGCATGAAATCACTATTGCGGATGCCTGCATGCATGAAGTTACTTCTGCGCATGCCTGTGTGCACGCAATTACTACTGCGCATGTCTGCATACACGACGTCACCACTGCGCATACCTTTGTACACGCAATGACTTCTGCGTATACCTCTGTATACGCAAAAACTTCTGCGCACACCTATATGCACACAGTTATTACTGCGCATACGTAAGTGCACATGGGCACAACTGCGGATGCATATGTGGATGCAATTCTGTACGCTCTCTCTCTTTCTCCCCCTTTTACTACACTCCACCTAGTTATATTTTCTTCATTCTTTTACGCTACCGGTTCTTTCTGACCACGTCGCTTCATTCGTCGATGCACTATCATAGAAAATGAAGAGTTAATTCTGCGTCTCACTTTTTGCGATTACAATCATTATTTTACTAAGAAAGAATACCCCGTACACATCCCCCTCCCTATTTCTACCTATCCTAATTCTGTCCCCTTATTTTACCCCACCCATCCATCATCTCAACACTAATCCTCTCAGTACTATATTAAAGTAATAACACGTTTAATTTAGCATTGCGAGGCCTATATAATTATTTTGATTATTTTATTAAGAAAAAATACCCTCTCCACGACCCCCATAACCTACCTCACTTTTCCTATCTATCCTAATTTGTTCTATTATTGTAACGTACCATAATAGACAAATAGGACATCTTCCATGATCTCCAAATTGACCCTTCTAGCACTATGTCATAGTTATAACATGTTTAATTTAGCGTTACACCTATTTCCGGTTTCAGTCATTACAATCATTCTTTTAATACAGGGATAGGGTGGATGTCCGTACTACTGACACCCAAATCTATTTTATTATAAATAATATATAAGCAATCCGTAACTGTTATTAGTATAATGAATAAACAAACGTGACACATTTTGATTTCAGAAACTTTTAAAAAATAATAATAAAATTCAAGGCTACGGAAATGTTTAAAATTATGTCTGTGTTCAGAGTGAAAATGAAAATATTGCGAAATAGAGAAGACTATTGTTTCTATATTAGAGCGATATATGCAATAAAAAATATGTAATAGGTAATATTTATATACCAGATATATCTACTAGATAAAAAAGAAGAATTATCAAAGGCATTTTATTTAATTATTGAATGGCGGCGTTAGGTACAAGAGTTTCAGACATTTTCGCATTACTGACATGTCAGTAGTTCGGCAAGAAATCGGCGCATTTGCCCAACTACTGACACTGCCGCGCGAGTTAGTGAGTACAATCTAACCTTCTTGGCTTCAGCGGTGACCTTCATTTTGCACGATGTTTAATGCTTCCTGGGGAAATATTTAAAATATTTGTGACAATATATTTAAATTAATTATTTAGATATCTAAACGTAAAAGCTCAAGTCCAAAGTATACTTTAAGAATGTAATTTAATTAATAGATATAAAATCAAACATTATTGTTTTGGTATGAAAGTAAATGGGTGTCAATTGTCGGGGTGACAGTAGTTAGGTCCGGCATATTTTCAGGGTGTTAGTAATAGCTCATGAGAATATTATTATTAATTTAATAATTTATAATTAAAAATAATCTTTATTGAAATTGCAATCTCGTTTTTATTATGTACATGTAATATATAATGATAAATAAATAGAAAAATATATATTTTTGTTTAGCAAATAGTATAAGCTATGCAATGATGCAATAATCGATCCTTGGGGGTGTCAGTAGTCTGGACATCCACCCTAGGTCACGAATGTTCATCCATGATCATACAAGATAATGTTCAAAATTTTTTCAATTTGTACATGTTTGTGCAGAATCATGCATCATTATGCCTGAAACTTGACCGGGAATATACAGACATGGTCATAGACATTCAAGCTTTTTTATGAAAGTTCATGATTAATAATTCATTAACGTGATTTATGCTGATGACATCCAAATGTATAGAAGCTGCAAGCGCCATGAATCGATACCATCAGTAAAGTATCTACCGATTGTTCTGCCATTGCTTGGGCTACCAGCAATGGGCTCACTCTAAATTTGTTCGAAACCAAGGCTATGATCCTTGGTAGCGCCATGAATCTCTCTTTGATCGATATAGAACTCTTACTTAATGTTTCACTTAATTGAATTCCAATCCCTTTTGTTAGTGAAATCGAAAGTCTTGGTATTTGGTTGACTCCCGACCTTAATTGGGGAAGGCAAGTATCTCACATGTCAGCAACAGTTTCGTACAGTGCGGAAATAAACAAATAAATCTAAATCTAAATCTTTCAATCTCTCTCTCTCTCTCTCTCTCTCTCTCTCTCTCTCTCTCTCTCTCTCTCTTTCGCCGCCACCAGCCCAATCGCGTACTGCAACTCCTGTAAATACGGATACGACAGATATTGAACAGAGCCATGCATGACGGGCACCGGGTCGGCCGTCTCGACAGGCGTGTGGTGACTTCATCTCCGTGGCCCACATTAACGTAAATCGTTTAAAAACACATTTTAATCTTCTTGAACATCGATGTACAGAGCAATAATTTGACGTTTTGGCAGTCACGGAGACATTTCTCATGCGAATCGAAACGGATACTGTTATCTCACTGGATGGTTTTAACTTTTTTAGAATTGAGAGGACAGGAAAAGAAGGAGGCAGTGTAGGTGTGTACGTTCGAGACTATTTCCGCGTTAACATACTTGCTCATTCTACTTCCGACTTTGATAATACTCCTGTTTTTCTTATTCTTGAGCTTGCAAATGGCTCTAATAAACTGCTTTTCTCAGTAGTATACCGTCACCCCTCCGCAGCCTATCCGCATCACTTTTTCAATACACTGTCTGATTTTCTACCTTTGTATAATAATGTAATCATAACAACGGATTTTAACATGGATATGGCCGCAGAGGGTGGCGCCTCCGACTATTTAAAATCCTGTATAGATACTCCTTCGTTGTTTCTTGTTCCCTCAGACCCGACACATCATGCTATACAAAGAGATCACTCGTCTTACATGTGGCTCGACTTATTTATCTTAAGAGGTCTACCCTAATTGCAATTTTCAAAAAATCGATTTTTTTTTATTCCATTTTTCGAAAGTATAGATATTTGAAAGTATCATATTAAATTTTCATAAAGATCCGAGCAGTCTAAGTGTACTTTTGAGGGACTTTTACTTAGTTACCTGAGCGCGCTAATAGTGACCGTTCGGAGCGGTATCGTCTACCTGCCTTTGTTTACGTGAGCAGCTGAAACCTTTCGTGTATATACTATCCCTACTCAAATCTATTCATTCGTGACCCCTTATTTTTCGAAAGATACCTGTATATTTGAATTTCAAGCAAGTAGCAACCTATATTAGTCGTGTTTGAAATCTGTAAGCGTAAACATCTGTGCTCGTGATTGCCGAGATGGACAAGAAAACTATCCATCAAAAACAAAACTGGAGACGTCCAGGTTCGAAAGCGAAAAAACGTAAATTTCATGGAGTTCTTCCAAATGCCCATGAGGCAAACACAAGTCATGCTAGTGCATCTGCAGAGAAGCTGAACAAGTCGAAAGATACGAGTTTCGACGTGCCTGTAGATCAAACGTTAGGGTACAGCATCAGACATTTTTACCTGGTTTTTTCTTCGTTACAACAGTTTTTGAAATGTAAAGTGTGTAATAACGATGTTACATTTACTAAGTATGGACAGCGAGGACTCGGTTTTAAAATTTGTGTTACTTGTGAGTGTGGAGAAAAATATATTAATTCGTGTCCGATGATTGCGACTGGATACGAAGTCAACCGTCGCCTTGTGTTTGTTATGCGATTGATTGGTATTGGATGGAGTGGTATAAACATGTTTATTGGCCTAATGGAACTTGGATCTGGAATGAGTTCCTCCGTTTATTATCATATTATCTATTCGGTCTCTATCGCTGTGAAAAGTGTTTTCGATATAGTGATGCTAAAGGCTGTTAGAGAAGAAAAACTCCTAAATGCTCAGAACGGAGAACCCGAAGATATTTTAACCGTTTCAGGAGACGGGTCCTGGCAAAAAAGAGGATTTCTTCTCTTGTTGGCATAGTTTCTTTGATATATAAACACAGTAAAAAAGTTGCGAACGTCGTTATCAAATCAAGCTACTGCAAAGGATGTGAAAGAAGAAAAGGAACAGAGGACACGATTGAATATGCAGCATGGTACGAAGTGCACCAAAAAAATTGCAGTGCTAATCACTCAGGTAGTGCCGAAAAAATGGAAGTCGACGGTATATGTCAAATGTTTTTGGAATCTCTCGAAAAATTTTCTGTGTGTTATGGTTTTTACATCGGCGACGGTGACACGAAGACTTTCAAAATACTGCTCGATACACACCCGTATGGTGAAGAAGTGATCGTTAAAAAGTTAGAGTGTGTGTTATACGTCGCAAAAAGAATTTTCAAACGTGCTAGTGAAGCTAAAAAAAATCTTATACAGGCAAAAAAAGCTGCAAAAAAGGACGAGGAAAAAACTCCAGCAAAAAAAGCTGCAAAGAAGGACGAGAAAAAAACTCCAGCAAAAAAAGTTGTCACTAAAAAAAGAAAAACCAGCGTAAAAAAAGTTCCAGTTGTTAAAACTCAAGATTTAACGATAAAATTAATGAAAGAACTGTCGAAAAATTATGGTTTAGCAATTCAACGGCATCCTGATTCCGTGGAAGAAATGCGCAGGGAGATCTGGGCAGGATTTTATCATAAGATTTCAACCGACAGCAAGCCACAGCATTCATACTGTTCTGAATCCTGGTGTAAATATAAGAAAGCTGTGGAAAACAACACCGTTCGACAATTTAAACATCCTCCTGCTCTCGCTGAAGATGTTCAAGAAGTTCTCAAACCAATCTACGAGGATTTGACAAAACAAGAACTTCTTGAAAGGTGCCTCGGCGGAAACACGCAAAATAACAACGAGTCTTTCAACAACTGCGTCTGGTCGATGGTTCCTAAACACATCTTTAGTGGAAAAAAAACTGTTGAAATCGCGTGTCAAACAGCTGCGTGTATTTTCAATGAAGGATTGAAGCCAATATTGAAAATCTTGGATGTGATAGGCGTCAAAATCGGCAATATCGCCGAGCAGTTCGTAGCTGAGCGAGCTCTAACGCGCGTACGAGTTGCAAACCGCCGCAGTGGAGATGCCTCTAAGGAGGCCTATGAAGAAACTGAAGGCATAATGTACGGTGCAGGCATCGCTGATTAAGCGTAGGTAAGAAATTTTCACGTTTTTTCGTTAAAAAAAACTTTGAACGCGTTTTTCTCGAAATGACATTTTTGTACTGCTCGTTGAAAAAATCTCGGAAACTACTGCATCAATCCTTACCAAATTTTTACCACATATTCTTTATGATGATAGCTATGTCGCATATCATACGATTTTTGAAATTTTGAATTTAACTTGCTTTAAAAAAAAAAATTGATGAAAAAAAGGTGATTTTTCGTTACTTTTCGAAATATGGCCGCCATTTTGCCAATTTTGAAAAAATCAAAAATCGTATGATATGCGACATAGTCATTACCTTACTGAATCTAAAACCTTTTTTTTTGTTTCAGATAATCCACTCCGGAGATTTTATCAACAGGGCGCACTCATCTTTTTTTTGGATATTTTTTTGGCCTCCATTTTTATACGATAAAAAACAAAAAAATTAATAAAAAAAATTTTTTTTCATGTATTTCAAGATTGTATTTATCAAGCCTCATACTTCACATATTAATATTTCTAATTTAAAACAATGAAAAAAAATCGTGAAAATAGTCATTTTTTTGCGCGTCTAATTAGGATAGACCCCTTAAGTGATGCTTCGTCACTGAGGGAATACAATAAGTCGAAGGCTCTCTTCATTGCAGGACATGATTTTATTCATATGCTCTTTAATTTTCATAAAACCCCTGTTATGAGTAAAACCTATTCCTGTCGAAAACTCGCAAATGTTTCAAAAGAATCACTCAGTGCTGAGATAAAGAGAAATCTCGACCGTCTTTTCTCGGCCGACACCGATCTTACCGCACTTCTCGCGAACGACTACTCAGATCATGATTTTAACCCAATTAACTCGAATTCGGTCGCCAATCGCCAAACTATAGATCCTAATTTTAACGTGTAGTTTTCCAACAAATATCACCACAGTCATAAATAATTCTTTTGATGTTCTCGCGCCCGCAAAACGTATCACCCTCACGTCAAAGCGCAAGCCATGGGTTAAGGGGGTAGTCTGCTTTAGATCCCGAAAAAAAAGCGTTTTTTCAGCGATTTTTTTGAAAGGGAAGGAAATGATTGCGGTAAACGAAATTTTGAGAACATTATGTACTATATTTTAGCTTTAAAAAACAATTTTGGTATTAAAAAATATTAAAATTTCTTCAACTTAGGACCATTTTGCCGGAGCGCCTGGACTTTGCACTTTCTAATCGGTGCCGGTGATGGAGGTCGTGCGGTGCGTCTGAAACAGTCGAGACAAAATTTTTTTTAATTTCTATAAGTTTCTTTTCTATATGAACTCAAAAAGTACCAAAGAAGTTTTCAAATTCCAAGTTTTTTCAAAGTTTAAAAAAAATTCACTTTTTTGAAAAAAAAAATTCACTTTTAGTTGAAAAAAAAAATTCACTTTTAGTTGCAAAAAAAAATTCACTTTTAGTTGCAAAAAAAGTAGTTTAAATAATACTTTTGTCCAACTTTTTTAGTTCAAATAGAAGATAATTTAATATTGAAGCTAGATCACATTGATTTTTTTCGATCGGACGTATATTCTTTTTGCTATCACCGGCACCGTTTTCTAAAAATCGTAAAAATGAAAACTCGAGAAAACGCGCTTTAAAATTTTCGGGTACGGTTTTGGGTACTTACAGTAATTAAAGGTTAATCAGCTATCCCTGGGCCATACATTAGTCCTTCGTCTTCTTCAAAAAACTCGTTTTGGCTGAGGGTTTCCAATCTTCGGGCTGTACGAGCCTTCTTGCTAGAAAATGATGCGCGCCGGTTCTCCCGCGTTATGCGTTCAGCATCGACGGCGTCAGCAAAATTTTTGCACTGCTACCAGATGATGATATTGAGGAGCTGCATGGTGGAAAGTACAGCAGAGTAGCCCTCGTTAAAAATGCCTGCAGCCATATATGCTGCAATTTCGACGATTTTATAGCCGGAATTCAAATGTTTCGGACTTAGGCGCCACACAATCGAATTGAACGATTCGTTGGAATTTTGAGTGTGGTCGCCTAAGCACCGTCTCATTAAATCGTCATTAGAGAGCTCTTCATAAATTGGACGAATGTGCATCTCCACGGTTTCATCGATTAATCTCGCCGGATGTTTGTAAGATGCAAGATTATTCGCCGCTTGAGCCTTGCGCCATTCGCATCAACTCTCGGCGCCTTCTGGACAATTTTCATGCTGACGATTTTCATCCGTGGAACAGTAGTGGTCTAATGTTGATATAATAGCTTTCTTCATACCTTTCACTGAATCAATATTTCGACGAATTGCCAGACCGTAGTATATCGTCAATTTCTTGATTACACTCTCCGTTAGCCGCGTCTTTCCTCCGAGTTTCTCGGTTTTTCTTTTATTACGTATACGAGTACCCATACGCTTTTGCACGTGTCCAACACACTCATTTTTCGTCACTGTGCACTCGTCCCCGTAAGGGCTATTTAAGATTCCAGTAAAAGTTTTGGAGTCGCCATCGCCGATATAATTAGTGTACATAACTCCGAATTTCTCGACGGATCTTGAAAACATCTCCATTATGGAATCCACCTCCATCTTCCCTGCCGAACCTGCATGATTTGAGGAGCATGAGTCTTTATGATTCTCATACCACTCCTCAAATGCGTCTTCGTCCAAAGTAATTTTACTTATGGCACACGAATGACAATATCCACTTTTTAAAATGAGATCCATTACTTTGCAACTGTAGTATCCGATGAGCGTTGTTACACCATACAAGGAAGTATAACCGCGCTTTTTCCATGATCCATCGCCCGAAACCTTCAAATGATTCGCAGGTCTTTCATGTTCAACGTTTTTTTCTTTTTCTTCCTTGACGGCTTTTTCGCAGGTGCTCTTGAACATTGTCTTCGACGCTGCATGCAAATGCTCAACGATTTGTTGGTAAGTAGATTTTGCAAAACTTGCAGACATATCCATAAGGCCGCAGAATACGTTTATCCCTTCTCGTCCGATACCAAGAAGCCTCATAACAAAAACAATTCGTCTGTTGATTTCGTAGCCGATATTTATCAATGGTCCTGACTGGATTTCGCGTCGACCACACATACACTGGACAATAATTTTAAATCCTAGGCCTCGATGATCGCTTTCTGCAAACGTTAATTTTTGCTTGCATGATCTGCAAATTGCGATTTCCGAAATGGCGAGAAACACAGATATAAATTCAATAATGCGGTAGCAGTGCGCAGAATGAATAATGACATCATCGCTGCTTGCTGTCGTTAACTTCTGCTCACTGCGGCTCGTGTGTAAGTCTCCGTCGTCCGATGAAACACTTGTAAAACGATTGCCGTGAAATTTCCGCTTTCGCGGTTCCGCAGCACGCTGTCTTTTAGATCGATCACCTTTCGGGTAGCTTGACATTTCGATGTGTACTCGGCAAAATCAAAAGGGGAACTGAAAGCTGACGCTACAAACAGAAGTGTAGAAGCCGATGCCGAGAGCTATAGTATACCGTTATATTGTATACCGTTCTCCCTACTACTACTCAACACAGACCTTCTAGAAACTCCAAATAATGTTTCAAAGGACGGTTGCACCTTTTCAGGTATATACGAGTATAGTCGAATAATAGAATACATCGAGGGGTGGAGTGCGCGCGCTCGGGTCTGCCCGAGCATTCGCACCTGCTCGATGCTCGGCCACTAAAACTGCTCTAGCTTCGGAAATATGTCGAATTGGCCTCTGAAATTTTGAAGACATATACTTGGATAGTTTTGGAATAGATTTAAGACAAAAAAAAACTATTTGATGAAGCCGGTAAAGCAGACTCCCCCCTTAAACCCGAGCTTCGCTGTCTCATGCGCCAGCGTCATAGAGCTTTTAAAAATGCCAAGCAATCCGGCTTTGTTGACGACTTCATTCTTTGCCAACCCCATCCATTTCGCACCCTCCCGCCCAATTTCAGTTACGTCTGCTTTTATGTTATCCTCCCATCTGTGTCTAGGTCTACCTAGAGATCGCGTTGCTTTCGGTTTTCCTTTCATTATACACGCTGCCGTACGATCATCGCCCATTCTTACCACGTGCCCTGCCCATCTTAGTGTCCGTGATTTTATTATTCTGTTAATATTTGGTGACGCGTACAAATTATGTAGCTCGTCATTGTGCAGTTTCCTTCATTCCCCAGTTTCCTCATCTTTCTTTGGCCCATATATTTTCCGCAGAACTTTATTTTCAAATACCCTAAAACGATTTTCTTCCGCTTTAGTCAGCGCCCAGGTTTCGCACCCGTACAAGATTACCGGCATTGCACAAATAGCTGGTGTATAGATTCGCAATATTCCCACTTTTTCTCTAATAATTGTCTTATGGTAAACATTTGATCGCTCGTCGACCTGTTGCGCCGAAATTCACACTGATAATCTCCTATTATATCTTCCGCGAATGGTGTGAGTCTGGCCTGTATGACGTTTGATAGAACTTTCTAGCAGGTAGCTAAAAGTGAGATTCCCTGGTAGTTATTGCAGTCTGTTTTATCTCCCTTTTTAAAGATCGGTATGATGATGGATTCTTTCCAATTTTCTGGTATTATTTCATTTCTCCAAATAGCACATACTAGATCAAAAATTTTAGATGTAAGCGCGGTGCCCCCATATTTAAGTAGTTCAGCTGGTATAGAATCGTTTCCTGCGGCCTTATTGTTTTTTAGCTTTTTGATCGCGGCCTCTACTTCTTTGTAGGTCGGTTCGTCCATATGGAGTTCAGCAGTGTGGATTTCGTCTCCCATTTCCTCGGAGTTTTCATGCACGTTTAATAACTTATCGAAATAGTCTTTCCATAATTTCAATAGTTCATTTTCGCTTGTCACGAGGTTCCCGCTCTTATCTTTCATTAACTGCGATCTACTCTGAAAACCCTTCCTAACAGCGTTTATTCCTTTGTACATCTCGCGCGGATTATTTTCCTTACTATTAGTTTCTATTTTTCTAATTTCATTTTTCTGATACTCGCGCTTCTTGCTTCTGTAAATCACACCCACTTGCTTGCTTATTTCATGGTATTCTTCTACGGCTCTACTGCTTCCATTGTGTACGCTATCTAATTTAGCCTTCTTGCGTTTAAGGGGGTATCCCTATATAGATGGGCAAAAATAAACTGAAACTTTGCGAATTTTTTTTGTAAAAACTATACAAGATTTTTATTTGAAATTTTTTTGGTTTATTATTCAAACATTAAATATGCATTTCTTATTTTTTTATTACATTATTTTGTTTATGCTAGTGATAAAAAAATGATGAACCATGAACTTTTTTTTCTTCCTACAAGTTTGTGTGCACAGTTTCTCGGCGAGTTTTCAACTTATCACAAAAAAACGCCATTTTGAAGGTAATTTCATAATCTAGTCGATGAACCTACTTGTTTTTGAAATATAAATTTATTTAACCACGATTTTGCAATAATAATAAAAAAAATTACAGTTTTTTCTCAAAAGTCCACCATTTTGCTATGGAATTTTTTTATACTTTTAATTTAGGTTAGTCGACGAGATTTAGACCTAATAATAACAAAAAACTTTTTTTTTATGTTTCAGAGAGATACGACGACGACAAGTCTGCACACAAAATTGTAGGAAGAAAAAAAAAGTTCATGGTTCATCATTTTTTTATCACTAGCATAAACAAAATAATGTAATAAAAAAAATAAGAAATGCATATTTAATGTTTGAATAATAAACCAAAAAATTTTCAAATAAAAATCTTGTATAGTTTTTTCAAAAAAAATTCGCAAAGTTTCAGTTTATTTTTTCCATGTATATAGGGATACCCCCTTAATTAATTTAGTTTTCTTGCGCTAATTATTTTAGCATTGAAATCCCCCATTACTATTTTGGTGTCGTAAGACGCGAATTGATCGATTAATTGCTCTAAAGTTTCATAATAAAGATCTTTGACTTCTTCCTCTTTGTCCTCCATAGGACAGTGTACGTTAATAACCACGTAATTATACCACGCTCCTTCCATGATGATATATCGAATCTTCTGGATACAGAGAAAAATCGATACTATGGGGTAAAAATAAGCAAGCGCCGGACTCAAAGGCGAAATGGAAGGTACTACGCAAACTTGGAATCGCAAGCTCCAAACCGTCCTCTCCTTTTACATACTTCTCATCAGCTGCCCTCAATGCTCACTACGGTTCTATCTCGAAGACTGCTCCCCCACTTATGCACTCAGATCTTCTGGCTTCAAGCACAATGCCTGTCAACCCACACGCAAATCTGCAGTTTTCACCTCATCACGTTACTGAACGTGAAGTCTTAATTGCCATTCAAAATGCGTCGTCCAAAACTGTTGGCTGTGATGGCATTTCAGTCGAAATGCTAAAACTTGCGCTTCCCACGCTCCTCGGGCTTCTCACGTCAGTGTTTAACGCTTCAATTGCAAGCGCTACTTTTCCAGCTACCTGGAAGCGTGTCCTACTCCAGCCGCTGTCTATAGTCAGTGCTCCACAAATTTTATCGGACACTAGGCCGATCGCAATGCTCCCTGAACTTTCTAAAATTCTAGAAAGACTAGTGCACGATCAATTATCGTCATATCTCGAGGATAACTCTTTCCTCGACTCGTGCCAGCAGGCTTTCGGAAAGGGCACAACACCCAGACTGCGCTATTGAGAGTCCTGGATGATGTGCGCGAAGCAATTGATAAACGAAAAGTGACAGTACTCGTCCTTTTCGACTTTTCCAAAACTTTCGATACTGTTTCGCATGCACGTCTGCTTAGCAAACTTCGAGCTATGGGCTGCTCCAATAATGCACTCAAGTGGTTCTACTCATATCTCCACGACTGCTTACAGGCCGTGATTGACGAGGGCGATTCCATATCTGATTGACTCAAGGTGACGAGTGGTGTTCCCCAAGGTAGTGTGCTTGGACCGCTTCTTTTCTCCATCTTTATCAATGACCTACCCTCGGTTTTAAGCGTTTCCAAGTTTCAGTACCCTGATTTTTAAGAATCCGCTGTACGTAGCTAGTAAGTTTATAGTTTTAAATAAGGATATAGTTACCTGCTGCTCGCCTTCCACCTAGAACTCTCCTGTATACTACACCCCGAACTGAGGCCATGAACTATTCCTTTCTCATCAAGTCATCCAACCTCATTAATTCAATTCCTCCCCTGACCTTTCACCCCTCCTTCATTGACTCCTTCAAAACATTTCTTTTTGATTTTCTCTTCCTAAAGGACAATCTGGAGTGGAAACGGCGAGTTGAAACAGAGGGTATCATTATCGACTAGGCTGCGCTGGCGGGCTTTTCAACTGTACTATAACTATTTCAAATTTAAATACACCGCCAGTGCTGGCCTAGCATTAATTAGTCAACTTAGTTTAATTAATTAAATTTATTGCGTTGCTCTTTTAGAATTTCTGTTTAGTGTTCAAGTGTTTAGTTTCATCTAGTGTTTAGTCCAGCTTTCTCAAAACACAGCGAATAATTATAACTATGCACCTGTAATACCGCTACTATGTATATATCTATATATTTACTTATATCACTATTGTCACATCCTATACTATTCAATCCATAATTTTGTAATCACAATGTAATATTTTTGTGCCGGGTTGGGTAATACCCCGCGGTTAAAATAAAAATATCTAAATCTCTCTCTCTCTCTCTCTCTCTCTCTCTCTCTCTCTCTCTCTCTCTCTCTCTCTCATTCCATGTTTTACTCTCTTTCTTTCGCTCACACAATTACTTACTGTCGCAATTTTTCACTCACTTACTCACTTGCACATTTACTCGTTTTTGCACTCACTCACGTACTCAATTGTTTAAACACTCATGCGCCCGTACTCCCGAATTAGCTGACGTACTAACTCACTAATTCACGTCTTGTATTACTTACTAGCGTATGAACTCACTGACTCATTCTCTCACGTACTTACTCACAAAATAACTCACAAACTTATTCACTCACTCGCTCAAAGTTACTCAATCAGCAGTTATGAGTCCGTAATTTACTCCACTTAAAAAAATCAATTTTTTTACGTATATAAAATTACGTAGAAAATTAGCCCTACTTTTTATACATGTAAATTACACTATACCATCAGAGGTCAACATAATCTTATAGTACACGGAAAATAATAAAATATAAGACTATCAATTTCAAGAATGCATATATAACGTCTTGCAGAAAAAATTAAATCTCTTTTGAAAAAACGCTGCCAATTGTTATGACACGCTGCTTTCTCGAAGTGATATACATTTTACTGTCATTAATATGTACAATATGCATACATATAATATGTAAAATATATTATATTTTGGTTATGTTAAAAACACTAAAGATCATATAAAACTTAATATCTACAAACATATTATCATAATAAAGCTAATAGATATCGGGATATCCAGGGTAAGAACAGTAGTTTTGGCAAAAAAAGGCGTAAAAGTAAATTTCGCGATCACGGTAAAGTGTAAATTTTACGACCGAGTTCCAAACATTATTTTTTGATGCAGCCGTATGCGTAAAAATATTGATTTAACATATAAATCTTTGTCTTAAGTCTAAATGTCTGTTTGATGCGGTGTAATGCAATTTTACGTAAACATCAAAATAATATATCTAACTCGGTCATTGTATGTTGCTCTAAGTGTCAATCATAAAACACAAGGCCGGCAAAGTAGGAGTGTAAAATTCCATGCCTAAAAATGTTCTTTTTACGCCTACCGAATCAAAAAGTATTTTTTTAATTTAATTATCTCTAATATCTCAGAAGATTATGAACTAAATTGACAAGCAAATATTTATTCAATAACCTAACACCTAACAAATATTCACTTAAATTTGCAAGGCATTTTATTACGCCTACTGCATCAAAAAATATTTGTTATATTGAGTTATCTCTAATATCTCAGAAGATGATGAACCAAATTGGTAAGCAAATATTTAGCCAATAACCTGATACCTAACAAATATTCATCTAAATTTTCAAGGCATTTTAACAAGTATTATTACAAAGTTTTAATCACACAGTGTATCAAATGAAAAATGCACGTATTAAATCGTTTCCGGTCAAATTACATGAATTGTACTAACAAGGAAACCGCCCGAGGTGTGCATCTCCGATTTTCCTGAATTTTTGATATGTTATAGAGGATCGAAAAATAAGAGACACGTATTTTTTTATCGGCACAATCCGATATTAAAGAGGACAAAACCGCCCCTACAGGTTACCCCCGAAAACGAGTTTTTTTAAATACCTTAAGTTCTAATTAATTTTTTGAAATGAAATAAAATGGAAAATACTTCTCTTTGAATGACGAAACTAGCAAGTATAGTTTGTCCCCCGAGGGTGGCAACCTTTACTTTTTATTTCAGAAAAACCTTATTTTTTAAACTATTTAAACGTGCAAAAATAGTTTAAAAAATAAGGTTTTTCTGAAATAAAAAGTAAGGGTTGCCACCCCTGGGGACCAAACTATACTTGCTAGTTTCGTCATTCAAAGAAACTTCATGGTGCTCTTGGCAAAAGGCTCAAGCTACTGGAGAAGATTTTGTACATAAACCACCTCTCTCTGAAGACGTTTAAAAAGCGATTTCGACAATTTATAAAGAGTTAAGCAGTGACGATCTACTTACGCGTTGCTTAGGCGGCTTCACACAAAATAGCAACAAAAGTTTCAATGCGACTGTCTGGTCTATGGCTCCAAAATCTTTCTCTAAAAACTTTTCTCTATATATTGCTGCAGGTATCTACAATGATGGCCTTTCAAGTGTCATGAACCTGATGCAACACTTGGGCTTGACAATCGGACCGAACTGCTATAATTTCTGCGTGGAGGCGGACGCGCGTCGCATCAAGTTTCCCAAGAGATCCCTAACAGACGATGCCAGAGAGGCCCGGATGTCCATAAAATCAGCCAGGAAGGAAGAGGAGGAGTCAGACATTAATAGAGATGGCAAAATGCAGGCATCGCAGATTAGAGGTATACAAAAATTTCAAGGATTTAAATGCTCCGAAAACTTTAAACGCGTTTTTCTCGAAACGGGTTTTTTCAAACTGGGCGCACTCATAGCTTCAACACCATTGCATGGATCGACTTGCAATTTTTACAATAGCTTCACAAATATATTCTCCATCGAAGTACGTAGCCGTTTTTTTGATATTTTGAAAAGTACTTGTTTTATTAACAATTTACTACTCTTTTTTAGTCGAAAATTTATACGTTTTGTTCAGAAGTGCACAATTTCTACAAAAATTGGAATAAAAAAAAAATCCTACTTACTTCGATAGCTATTAGTATGAAGCTTCAGAAAAATTTTGGTTTTTTGTTCCAGCTCTCACGGTTTTCGAGGAATTGGTGCGCCCGCGGAGCATCTTCAAAAAAATGTTTTTCCGCAGATCTGCTGTAGCGTCGCCATTTTGTACAAAAATCATAATAAAAAAATTTTTTTTCATACATCAATATGTGTTAAATGAATCATCTAAATATGAATACTATTCCTTTTCCCATAATCCCATAATAAATTGTCAAAATTAGGCCTTTTTTTTCGGCCTCAAAAGTGGTGTTATCCTTTAATTCTCTGAAAAAAAAATACAAAAAAATTTTAACGAAAAAGTGCTTTGCTCTTTTTATAGTGCATATCAAAAGGAGTTGAATAACCGCCGAAAGAAGAAATTTCGTTCACCATGTTACCTCGAATTGTATGAGGATCAAAGTTCCTTTAATAAATATGGTATTGAAAATAGTGATTTATTGTGACGTATAAGATCAAGATATTGAGGTTTTACAACGGTAAAATTTAAGATATTATTGTGTTTTGATTTCAGAAACATTTTCAGAATGATTGTTCTTAAATATAAAATATTCGTAAAAAAAGTATTTTTTTGGGTTTAACACAGGTCTGCCCCCTTAAAAGAACATATCTGCACTAGTTAGAATTCCATTAAACCGCCCTTAAAATATCAGTGCAGCCAGAAAACCTTTTTAAGTAAACCTCTTTAGCTGAATTTATGTATTCTTTTAAGCAAAACTTAGAAATCTATGTAGCAACTTACTGCTAGCAATATTATCTTTATTTTCTACTTGAAAGATTTTATTTCCATAAAAATCATGTATTTTTATATTAATATTACCTAGCTAAAATTTGTATTTAAACTTTTATTAATAGGTCTCAACATAGATTTATAAAAAATGTATTGAATATGTAGATTACTATGCATTTAAAACTTAACAAAAATCCTCATCGAAGTCCCCCAAATTTTCTGGGAAGTAATCAGTGTGTGAATGCAAAAAATGGATCTTTAAATTCATTAAACATCCCATCTTTCGGTAGTTTCCAACAGATTGTCAACAATATTCTTATAATTAGGATTTTTGTTATTTCCCAAAAAATTTTTTTGAATTACTTTGAAATTATTCCAAGCTGCTCACTCATTAGTTGTCATTCTCATTTCAAATTCGTCATCTTTCATCAGTTCCCTTAATTGAGGACTATCAAAAACACCTTCATTGATTTTCGCTTCAGAAATATTGGAAAATTTCTTGAATAGATACATAAAAGCATCACTTTCTAATACCTGCATTGCTTTGATAAGCTGTTTAACTAAGCCAAGTTTGATATGCAAAGGAGGAAGGAAGATTTTATGATTAGGAATGATACTTTCTTTAACAATGTTCTTAGATCCTAGAATTAATTCCTGCCTGAGTGGCCAATCATTTTTTATATAATGTTGATCTCGGGCACAATTGCCCCCCTCACAAAGAAAATATGGATACTTAGTGTTTACGCTTTGTTGACCTAATAAAATACTGGTTATTTTAAAATCTCCAACTACTTGCCACTTATGAGTATGGTACTTCAATTTTTCACTGAGTGGCCAACCGGTATATGGGCATATTTGTTCCCATTGTGAAGTAAGACAGCTTTCAAACTCCTCACCGATGAATCGATAAATAGTCGCCAGTCACTAGTTGCATATTTAATACATCCATATTCATTTATCAGTCCTGCAACATCATTACAATAAACCAAACCCTTTGCTTTTGAGAAAAATTTCCGAAATGGACGATCTCGATCACGATAAAAACTCACTTTAGTATCTGGAACGAAACAATTATTTTCTTTTAATCTTGAAGCTAAGAGTTCGGAAATCTCTTTCCAAAGATCTGTGTCCCAAACCAAGTCACTTAGCTCATCTTGATTAAAACCGTGTGCATTCTCGCGTTGACCACCTTCAAATTATTGCGATTCATTCAATTCGACGCATTGCTGATCTTCAAATTCTTGAAATGACATTCTTGTATCTGTATCATAATTTTCTATTTCATCCTGTCCAATACTAACTAAAACAGCATGAGTTATATATTGAACAGATGCATAGGATATTCCAAAATTATTCTTTTTATTGTACCCAGATATATTGGTCAAGCAGAAATAACAATCAGTGTCATGATCGACTGGTTTTCGACAGATCGTAAGCGATGCATGTATTTGTTTTTTCTTTCCTGCGATTCGCATTGAGCAAGTGACGCATACTTTCGTTGGAGTCCAAGAATTGTTCATCCCACTTGTATCTATATTGAAACATTTTTCGTAACGTACCGTGAATTCTTTATTCAAGTTCCTCCCCTGATCCTTGATAACATATTTCGCACAAACGATGCAAAAGTTATCTAATCGCTGATGACATGGGGTTATTGTTGAACTTGTAGCATTAAACGCTAAAAAGGCCAAGACTCCCACCGATTTAGAGCTGCGGTTGCATGATGACGACGATTGCGGGCCCGCTTGCTCACCCTGTCCAATCGCCGATACTGGGGTTCCTAGAGCCTGCATCGTAAGATATTTCTTTGTGCCTGCCATGACGGCTTGAACGCCTTCACCCAGGAACTTTGCCGGTGACCCGTTTCCCGCCGTCACCACGTGGAGGTGACATCCCGTAAATGATAGGTTTATAATATGTATGGAGGATGCCCATAAATACAAGAAATCGGCTCCTTTGAGGGCACGCATGAAACTTATACCGAAGTCCGCACATATAATTGTCTTTCAACAAAAAATATTATAATAGCATACAAAAAATATAAAAATGTAAAATTAACATTTTTAACTACAAATATTCAACCCATAAAAACTTTCTCAGCAAACAAAAATCCATAAACCCAGCTCACAATCTTCCAAACTTTAACCTACAAACCCCAAACCCCGTAACCCCAAACCCCAAACTCCAAATCCATAAACCTATACCCATCAACTCCAAACTCCCTATCCCCAAATTTGCAATCCCACAAACTCGGTTTGGGGTTTATGGTTCTAACGTTATATGATTTTGGCACTTTGTGGGTTTATAGCATGGTGTTTATGGCTTCGAGATTTGTGGCTTTAGAAGATTGAGGCTTATGTGTATGGGTTTTATGGATTTCGGGTTTGAGGGTTTGGGATTTGTAGGTTTGGTGTTTAGGAGTTTTAAGTTTATAGTTGAATATCAGGCTAGAGATCAAAAGAAGGATTTGACCTCTAAATGTCCTTCAAATGACCTCTAAGGGTCACTTTGACGAAAAGGTCGAAGCGTATCTAGACGTAGAATTTTCCGTTCTTTCAGAATCCGGGGTCAAAAAATCATATAGATCAATTTAAGGGGTTTGACCTTGAACCACGCGTGCTAGGGTCATATGGACACCGGCATCGTGATCAGCGACCCCAAAAACATAAAGGTCAATTGAGATCAGAAATGATCCGCTCCGATTTCATAGTGTGGTCCTGTGTTATTTTTTTCTATTTCCTGCACCATTTTAATCCCGGTCTCTGGGATTGTGGACCGAAATGAGTCGTCAACTTAATTTCTTAAACGTAGAGGGTGATAACTAACCCATCTGTGAAGATGGGATAGAATTGGGTGCGTTAAATTGTTTTATTAAATTTTTATTTCTATTTCCTACCCCATTTCAACCTCTGTTTCTGGGGTTGTGGACCGAGATAAGTACTCAATATTTGTTGTTATATGTATTAGGTGACAAGTTATACATCATGAAGAAAAAAATTGGGTGAGATTTAACGCAGCTACGTTTTACATTGTTTTTATTATCAACCCCATTGCAACCCTTGTTTTGAGGGTGTTTCAGGCGTAAATAATAGTCTAAACTATTTTCATATCCAATTTTCAGTATAATAAGCGTAACTATGTTGTTATTAAACAGGTAATAACAACAAATTTTTTTTTTCAAAAGTCATACGTATTTGCAGATTTCTCCTGGATTGGAGGTAGAATTTCTGGTTCAGAAAGCATCAGAGGCCTCCAGCTCTGTCAATTGTGATAATAAGACAACAGAAACAAACGGAGACCCTCAACAGAGGCATAATACACCACCCACATCAATTAGCACGGTGAGTACTGAGAATATATATACAATAAAATATCAGCGTTTAATTGAAATTTTCTTACAAAAAGTGTTATAAATGTATTTTTTTTTCTTTTACGTGTAGTTAATCTATTTATTTACACAAGGAAACTGTATAGTTTTGTACTGTTTTTGCATAGTTTTTAGATAAGTTTTAAAGGAATATAGAAATAATAAGTTACTTCGAAAAAATACTCGAAGCAAGCTTTGTTGATTAGTGATTCAAAGAGAAAAAGATTGGCTGTTTCGTAACATTACAGCTAATCAACAACTTGCAAAATTCAAGTAAGTTTAAAGTAAGTTTTAATTATTGAAATGTGTGATAAAATTTTTCCAAATTACTAAAGAAAGATTTATTATTTTATCCAATGAGATTGTGAGCCTTTTTGCACATGAGTTCACGGCTACCTATTATTCACCTTTTAAAGTAATTAAATATGTTCGTGTTGGACCTTCAGGGAAGCTCTTGGATTATTTCAATTATAAAAAACAACGCTTAAAAGATGTTGGACTTTTAACGAAGGTTACGACAATTAGCTGATTTCTTAATATCTTCATATACTTATACTGTATTTTATTATTTATTAGAAATACAGAAACTAGATTATTTAGGTTATAATGTTGATGATTGGACTAAAATCGAAGCTTACTGGGACGATAACATTAGATGTTCGTAGAAATCAGCTTATATTTGACAAGATTTCGACTTGATTTCATGAATCTACCAATGCTTAAAAGTACAAAAAGGACTCACATTTAAGGGATAAAAGCAATGTTTGTCCAGAAGATCAAGGCTTAATCAATACATTATTATCTAGTGTATTAACTGGAGGTAATTAAAAAATTTATATATGTCTTGCTGAAAATAAATTTGTCAGAATTCTGCAGAATTTGGCAGAATCATGAATTCCAAGTGTTGCTTCTCTCGAGCGTCGCCTTTTAGTAAATGAATAAACCAATTATATACTTTTACTTTGTAAATACTTATTGAAGATGTTTATTTATATAATTACGTAAGTGTTACATGAATTATTTTATAGATAAGGAAGATTTTATAATATTCCATTTACTTCCATGTCTTATCACTTCCCAGCGAGCGACAAAAAGAAACAATCATAAAAATAACGATGGTGAAAGGCCACCTAAACTGTCAATTCAAGAAAGCCGTGTAACTTTCATCTTACAAGTGACGGTATGTTTATTGTACACATTATAACAAACTGTGTACTAATAACCTAATAAAATAATTTCGTATTTATTATTAAAATATTTATACAGACACCCAGTGATGTGAAGTCGGCGTTAGAGGATGTCATCGTAGCTGTAGAAGACACTGTAAATATCATGGAATATTTTGTGGTCATCAATGAACAAGAACATAAACAGAATACTTGTTTAGACGCTATCGCTTTAGCTTTAAAAGTTTTTTTTTTATTTGACTGTAGTTATCCTGAGATATCTTCCACTTTATGGCTTTTTGTTAAAAATTGCTTGTTTAATCTTAATCTTGCAACTGATTTAAATAACGTTTCATTGATCATTTTCTTAGGCCATATTTTACAAGAATTAAAAGAAACCGAAGATACGTAAGATGGAAAAGTGCTTTATATGTCAATGTGACTGTGATGGCAAGCAATTGTTGCTAGATCACATCAAAGATGGTCATAAGACTGTCGATAATTATAGGTGCAGTTTTGAAAACTGCACTAGATCATATGCATTATACATTCTTTTAGAGTGCATATTAAAAACAAACACACTTTTTCTATTGAAGTTTCTAAAGAACTTACTGAATCCGAATTATACATACAAGAGCCTATAATAGAAATTGTGATATAGCATCTAATAGTAAGGGTGATGAATCTGATGTCCTTGATTGTACTAGTAACTACGCAATTCCTTTTAAAAATTGCTGTGAATTGCGTAAATGTGATATGGAAACTGACCAGCACGATACTTTAGATTATTTAGGAATGCAGTTTGTTGCAAATGCCTATAAATATAGTGATAAAAATAGAACTAGAACACAATCTATGATAAATGACACAAAGAATGTTTGCAAAGTGTTAATCAGTCATATAGTTAACAAAACTGAAATTTTAAATCTAGGTGATAATGATAAAATAAGACTTAAACAAAGTTTAGAGCATTCAGATAATTTTCTCGATCCATTTGACAGTGAGCAGAAAAGCTTTAATCATTTTAGTAAATTAAAAACTTACATTGCACTTGAAAGTATCGATATTAGTGAGCAAATAGAATTCCAAATACAGGGTCTTGCAAAAATAACTAAATTTATTCCCGCAAATATTCAAATTATCCCGCTACACAGTTTTAAATTTGTTTTTGAATTACCGAATGTTTCTAATAAAACTTTAGAATACATGAATTTTTTAAAAAGTAACTATGAAATTATTTCAAATTTAGTACAAGCTGAATATTGGAAAAAAAGATCTAAACAATTTGAAAATAAATGTGTACTACCAATTATAATGTACTTCGACGATTACGAAAACAATAATCCGATTGAATATCATAAAGACTTAGCCAAATAGGCACTGTTTATGTAAACATTCCATTTTTATCGATAAGATATCAATCAAAATTGGAAAATATCTTTGTATTTTCGTTATTCAATACGATTGATAGAGAAGTATTCAAAAACAAAGTTATTTTCTCTCGTATTACAACTACCTGACGGTATAATACAAATATTTCTTTAATGAGCTTTAATTGTTGGAGACAATTTAGGGCAGTACTCTATTTCAGGTTTTCTTGAAAGCTTTAATGCGACTATGTTCTGCCATATATGTTTAACAAAAAGAAATTAAATAAGCAATGTATTTACCGAAAAAGACTGTACACTGCGCGATGAAAAGAATTATCAATCTCTGCTAGACCGAAATAATTTTAAATAATCGGGTATAATAGTATATTATGTACCTAGGGACTAAAGTGAGCCATTAAATGCCTGCGTGTGGTTTGGCGCCCGAGCGGAGCGAGGGTGTCACACACGCTGGTAATCGCAGGCTCACTTTATTCCCCAGGTTTGTCAGTTTGTACTCGTTCACCACCGAAGAGGGAAAATAGTGCTACATATTAATTTCCTAACATCACGCTAGTTCCCGCCACTATGCGGTGTTTGTGCCCTCGCCTTCGGCTCGGGCACAAACAGTGCATGGCGGCGGGGACTAGAGTGGGGGTAGGGGTTTAATGTAGCGCTTTTTTCCCGGTTCGGCGGGGAAAAAATACGTACTTTATGGCTGGGTGTGTTAAAAAAGAAGAATGTATATTTGAATAATTTTCATGTGACGCGGAATATTGGAGTCGATGCTATGCATGATATATTAGAAGGTATAGCCCGGAATAATATGGCACTTATCTTGAAAGATTTGATTTATAACAAACAATATTTCAATTTAGAGGACTTAAATTTTAGAATACATTCCTTTGATTATGGATTACAACAACATATACACAAACCGGTTAAGATTTATGAATCTCACATAAACTTAATAATTGAACACAGAATATCTGAAATTGATGAAGTTTGTAACTTATATTTAAATTTGAGATATATTACGAATGTTGTCTGGAGTGTAAATATTTATCAAGATAATCGTGCTTACTTATAAGTATTGATTGAAGAATATTTATCTGCATTATATTAGAAACTCTATTTCAAAAATCAATGAAACTTAAACACCAATTTCTTATACACTACCCGCGATATATGCTATTATTTGGTCCCTCAGGTATAATATCTTGTTTAAAACTTGAAGGGAAGCATAAGGATGCAAAAAAAATATCTAGTTCTACTCCTAGTAGACTAAATATTAATCGAACTGTAGATGTTAGGCATCAAATGATATAAAAATTATAGGTTTATTAATAAAATATGTGATTATCCATCATATTTATTTGGTAAACAGAAAGAGATTTTGATTAATTCTATAGAAAATTTTAATAAATTTACTACGATGGTGCCTAAGCCTATGAAAAATACAGTAACGACTACTAAGTGGATTGATGTTAATGGAAATAGAATCAGGCGAAACACAATTTTAGTTTTGTATTCAGAAGATAGCCCTCAGTTCTCTTTTTTTACTGAAATCCTAATTCACGAACGAGAATTTTTCGTATTGTGTCAACAATTTCAAGATTGCTTTTATGATATGCATTTCTCAGCATATAATATATATGATTATAGTATCGTAGACTATCATGAATGTTGAATGTATAGTACATTTATATTGTACACTATAGTATAGCATAGTTACACAGTTTTCGGTGCGCGCTGTGCGTGAGAAATAGCACAGCAGTAGTATAGAGACTCACAACTGTAAGTCTCCCCACTCTAGCGAACGTATGTGAGAGTCGTACGACGACGCGACGCTGCGCGACTACGACTCGGGCTGCTCGTTGCTGTACGCTCGGAGAGAGCGGCTCGCATGCGCAGCATGCATTGTATATAGTATAAATAAGCCACATTATTATATCTAAACCTCTCCACCTTAAGCCTCAATTTATTTAACAATGACTTAAGTAGAATAGATGTTGAAAACTGTATTGCTGCTTACGTAACGCTACTGTCAAATGGATATTATTCTATACCTAAATGTTGCATGTACAAATTTTAATTTTTTAAATAAATACTTTAATATTTTTTCTATTAATAAAAATAGTTTTAAAATAATGCACATTTTAGTATTATTATTATGTACTTGAACCTAATAATTGAATATTTAATTATAAATTCAAATCTCGCTTTTCACGTTATAATTTCAACTATTCGCTTTTTATACACAAAATTCGAATTTCGCGCGTAACTTCCCAACGAATCAAATATTTAAGTCCAATGAGTATCGCAGTGCGAAACGCGCATCTACCGCTAGAGGCTGCACAATTAATCCAAATCTGCAAGTGCCGAAATTTCACCTTGATTAATATACAAGCCCATTTGGTTGCGTATAAAATAAAGTGTGAGCGTGTGCGTACTGCGATATCTATAGCGTATTGTTAGGTTAGTAATTAGCTTACGTTTTAAATAGGGTCATTACAAGTTATTTCCGACGAGCAAAATGTATTCTCCTACCCACCAACCATCATCATCTGTTACATGTGGTGAAAGTGAAGGATAGAGGAGAGGGGTGGAGAGGGAGAATTTTCGCTCAATACGTTTAACGTTTTAAATAATTATCGGCCCTGAAAAGGGCCGGTTATTTCTGTATAAGATTATTTTAGCGGGGCCTTCTTGCTTCGCGTTCAGGAAAAAGAACGGGCGTAGTTAGAGTTGTCGGAGCGATTAACGGCAGCTGATGCTACGGATTTTAGGTGCCGCGTTGATGGAGAGGAGTCTGATTGTCAGCGCCGCTTTCATCTCTGAATTTTTAGAACTGAATTTGAGCAATTTAATTTAAAAAAGTAGTAAACAATAGAACCGTAAATCCTAAACCCAAGTACCCCAAGCTGAGAAAATTACTCAAATAAAAATGTAGAATATAAAAAGAAAATTGAACAGTAAAATCGTAAACTCTAAACTCTAAGCCTTCCAACAAAAAAGTTTAAAAAATAAAACCATAAAACCTAAATCCTAAATCCGGCTAATTCAAGCGGATCAATTGATAGTTAAACTTTAATTTCAAATTGCTCAACCTGGTGTAGTTGGGTTTAGGAGTTACGTTTCATCATTTAAACTTTTTAAATTAAATTGTTTATTGATTAAGGGTTGAGGATATAAAGTCTGCGGTTATATTGTGTAAGGTTTTTGAAATCGCGAATTGCTCAGATTACGGTAGTTGCGGGTTAGGGTTAACGGTTTTGTTAGTGTTACCAGATTATAGAGTTTCCCTCAAGACCTAGTTCGATTCACAATGTTTAGGGGGAAAATAGTAGAAAAATAAATTATTAGAGCTATTTGATAGAGGCAAAATTTTAAGTCAGTTAACCAAGCGGCAGCGAATTGCAATTAAAATAAATTAATCCAAGAAACACGAAAATTTTTCATGTGATATATGCATTACACTAATGGGAATCAAAAAGTTAATAGAAAGTTAAAATGTTTAAACCGTAAACGCTAAACTCAAATAATTCATGCGCAGCGACTTGTAATATTAAAAACGAAAGTTTAAATAATATACAGTTAACCAAAAATTCAACCAAAATACGGACAGCTATTTGTATTTAAAAGAAAGTTTAAATAATAAAACCGTACACCCTAAACTTAACTAACCTATGAGCAGTGACTTTTAATTAAAAGAAAATTTAAATAATAAAACCGTTATCCCCAAACCCAACTAACCCACGAACAACGATTTGTAATTATAAGAAAGTTTAAATAATTAAACTGTAATTCGTAAACAAAACTTAGCTGCGCACAGCGGTTTGCATTGCGACAGCTTGAATATAACAAAACCGTAAACCTTAAACCCAACTAACTCACGCATAGCATCTTGTAATTAAAATGTAGTTTGAATAATAAAACCATTATCCCTAAACCCAACTAATTTACGCACAGTAATTTGTATAATTAAAAGAATGTTTTAATAATTAAACTGTAAACCCTAAACCTAACTAACCCATGCAAATTGACGTCAGTGACTTGCAGTAAAAGGTAATAACAAAATATTTAGAATTTTCAGAAGAATATTACCGCTCAAGGGCGCTTGCGGCTCTCTTTAAGAGAACAACGTCCTCGAGCAACTCTCCCTTCAGGGTCTGCGTTCGACTTCCCGTGTTCTTAACGCGCGTTCGTTAAAAAGCGTGATCGACGAAAGATATCACCTTCCTAATAAGACGATCCTGGGGGTAGCTCTCCAGAAAGCCTGTTCGGCGTGACGACACCCAGGTCGATCACCACTGGTTGAGTGCGCTCTTCCCCAGTCACCGGAGGTCGACGTCGCCGGGAGTATGCCTCGACCAAAGATGTTCGGCCGGTACGGTGTACTGGTACTGACTGACTCAGGAGACGGGCGGTCTTGTACTTATAGGCCTGCTCCGACCGCTCTGTAGTGAGCGCGGCATGCGTCGTCGTGTAGCTCTAGCCTCTCTCTCTCTCTCTCTCTCGGTCTCTCTCTCTCTCTCCCTCTCTCTCTCTCGGTCTCTCTCTCTCTCTCTCTCTCGGTCTCTCTCTCTCTCTCCCTCTCTCTCTCTCGGTCTCTCTCTCTCTCTCTCTCTCGGTCTCTCCCTCTCTTCTGCTTCTGCTGCTTCATTGATTCATGGGGTTGGAGGTGTCAACGAAATAATTAGGCGTAATATTTTATATTGACAAAGACGTATATTATTACTTGGTCCTTCGCCGAGGTTGAAGTACTGTCTCTGGAGTGGTCGGCCGGGGAGTGAGAGCGAACCTCGAAATTCGCTCTCCTATATACTACGCAGCTTAGCCAAGATTGGCTGCAGCTCGCGTAGAAGGGGAAAAATACTGTGCGCAAGGCGCTATATATATACTAGCGCATAACACATCTCCATCATCATCTTCTCTTTTAACTCATAATCATTTCAATTAAACATTAAACTATATTATACAAATCGAACTATACTATAATATTACAACACAACTCAAGAATAAAAAACTCTAAAATCATTCTTTCTGCACAAATTTTTATTTTAAAAGGCATTAAAATCAATAAAATTTATTAATTTCAATTCGGAAATTTTACAATACAGTACAGTAAAATTAACGAAACTAGAAATTTTACAGTACTGCATGGTAAAATCCTGAAAACTTACAGTCTGTGACTAAATTACTGTACTTTTCAGTAAAATTTCCTAAACTATTATAAAATTTACCGGACGATTTCTCTCAGTGTATGATCAAGGGTCGAAAAATCGATGCGCCAGGCGCGCTACTATATCTATAGATATCGTTTCTCTTCCGCGAGCGAGTAGTCGAGTAGTGGGGGAAGAGATAAACGAGTGAAAAGATTAGCAGCGCGCGCCAGGCGCGCTACTATATCTATAGATATCGTTTCCCCTCTTCCCTCACTACTCGACTACTCGATTTTTCGACCGTTAGCAATCATCTTCTTAAAAAAAGCGAGATGAGGTGTTCAAGTATTTTATCTATATTTTCCAAATTTTCAAAGTACGGGAGAATCGGATAAATACACGAGCATACAGCCCTCCGCAAAAAAAAGGGTTAAAAATTTCAAATCGATATAACTCCGAAAGTATTCGTCGGACATAGTCCAGGTTTTGCACTATCAAAGAACATGTTAATACCCACTTAAATCCAGAAGAAAAGCGCTACATATTAAAAATTAACAAAGTTATGGATTCTTGAAAAATTGTCATTTTTTATAGTTTTTTTCGATTTTCTCGGAATCTATTTATCCGATCGGGACGTTCGAGGTCGCATTTTATTCGTCTTTTTATTCTCTACAAATCGCCTGTAGACAGTATTACGATCGGATAAATAGTTTCGAAGTTATATGCAAACAACGCGAAAAATGGCTTTTTTTCATAAATAATCGCTAATTACAAAAAAACGAATTGAAAATTGGAGTATCAAACTATGCACCCACTATCAGCAACTATTTCCAGACATAATGACATTGGTCCGATCCTGCTATTAATTTTGTCATGAAACATGTACTTTCTGATCTCTGTCGCTTGGCCTAAAACATTGGTGTACGCATGTGTGGTGGAGAGTTTGAATTTAGCTCCTTTAGCTATGTAGGTGGCAGGAGTGCTTCCTTAGATCCTCAGTGGAAAGGAGGAGGTCATCAAGGTAATGAAGAGTCCGTTCAGCGATCCCTGGCTCATGTCAGTCCATGGCGGTGCCAGTAGACCCGCAGGGGTCAGAGCGTTGGCGGCGCTCTTAGTGGAGCAGTGAGCGTCATCAGGAACTTGTAGACTGCTTGGCTCGTCTTCCCACGCGAATGCTTCTGCGTTGGGAGAGGGAGGACACAGCACTAACCCCTCATCCTAGCTCTCCACGAGCCTAGAGTTGCTCCAGAGGAGCAACCCAGTGACTATGTCGCCGATGAGACAAGCTCATATAGTTGCGGTTATTACCCGCTTTTTATTAGTTTAACTGCGAGGCCAACCGGGTGGTCAAGTCCGTAGGTGTGGAGTCGAGCTCGGGCGGAGGCGGGGTTTCCTTGTCGTCGACAGAAACCGGCGGAGGAGGCCCGTTGCGGGACCACCGTAAAGTAATCTCCCGAATCTGGAAGGTGGCTGACGTGTTGATCTGCGTGCTCTGGTCCCGCTGCTTGCACCTTGGGGCGACGTCTAAGTGCCGGTCGACCTGGTCCTGCTCTTTTGAAACTCGGCGGTTACCCGGCGGCGTAGTCCTTGACAAAGGCCAGACGACACCAGTCTGTCTCAGTGAGCTCGTACTCCCTTGGCTGCTCGCTCTCGGTCATCCGGATAGGCCGACGGAGAGTAGATAGATAGATGTAAATGGAGAAGGGGGAAAGCAAAATAATTAAACCAAAGTTTAATTGACTCCGTGATATATTCTCAAACTCTTTGAATAAGCCCTATAGTCGTCTCTAGCCGTTACTAGGCAGTAAACTCAAGCGAGTACACGGGTATCGAGTGCTTTATCGACCGGTCCTATATGCCTTTTACTGGCCAACCTCTACTGTGGTTTGGACGACGCCGCCTAGCGGCGGCGCGCGAACTATGCTGTTCGTAATTTCCCTCGGTGGCGCGCAATTTAAACTTAGCTTGCGCGAAAGAGCCTAGTAATGGGCGTATAACAACATTAGAACTTGCAATAACTTTGGCAGAAATGGTCACAGTGGAAAAAACTGTACAAATGATCCTATGTGCTTTAAATGCTCAGAAATGCACAAGACTAGTGAGTGTACAAATAATATCGTTAAGTGCCTGAATAGTGACCATAGTAATAAAAATTACAATACAAATTATGTAATTAACCATTATGTTAATGACTATAATCTATGTAATATTCTGAAGAAAAAAATTAAAAGATATATAGACTCGACCGATTACCCTACGAAACCTTCTTTACCACCGCTGAATATAGATTACCAACCGAGAAAGATAACGAAGAGGACGCAAGTACCGACAGATGTAATTCCATCAACTAGTTTTAAAAACCAGCAACAGCTCTAGCAAGAACAGCAGAAACAAAAATCAAGACAAGTTACTCATTCTCAAATATCAACGTCACAGACAGAGAAAACGGTAAAAAAATACAGGGTAATAATAGTTGAAATGGATAATTTTGACTTTTTAGATAAGATACAAAAAGAGTTAATACACAAAGAAAAAACATGTGATAATATTTTTAATTTTAACAAAGTTATTAATAATAAAAAAGATATAATAATGCATATTAATATCAGGAGTATGAATGCTAATTTTGATAAATTTAAGATATTATTTGACAGTCTAATTAATAAGCCTTCTATTATTATATGTACAGAAGCTTTTGAACAAGTCAATTACAATTTATACGAATTAAAAGGTTCCAACTATGAATACAAGAGTTACTATAATGATAGTAGGATAAATATAAATGATGGAGTTATTGATTTTATTGATAAAAGTGTGGTACAAAAAACTGAAATTGTTAAATCTGATAGGATTAAAATTACAAATACACAAGTTACGCTTAATAATGATAGTAAGCTGGAGATTTCTGCTATGTACAGATCTCATGGTATACCTAAGTCTGAATTCATTTTGGAGCTAAATAGATACCTAATCAAAAGAAAAATATTAGAAATCATTTAGTAATAGGAGATTTTAATATAGACATATTACAATGAGATAACATGAGCCAAGAATTCCTATGTAATTTCTGTGATAAGGGATATTTGCTAGGCTTTATTTGCATTACAAAGCCGCCTAATACTATATGTAAAGGATCCTGTATCGACAATATTTTCATTAAAACTAGTAGCTTAAATACAGTAACGTACAAACTGAAGCACTCTTTAACAGATCATTATCCTATTTTTATGGCTATAGATAAGATTAAAACTGAAATAAATAAACCTGTATAAACAGTAGACTATAAAAAATTAATAAATATTGCTAGGACAAAAAAATAGAATGAAAATTTTACTATACATGATCCTAATTTAGCTACTGAAATTCTGTTATTGAAAATAAAACAATGCATAGAATTGGCAACAAAAAAAATAGTAAATATAAACAGAAAGGAAGGAAAAAATGGATTAGAGATGCTATAATACAGTCATGTCAAACCAAAGAATTTTTATATAACTTATGGCAATTAGATCTCCAAAATGATCAGCTTCGTTTGCAATATAGAAACTATGATAAAATATTAGAGAAAGTAATTATAGATGCTAAAATGAAATATAAAAAAAGTCTAGTCCAATATAATTATAATTCCCAAGGAAATAAAAATTCCGGGGTCGCGTACTAATGTTGGCCTGTACTCCTTCAGAGTCCAAGGTGCTCGCCTCTGGAATTCGCTCCCCCGCGCTATTAGGCATCTTCCGTCTCTAAATAAATTTAAAACGGCAATACGTAGGCATATTATTGAAACCTGTGACGAACGAAATGTGTTATGTGATAAAAATTAACTGTGTTATATTGCTAAGTAATTATTTAATTGAGGTTATATATTGTGACATGATAGTTAAGACTACTGACATAAACTGTGCATTTATAATAAGCCTATATGATGAAATCTAACAATGAATCTGTGATATGGATACAAATTTAAATTAATGTATCGAAACTATGTATATATGATGTATATTTTTGACTTGTGCAAAATAAATCTTAATCTATCTATCTATAATAACCCAAAAATCTTATGGGAAATTTTAAATACAAAAATAGGTAAAAAAACTAAATCCAAGGAAGCTATAAGTTATATAAAAGTAGATAATAATAATAAGATTACAGACAAAATTGAAATAACTAAAAATATGAATAAATATTTCTGTTAAACAGGTGGAAAATTGAGTGAAAAAATTGTTAAACCCATAAATGAGGAGATTAAACTACCTGAAATGAATGCGAATTCCATTTTTCTCAATCCAACAAATATAAATGAAGTAACAGGCATAATCAATAATTTAAAATTGAAAAAGGGTGGTGTTGACAAAATTCATGCTAAAATCTTGAAACTGATATGCAATCAGATTGCAGAACCTTTAACGAATATTTTTAATGCATGTATTCAGAAAGCCATTTGGCCTGATGCTCTGAAAAGAGCTGATGTTGTACCGTTGTATAAATCAGGTGAAAAGCATAATATGTCTAATTATAGACCTATTTCTCTAATTTCTAATGTAGAGAAAATTTTTGAGAGAATTATCTACTATAGAATTTACGATTTTTTAGAAAAGCATAATATTATGTCTGAACATCAATTTGATTTTAGGAAGAAAATGGGTACTAGAAATGCTTTAAATTATATAACTAATACTTTGTACAATAATTTAAATAAAAGTAAATCAATAATTGTAACATTTCTTGATTTGGCAAAAGCGTTTGATACCGTAGATCACAAAATTCTACTAGACAAACTCTATTGTATTGGTATTAGAGGACAGGCGCTGGATTTGCTTTTAAGTTATCTGAATAACAGATATCAAGCAGTGGTTATAGATGGTAATGAAAGTAATAAATTATTAATAAGCACGGGAGTTCCTCAAGGTACAAGCCTGGGTCCTCTGCTTTTTATTCTGCATATAAATGATATCTTCAAGGAAATCCCCCTGGAAGAAATATTATCATACGCGGATGATACTGCTATAATTGCTGCTGGTGATAATAGGATAGAAGCTCAAGATAATATGAACAAGTCTCTAAACATAATCAATAAGTGGTTAGCTTTAAATAAATTATCATTGAATGTAGACAAGACGGTTTTTATTACTTATGGCAATTATAGTGATAGTGTACCAAATAAATTAGCAGTTAAAATTAATGATAAAAATATAACAAGAGTCGAATACTATAAATATTTGGGTATAGTTTTTGACTTTAATTTAAGATGAGATAAACACATTCAGTACATTGTAAATAAAACAAAGTATCTTGTTTATATTTTTTACAAAATTGTGAAAATAATGTCAACAGATACATTAAGAATGATTTATTATGCTTTCTTCCATAGTCTAATAAGCTATGGAATATTAGCTTGGAGAGGAGTTTATAAGAATAATCGAGTTTTAGTACAAAATCTACAGAAAAAAATTATTAATATCATTAACAAACAAAATTTTATAGTTCAAGATAACCCTTTAAACATAGAACAAATATATACTTTCGAAGCTATAAAGTATCATTATTTAGATCTTAAAATGCAATATACCAACTCAACTAGTGTAACAAGGAAAAAAAATTTAATTTTACCAAATAATAAAAATAAAGTTGGAGATAAAAATTGTTATAAAAAGACTATAGTAACTTTTAATAGTTTTCCTAACGAATTAAAAAAACGTAGTATAGATAATGTGTCACATAAGAACATCATGAAAAAGTGGATTAAATTAAACTGTTAATGTTACTATCTCGTTATATTAATGTTACTAACTAGTGATATCAATGTTACTATCTCGTTATATTAATGTTACTAACTAGTGATATCAATGTTACTATCTCGTTATATTAATGTTACTATCTCATTATATTATTTTATAGTTTTAACACAAATCATTATAATAGAAATAATACTATTATGTTAAGACCAAATTTTTATGTAGTTGTTAGTTTAAGTAGATTTTAAGTTTAGATTTAAGTTATATTACGTAATTTTTTTATATTTTCTTTATTGTTCTTTTTTGTAATGCCAGGCCTGTGCACAGATAACGTGTTTATCTCTTCAGGATTTTACAGGGCATACAATAACTCTGTAATTTTTTCTGGTTTTAAATAATATATATAGAAGATAGGATTTGAATTTTGGATTCGAAAATTGAAAATTTTACCCACTTAGCGATTAATTAGGAAAAAACCCAGAATTTACTTTCTAGAAAGTACTATATAACGAGCACCTGCTCATAAATCGAATACGCGAGGAATTCGCGCCACCGCGAATTAGACGACCAAAACCGCGCACGCAAACATGACGGTATGATACCGTCCCGGCGGGGTTTTGGAAAGGAAGCGCGCAACAGATTACTTGTGGCTGTCCGCGCGTGTACTTCGGAAGCAGTTTGCAGGTTACAGGACAATCGGTCCTCGTGGTGCGACGTAATTAGCGACTGCGACCCTCCCTGTGTTCGGGGAATCTGGCGTGAGGTATGCACGTGTGTGTGTCTTGAAAGTGGTAGATAGAAGCGGTGCTGTGCGCGCCTGAACGTGAGGAAGGGACTGACGGGAAACCCGGCGGTCTCTGGCGCGCGCCGGATCACGGAACTTAGGCAAGCGAGCATACTGGGGGACTCGCGCCCCCATCTTTTATGTAATTACACGAATGTCGAATACACGCTTATCATAAAATCTTTCGTGTATTCATTCGCACAGAATATCCTCTTCCTTCTCGCTTACCCCCGCTAATGTGGACTTTCAGGCGAGAGCCAGCCGAGTACGAGATGCAGTAAAGGATCCTGCAGTGGCCGACGAGGAGCTCATGCGACGTGCGCTCGCAGTACACCCCTTACCCCAGCCCAAATATTTATTATATGTAATTAAAAAAATACTAACATACGTATTTTTAATTGCACTTTCCAAAAATATATTTCTTTTTAATTGCACCCTCACAGATTTTTAATATAAAATAAAACAAAAATGCGGTTTTCTAACCACAAAGTAACCAACATCTGAATCTCTTTAAATATCGATTTAAACGTAATTATAATAGCGTTAAAAAATTGAACCCTTGCCGATCTTAATTGAACCCACGCTAAATATTCATAAAAATGTATGTATCTGTCAAAAAAGCTATAAAAAAGATTTCTGACAAATCGAGCATCCAGTACCGCGCAACGCGCATGCGCGGATTACTGAGAGTGCGCGGGACGACAGCTTTATTTCAAATCTTTTATTTGTTTAGGCAATTTTTAAATTATCAATAGATTTTTAACAATGTTCTAAATGGATGAGAAATATATTTAAAACATTAATAGATTAACTATTCCATGACTTTAGTAGCATATAAATAGTAAAATTATGTTTATAAAGTTATTCGCCACGGCTGAACTTGTACCGTTTTTCATAACAATTAAGTATTGTACATGATCTGCTGAAATGTCTTAAATTTTGCTAAATATATCTGTTAATTCGCATTTATTATTATTCAATGTATTTTTATTACGTAAAATATTTAAATAAAAATGTCTAAATAAATTTATACTTTATTAGCACGCAGAGAACATTCGATATTTCGGTCTCCTAACCAGCGTTGGGCTCATTCGGATTTTAGTTGACAGAATCCCTAGATCCTAGTGACAAATTTTTACATCGTGGTCAGCTAATTTCGGATCATTGATGTGAAATGCCGTAGGGTGTTCTCAAACCCATCCGACTCGGGATGGATTTGAGAACATCCGGATGGGTTTGAGAACACCCAGAGGTATTTCGCGCCAACGATCTGAACTTAGCTGATCACAATGTCAAATTTTATCACTCGAACCTAGGGATTCTGTCATTTGAAATCCAAATGAGCCCAACGTTGCTCCTAACTAGTACCTAATCTTTAAAAGTTATGAGAATTTTGGAGTCGTTAGTCGTAATAGTCATTGTTTGAACGGCGGTGAAGACGTTACATTTTCATTTTGGAGCAGTTTTCTAACAAAAGTAGAATGGTAAAAGACAATGGTAGAAGAGTTATAAATTGCAACACCTGAAGTCGCTATTGACAAAGTATTGCAATTATTCCATATGGAATTTTAGAGTCACAAATTGTAACAACTTATTGTTTTGGAGCAGTTTTTCAATAAATGTAGGTAGTAAAATAGTTATTAATTACAATAGCTGAAGTTCCTTTTTACAAAAGTATTGTAATTATTATATAGGTACGATATATAAGAATGGGTGAAAAAATGGAGAGACACAAAACTTTTTTATAGCACTGTGTGACCTAAATTCGCATCTATCGTACGCTTTTCCGTGGCATAAATGATCGATTACACCACGGTTGCTAACTTCACACCGTACCATTTTTATAAACACTATGGAATAAACACAGTTGCCACTAGTATCCTTATAAAGTAAATCAATGGCTAAAATAAATAATGCTTTATGAAGGTGAATGATCTTTAGTGTAAAAAATACAGAATTGGTTTCTGTATTTAATCAAAATAATCAAAATTTAGAAAATTGAAGGTTAGAAACTTATAAATTTCAAATGTCAATCTGTGTAATTTTTGTTGTTACACTTTGGATAAATGTAAGGAAAAGAACATTTGATATTTAAAAAAAAATTAAAAATACTATAATAGTACATGAATGCTTTGAAAATTGTGAGTTTATTTATTAAACATGTTTATAACACTGTGTGACCTAAACCCGCACTTAGGCCACGCTTATCCATGACCTAAGTGGCGCTTTATTACACAGTGTAATAATGAATTCACATAGGCCACAGATCCGTAGTATCCTATAATAAAGACTAAAAACACTCAAAATAAACGTTTTCGTTTATAATAATAGAAAGAAGAAGTAGTAAACCTGGTAAATACGCATGCCAAGTATCAGAGAATAATTATAAATCCTTAAAATAATGCTTCAAATTAAGAGGTTAGTTCAACTGATTGTATATGACAATTTGGCGCGTTTTTTGAATATTCAATCTGGAATTCAATTTAAAATTCGGTATTAATTTTTTTTTCATTATTAATATTACAAATTTATTAAAATTTAATTTAAATAATTTCAAGATAGGGTAAATAAATATATTCAAATTAACTGTTAACAATAAACATTTATTATTTTTTCAAAAAACAAAATATCTTATTTATATAAGGTTCTATTCAAACAATGTATAAAGGTTGACATTGATTAATAATTAACTAATGAATTTTGGTTAAATAATAATTAGTTTATATGATTTGTAATTTCCTTAATTTATTTTTTATGTTTTTTGGATTATATATATTTTTTTTGAGTTTGCTAAAGAGTCGAACAAGTTTTCTCCTGGTTTTAATCCTAACTGTTCATACTTCGTTTCGTGACCAGCTTTTTGTAGCACTGGTAAATTATAAAGAAATGGAGGTTCAGAACCACCATATTTTGGCATATGAATCTATACCATCTATAACATAGACGTTTAAAATTGTATGTACAGGGTAACTTTTCTGCATAATATATTTTTCGAGACGTTTTCTTCTCTTCCATCTTTATAAACTACAGTTATAAGCTTTATTTTAGACCATTGTTCTGTAGTTAATGTAAAATTGAATGTTATGTTTTTCTTTCCTTTTTTTTTGTTTGGTACAACTTTAACTTTTAGTATAATTATTTATTTCTCTTTATTCTCATTTTCTGAAATTTCACCAACACTGCTTACTTCACTATTCACTTCATAGTCAACAAATTCACACACATATATATATATATATATATATATATATATCTTTTAGCTTTTGATATGAAGACTGAATGTTGTGCCTGTCTTGAGACACATGCATATATAAATTGAGCGGTTTTATTCTATTTTCCAAAACATCACATATCTCTTGCCAAATTGGATGTTTTTATCTTTTGAGTTTGTTTCTTCATTCATATATATCAAAATTAATAATTATATCAATTATTTTCTTAGCAGAAATTGCTGGTTGATGGCCAACCATTATTCTAAATATTGTTACAAATACTTTTTAACAATATCTGCAAAACATAGCTATTAACATAGCGATTAAAAAATAAAAAAAAACAATCTTTTGTAATTTTCAACTTAGGATTCTACATTTCCTTAAAAAGAAAATTGTTAGCATAAGTTCTTTACATCGACCATACAAAGAAAAGAAAAATCCTTATTGCATTTATTTTGATATTTTTTAATGAATAAGTTATTCATTTTTTCTTTTAGTAAAATATTCTATTTAAATATTACTAAGTCGTGCTATTAACGAATTTCACTTGAAACAGGATGCCAATTACTTTACATTACATTAAGAAAATAATAACCTATAATAGAAATAATAAACAATGGACAGTCTTTTGTTTCAGATTTAAAATTGAATTACCGTCATAAATTACCGAGGGCGGTTAATATTTTCATTACGTAGATAACTGGTCATAAAATTAATATTAATTATTTAAATAAATTTAATTATTAATTATAAAGGTCATGAGGCTTTTTAGAACTAATTTATAATATAAAAATGATTAATAGTTTTTAATATTTAATTGATTTGAGGTACGTCAATCAATTATGGGATGGTAAAAATGACGTGACGCATACGCGAATGAAGGTGCTAACTGCTATGCGATAAACGATCGGTAATCGATAGCGAATACCGCCGTAATATATGCTATCAGCTGTTCAGTCATTTTTATGAATAAAAGTAAAAATACATTGACAAAGGTACAAAAGTTTAAGATTTAAACCAATCCTTATTATTAATTAATTTTCAAATGCAAAAGTGGTTTAGAGTGAAAATCATTATTTTAAATAAATAAAATTTTAGGTTAACAATAGACGAATGTTGTATCAGTTTATAAAGTTCAATGACAATCATTTAATAATTATAATAATCACAGTCATTTTTTGGAATAAATCTTAAACTTTATCTCTGCACATTTTGTAATAAAAAGTGTAAATAAATATAAATATTTGATAATTGAGTTTAAAAATTTAAGGTTAAATGATTATTTGTAAACTTATTCTTCATTGTTATAATTATATTACTTGTTGGTTTTGTAGTCCTATGATTATATATTTACTCATAAATGTAATTAATATTGCAAAGTGTAATCTTAGGATTTTTTCTTATAAATTAATTCTTTAGAAAATAGATTATATGATTTATTGTTCTAATTAATAATTTTAATTGTTTTACAGTATTCAAAATCTATTGGAAGAGCACAGATCCTTCCACGGACTATGTATTTTAAACTCCTTCGCACCAAGTAGCATCCAAACATACTAAAAAAGTTTCTTAACTATAATTTCTTGGACTTATGCTTATGCAGATGTAAGTTATTCAATTATTTATAATATTAAATCAACTTAATGTAGTATAAAACCTTACTGCCATGTTTATTATTTGCAGATTTCAAGGATATAAGATTAAAGGATAAAAATTACTCTACGCTCTTCAAATCATTCGGCTTTATATTGGATATATTATAAATGATCATAGTGTAATTGTACAAAAATCTGTACTTATTTCTTTGTTGTGAACAGCTTTCTATGACAATAAGTGTATTTTTCTTACAACTATTATCAATCACATCTTCTGCACATAATATAATAATATACTCCCATTTATTTTGATGTTTATAGCTTACTTTTTTATAATCAGTAGATAACTTATAGAATTTATGTTTGATATTGGTTTAAATTAACTCATATCACAATTGCTTTAAATACTTCTTCAAACCAGTCAACTAATCCTATATTTTTGTAAATACATTTGTTTATTCGAATAGATTTGTGCCCATCAAACCATCATCTATTTCAGAACATATCAAAACAGCATTCTGAACTTTTGTATACTGAGCCATTTAGTACTTTTCTGAGGATCACATCTTTATTGGTGATTTGTTTGATCAACTGGATTAGTATTCTGGCCCTATAAACCTACAGCTCAAGTTGATTTCTAAAATAAACTTATCTCTTTGAATTATTTGCTTCAATCAATACATTCTACATTTTTCAAACTGTAAGTTCTCTTTTAATATAATTTGATAAAATTTGATTTAGTATAATTATATATATATATAATTTATGAACTTTTCTTTTGTACGTATACAAATATAATTTAAATATTTTTATATTCATTTCTGGTGATTAGACTCTTGCGGTCCGATTTTCACGAAAACAACTATTTTTAATATAGTTTCTATACAAACAAAGAGCAATAATTTTAGGAAGAAAAAATACAAGACTAAACACAATATTACAAATGGATAATATATATAGACGAAGTCAAGGAATAGAATGGGAAAAAAGCCAGTATTTGAAGTTACTTAGTGTTGTGAATGTCAATAATTTGTTAATTGACGAAAATACGCATAACAGTATTTTAAATGAGCAATTGCAAAACTTAAGTCAAAAAGTTTTTCCAAAATATGGTCAGAGAAAAGAATACCAAGAGAAAGTTCGTTTCTTTTTGCAATGCTATTTTGAAACTATTACTGCAGATCTTGCAAGTTAGTAATTTCTGAAATTATTCTTTTTATTAAATTTATCAGATTTCATAATAAAATAGTTTTATTTTTGTTTCAGATTTAAACAATGATGTCCAAACAATTATTCCTCCTACATTAAAAGAATGGCTAGACTACAGAGAAAAACTTTGTAAACCATGAGCATGATTAGAAAAAAAGATATAGAAAAGTTTTTGACAAATTCTGATAAAAAATTTCTTTAAAAACAAGAACAAAGATATTGCTTGAAATGTATAATATTACAGAATTTAAAGATATAGAACCATGGATGCTGAAAACGTTGACTAATGCGCTGTATTTTAATTGTAATCAAATTTGTTCTGAAACAAACAAATTAATCTCAAATAATTTAACTGAAAATAATTAGAATTTGGCACAATCATTTCATGGATTTGAGGATAAAGAAACGAGTAACACAGTCGTAAATAAAACTATTATTAATTCCATTATAAATAGGATTCTTCACACTGTAACAGAAAATACATCTAATGATGTCACACAAGAAATGAATAGTACAAATAAAATCTGTGACAATATTTGTGATACTAATAAAGATAATCTATTTATATCAGTAACCAGTAGTAATATAAAAAAAATCATAGATTAGGTATTTTAACATATTTTTCTAATTTAAAAATTTATTTTAAACTTGTCAAATTTTACATGATATATTTTATTGTTAATCTACATGATACAGTAATTGGACCTGTAATAGAATTCTTTGGACAAAAAGGTAATATATTGATTAATATTTAAACTATCAAAAAAGTGTTAACTCACGTCTACATTTATTTTAGATACAACCAATAATCAGATTCAATTGTTAAAAAAAATTGATTATTTTAAATATAGTCACTGATAATAATACTGCTTTGGAAACGTACATGAATGGAACAGGCAGAGTTCGTCGCGAGACGAAAAAGATTATTTTAGAAATTATTTATGATAACGATATAAGAGAGTATCATTATTCATTATTGGACTTGTTGAAATTCAAGAGATGTTTGATTAAACAAAAAGTAAAAGAAATTCAAAATTTACTGAAGACAAAGAACTTAAATTATCAAAAGGAACTTGTGGGAACTCTTTTTTTAGCGACGCTGAACATAAATTTTATGAAGGTACTTTGATACTAATATTAATTTACCAGAAGGTAATTTGATACTAATAATAATTCAAAATATTTATATAATCGATTCTCTTGTGTTTCCCTTACCAAAAAATCTCAGGTGAAATCTCATTCCAAAATCTCAAGTGATTAAAAAATCAGTGAGAAGCCGAAATTAATTGAAAATAGACATTTACTGCCTTTGGAATTGTCTTTTAGCTTATATCCTATATATTCTATATCTTATTTCTATATATACATTGAAAATCGTAGAAAATAAAATAAAGTAAAAAATAAAATGAAAATAAAGTATTTTTAGGTGAATTTTCACTCAAAATCTTACCTGAGATCACAAGTGAGAATTCAGAACTTCAAAATTTAATATATAAAAATTTTGAATTCAAGAATTCTCTTAAAAATACACTATATTATGTGTTTTCTGATGTACTGTAAAGACTAAAAAAATTACAAGACTTATCAAAAGTATTGTAAAGGTTCACATTTTATTAAGTTTTTAATAACGTGAGATTTTTCAGTAGGGTACTGTAAGTACTGTACACTTGACTGTATACTCGACTTTGAAAATATCTAATTCGAACTGTTTAAATTTTCTTACAATCTTCCAATGAGATTAGCTGAAACGAGTGTTCGAGCCAATGACATCCAATGAAATTGTAGTATTACAAAAAAAATTCGAATCGTTCGAATCAAATATTTTCCACATCGAGTGTACATTACAATCTCAAGTTTCTTTTATATTGTTGTTTAAATTTTGAAACCTTTTTTATTTATTTGCAGTTCTGGAAAGACTTTTAGAAGGTAATTAATTAATACAAACTATACGTACAGTCTTCGCGAACATGACCCAACCATACAACCAGAAACGGTTTTTACTGTGAAAATGAAGAAGGAATCAGAAACAGATCATCCAATACTTACGAGGGGGATTACGGCCTGGACGTCATTCTTTCCCCACCGCCTCGCACCAAAACTGCTTAACGCTTTTCATTATAAATTGAAATCTTAAACTCTTTTACGAATAAAAAGCGTAGTAAAAATATATTAATTGCTAATTTCTTTGATCCAGAAATTAGCTCTATAGTCACGTTAAGGTTACAGCATGAATATATCCTTGGAGCTTTGTTTGTCTAATAAAATAGATCCATCGTTTGCTTAACTAACATAACAATGTATATATTCTTTACTCTGATATCTATTTGTAACATTCTTCAAAGTGTGCAGTCAAACCTATTATAGAACAATAAGCAGATCATACATAATACCTGTTACGCGAAACCGTATGAGCTCAGCCGTGCTGAAAGGCTTTATAATCATAATGTTATTATTTATCTACTGCTAAATGCATGAAATCGTTAATCTAATGTTTGAAATATATTTCTCATCGATGTAGAACATTCTTCAAAATAAATATACAGACCAAACTATACCAGATCATCTACAATACGAAATTGAAACAATACGTTATGCGAAACGGTATCAGCTCAACAGTGCCTGAATCGCTTTATAAACAAAATTTTACGATGTACCTACTACTAAATGCATGAAATCGTTAATCTAATGTTTGAAATATATTTCTCGTCGAATTAGTTCGGTCTGGAGTGCATTGATTACATATGCCTAACTAAAAAACAAGCATTATAAATACTATACTTTCCCCTCATTCGCAGCAAACTCTGGTGTGTTCAATCCAATTTCTACTGCTAAGCCGTGTAAAAAAAAATTGGTTTGGCACTAGTCTGGCAAAAGTCTGACAAAATAAGTCTTGCGAACGACTGGCAAAAGTCTAGCAAAAGTCTGCCATTAGCTACTATGTCAGACTTTTAATTGTGTTTATTCAAAAGTGTGGAAAAAATCCAGACTATTTGCTATACTTTCAATCAGACCTATAATATATCATTAGTCCAGGGACTGGTATTTTCCCGCGTGCACAAAAATACGTTAAATATTCTAGCGGCCTTCTTGCTCAAAATAAGTCAGAAAATAAGATAATATTTTTTTCTTAACATTTGCAAAAAATAGGCCCTTTTCCTTGCATGTAAAGCGGATGAAAATTGCTCATTTCGAGCGTGCCTTCGGTGCCCTCGACTCCGACTCGTGCAAAATCATCCTACCCTCACTAGAAGTAGAACACCCCCTCCCCTTATTCCACAATATACTATTATTAACCAAGAAACTACATTTTTTTTAATTTTATGTACCCGCGAGATGGTACACTTTTCGATCCTACGCGGATACGCACATAGGCGCCTCTGAGGCGCTAGAATTATATAAAGGGCCTTAGCAAGGAGTATTATCAGAACTTAAGTGGACGTAGATTACCGACACAGATTCCTACTATCCCACATACGTTTTTCGTTGTTTATTTAAATAATAATTTATTTTATAAAGAGCTATGGGTTGCTTCCGCTTCGTCTGTGAATAAGTAATATTTTGAGTGCCAAAACAGTACATATGAGTGTTTTCTATTTGAGAAAAGTTTGAATTACAAAAAAATGAGGTTATGTTTAGACGATGGTTTTGTACGAGGGTAGTTCAATAAGTCTTTAGAATGACCAACAGATGGCGCGCGAATCGCTCCAAATCATCTGCTTTCAGTCAGCACCACTCCCGACTAGATATATGGTGCAGTCACAGTCCACATCTTCTGAGTTTACGTGTTTTTATAACCAATTGAAAAAAAAAAAATTGCTTGTTAAGAAAAATGGAAAAAAACTAGTTCAGAGCGGTAATTAAACATTTTCATTTAAAGGGTTTAACTCCATATGAGATAAAAAATGAATTGGACTCAGTTCATGGCACATCTGCCCCTGCCTTAGCAACGGTTTATAACTGGGAAAATGAATTTAAGCGTGGTCGTACATCAATAAGTGACGAACCACGTTCAGGAAGGCCCGTAGAAGCAACTACTCCCGAAATCATCAATAAAATCCACGATATGGTGTTGAAGGATAGAAGATTAAAAGTGCGTGAGTTAGCTGAGGCCACAAGGATATCTATAGGTGCAGTTGTTTCAATTCTACATGAAAAATTAGGCATGAAAAAGCTATCGGCAAGATGGGTGCCGCATTTGCTCTCAGCTGAGAATAAACGCAATAGAGTGGTCGCCTCTGAGGCTCTTTTGGCGCGCATAAGTCGGAATCCTGAGGAATTTTTTCGTCGATTTGTGACTGTGGATGAAACATGGATACACCACTACACTCCTGAGACAAAGGAACAATCCAAACAGTGGATTTCCACAGGCGAACCAGCTCCAAAGAAGGCAAAGAACGTAAAGTCAGCTGGTAAGGTTATGGCTACAGTTTTTTGGGATGCACGTGGAATTATACTTATTGACTACTTGGAAAAGGGTAAAACAATTACTGGTGAGTATTATGCATCATTATTAGAGCAGCTGAAAGAAGAAATAAAAAAAAAACGACCACATTTGGCGAGAAAAAAAATTCTCTTTCATCACGACAACGCCCGAGTTCACACATGCTTCGTTTCAATGGCTAAAATTGAAGAACTAAAATTCGAATTGGTCGAACACCCACCGTATTCACCAGATTTAGCCCCCAGTGACTTTTTCTTATTTCCAAACTTGAAAAAATGGCTCGGTGGACAGAGATTTACGGACAACGAAGACGTCATTGCCTCTGTAAGTGCTTATTTTGAGGAACTTCCGAAAACGCACTTTTCTGAAGGATTAAAAAAACTTAAAAAGCGATTGACCAAGTGTATAGAGCTCCAAGGAGATTATGTTGAAAAATAAAAAAAAATTTACCCAAAAAAAATTGTTTTTATACTTTATTCTAAAGACTTATTGAACTATCCTCGTAATTCAAAGTTTTCTCAAAAACGAAACAACGATAAATAGTATTTTTGCACTCAAAATATTGCTTATTCTCAAACGACGCGGGGACAACGACGGGGAAAAACGTGTGTGGAATAGCAGGAATCTGTGTCGGTAATCCACGTCCTCTTAAGTTCTGATAATATTCCTTGCTAAGGCCCTTTATATAAATCTATCGCATCAGAGGTGCCCATGCGCCTGTCCGCGTAGGACCGAGAAGTTCACCATGCCGAGGGTTCATAATATTCAAAAAATTTTATTTTCTAGGATAAAAAAAGATTTCTCTGATTTTCTGACTTATTTGGAGCAAAAAAACGCAAAACATTTAGCGTAGTATCTTAAGTTTTCATGAAAAATAGTTGATGAAAAATGATAAAAATTAAACTTCAGAAAATCATAACTCTGTTAGATTATACACTTTTGGTAAATGGACATACAAGCTTTTTCGCCATACCCCGACAAAAAGTACAACATTTCCAGCCGGGGCAGAAACTGAAATGTGGTCATTTCGGCTCGGGTATAGTGAAAAATAGTATACTAACCAAGAGAGGAAAAATGGCTAACGCAAAGCACGTGTAAATTAACACACTCGTCTTCGGCTCGGGTGGCAATTTACACGAGCTATGGTCTAGCCAATATTTTCCTCCCTAGGTGCATAATATACTATTTATGGCTTAAAATGACGTATATTCTTGGGAAAACTACTTTCGATCCAAACCATATATTGTTATTATTTGTTTAAACAATTAAATTTTAAACAAAAAGTGCCACTTGGCGTATTCTGACCAATTTATTCGGATTCAACTTTAAATCCAATCCCGTTTTGATGCACACGGGAAAATACCCAGCCCCAGACTGATAGTATATTAGGTAAGATTAAAAGTATAGCAAACAGTCTGGATTATTTGCCTGACTTTTGAATAAACACAATTAAAAGTCTGGCATAGTGACTAATGGCAGACTTTCGCCAGACTTTTGCCAGAAGTTCGCAAGACTTATTTTGTCATACTTTTGCCAGACTAGTGCCTGATCAATTTTTTTTACACTCTGGCGTGTTAGATCCATCTTCCACTGCCAATATTGCTAGTTAGTCTGGAACTAAATGTGTGAGTTAGAGTCCGTTTATAGTGGGGAGGGATAGTTACAACTCGTTGATTTCACTAAGATATTACAGAGAAAAATTACATTGGTCGTTATTAATTTGATAAAAGTCGCTTGGAAACTTAATATTATGCATGTTAATATGCAGAATATGCTATTTTTTCAGTGAATTATAAAAATAGATAATGCTAGTTGTAACTCTTCAACCCCACTATAAACAAACCCTTATTGCTCTGGAGTGCATTGGTTACATAAGCCTGACTACAACACAAGCATTAAATAAATATAAATAGGTCTGGCGAACTTATATACTTTCCCGTGATTCGCAGTCAATCCTGGCTTGTTCGATCCAATTGCTACTGCCAATATAGCTAGTTAATCAGAAACTAAATGCGTGAGTTATACATTTTAAAGCTCTAGGAAGATTCCGCATCGATTTAGTTCGGTCTGGAGTGCATTGGTCACATAAGCCTGGCTAAATAACAATATTGTATATACTATACTTTCCCGTCTTTCGCAGTAAACTCTGGCGTGTTCGATCCAATTGCTACGGCCAATATAGCTGGTTAATCGAGAACTAAATGTGTGAGTCACACATTTTAAAGCTCCCGGAAGATTCCTCATCGATTTAGTTCGGTCTGTATTGCATTGGTTACATAAGCCTGGCTAAAAATCAAGCATTATAAATAGTATACTTTCTCCACATTCGTAGTAAACTCTGGCGTGTTCGATCCATTTTCTACTGCCAATATAGCTATAGTTAATCGGGAACTAAATGTGTGAGTCATACATTTTAAAGCTCTAGGAAGATTCCGCATCGATTTAGTTCGGTCTGGAGTGCATTGGTTACATAAACCTGGCTAAATAACAAGCATTGTATATAGTATACTTTCCCGTCTTTCGCAGTAAACTTTGTCTTATTCGATCCAATTGCTACTGCCAATATAGCTAGTTAATCGGGAACTACATGTGCGAGTAATACATTTTAAAGCTCTAGGATGATTCCGCATCGATTTAGTTCGGTCTGGAGTGCATTGGTTACATAAACCTGGCTAAATAACAAGCATTGTATATAGTATACTTTCCCGTCTTTCGTACTAAACTGTGGCGTGTTCGATCCAATTGCTACTGCCAATATAGCTGGTTAATCGGGAAGTAAATGTGTAGGTCATACATTTTAAAGCTCTAGGATGATTCCGAATCGATTTAGTTCGGTTTGTATTGTATTGGTTACATAAGCCTGGCTAAAAATCAAGCATGGTATATAGTATACTTTCCCGTCTTTAGCAGTAAACTCTGGCGTGTTCGATCCAATAGATACTGCCAATCTAGCTGGTTATTCGGGAACTAAATGTGTAGGTCACACATTTTAAAGCTCTAGGAAGATTCCGCATCGATTTAGTTCGGTTTGTATTGTATTGGTTACATAAGCCTGCCTAAATAACAAGCATTGTATATAGTATACTTTCCCGTCTTTCGCACTAAACTGTGGCGTGTTCGATCGAATTGCTACTGCCAATATAGCTGGTTAATCGGGAACTAAATGTGTAGGTCATACACTTTAAAGCTCTAGGAAGATTCCGAATCGATTTAGTTCGGTTTGTATTGTATTGGTTACATAAGCCTGCCTAAAAATCAAGCATGGTATATAGTATACTTTCCCGGCTTTAGCAGTAAACTCTGGCGTGTTCGATCCAATAGATACTACCAATCTAGCTGGTTAATCGGGAACTGAATGTGTAGGTCACACATTTTAAAGCTCTAGGAAGATTCCGAATCGATTTAGTTCGGTTTGTATTGTATTGGTTACATAAGCCTGGCTAAAAATCAAGCATGGTATATAGTATACTTTCCCGTCTTTAGCAGTAAACTCTGGCTTGTTCGATCCAATAGATACTGCCAATCTAGCTGGTTAATCGGGAACTAAATGTGTAGGTCACACATTTTAAAGCTGTAGGAAGATTCCGAATCGATTTAGTTCGGTTTGTATTGTATTGGTTACATAAGCCTGGCTAAAAATCAAGCATGGTATATAGTATACTTTCCCGTCTTTAGCAGTAAACTCTGGCGTGTTCGATCCATTTTCTAATGCCAATATAGCTATAGGTAATCGTAAACTAACTGTGTGAGTCATACATTTTAAAGTTTTAGAAAGATTCAACATCAATTTATTTCGGTCTGGAGTGCATTGGTGACATTAGCCTGGCTAATTAACAAGCATTGTATATAGTATACTTTCCCGTCTTTCGCACTAAACTGTAGCGTGTTCGATCCAATGGCTACTGCCAATATAGCTGGTTAATCGGGAACTAAACGTGTAGGTCACACACTTTAAAGCTCTAGGAAGATTCCCCATCGATTTCGTTCGATCTGGAGTGCATTGGTTACATAAACCTGGCTAAATAACAAGCATTGTATATAGTATACTTTCCCGTCATTCGCAGTAAACTTTGGCTTGTTCGATCAAATTGCTACTGCCAATATAGCTGGTTAATCGGGAACTAAATGTGTAGGTCACACATTTTAAAGCTCTAGGAAGATTCCGCATGGATTTAGTTCGGTCTGGAGTGCATTGGTTACATAAGCCTGGCTAAATAACAAGCATTGTATATAATATACTTTCTCCACATTCGTAGAAACTCTGGCGTGTTCGATCCATTTCCTACTGCCAATATAGCTATAGTTAATCGTCAACTAAATGTGTGAGTCATACATTTTAAAGCTCTAGGAAGATTCCTCATCGATTCCCGTCTTTCGCACGAAACTGTGGCGTGTTCGATCCATTTTCTAATGCCAATATAGATATAGGTAATCGCCAACTAACTGTGTGAGTCATATATTTTAAAGTTCTAGAAAGATTCAACATCGATTTAGTTCGGTCTGGAGTGCATTGGTTACATTAACCTGGCTAATTAACAAGCATTGTATATAGTATACTTTCCCGTCTTTCGCACTAAACTGTGGCGTGTTCGATCCAATTGCTACTGCCAATATAGCTAGTTAATCGGGAACTAAATGTGTGAGTCATACATTTCAAAGGTCTAGGAAGATTCCTCATCGATTTAGTTCGGTCTGGAGTGCATTGGTTACATAAAGCTAGCTAGATAACAAGCATTGTATACAGTATACTTTCCCGTCATTCGCACTAAACTGTGGCGTGTTCGATCCAATGGCTACTGCCAATATAGCTGGATCATCGGGAACTACACGTGTAGGTCACACACTGTAAAGCTCTAGGAAGATTCCCCATCGATTTAGTTCGATCTGGAGTGGATTGGTTACATAAAGCTAGCTAGATAACAAGCATTGTATACAGTATACTTTCCCGTCGTTCGCACTAAACTGTGGCGTGTTCGATCCAATTGCTATAGCCAATATAGCTAGTTAATCGGGAACTAAATCTGTGAGTCATACATTTCAAAGCTCTAGGAAGATTCCCCATCGATTTAGTTCGATCTGGAGTGCATTGGTTACATAAAGTTACCTAAATAACAAGCATTGTATACAGTATACTTTCCCGGCATTCGCAGTAAACTCTGGCGTGTTCGATCCAATTGCTACTACCAATATAGCTAGTTAATTGGGAACTAATTGTGAGAGTCATACATTTTAAAGCTCTAGGAAGATTCCTCATCGATTCCCGTTTTTCGCACGAAACTGTGGCGTGTTCGATCCAATTGCTACTGCCAATATAGCTGGTTAATCGGGAACTAAATGTGTAGGTCATACATTTTAAAGCTCTAGGAAGATTCCGAATCGATTTAGTTCGGTTTGTATTGTATTGGTTACATAAGCCTGGCTAAAAATCAAGCATGGTATATAGTATACTTTCCCGTCTTTCGCAGTAAACTCTGGCGTGTTCGATCCAATAGATACTGCCAATCTAGCTGGTTAATCGGGAACTAAATGTGTAGGTCACAGATTTTAAAGCTCTAGGAAGATTGCGCATCGATTTAGATCGATCTGGAGTGCATTGGTTACATAAACCTGGATAAATAACAAGCATTGTATATAGTATACTTTCCCGTCATTCGCAGTAAACTTTGTCTTATTCGATCCAATTGCTACTGCCAATATAGCTAGTTAATCGGGAACTAAATGTGTGAGTCATACATTTTAAAGCTCTAGGAAGATTCCGCATCGATTTAGTTCGGTCTGGAGTGCATTGGTTACATAAACCTGGCTAAATAAGAAGCATTGTATATAGTATACTTTCCCGTCATTCGCACTAAACTGTGGCATGTTCGATCCAATTGCTACTGCCAATATAGCTGGTCAATCGGGAACAAAATGTGTAGGTCATACATTTTAAAGCTCTAGGAAGATTCCCCATCGATTTAGTTCGGTTTGTATTGTATTGGTTACATAAGCCTGGCTAAAAATCAAGCATGGTATATAGTATACTTTCCCGTCTTTAGCAGTAAACTATGGCGTGTTCGATCCATTTTCTAATGCCAATATAGCTATAGGTAATCGTAAACTAACTGTGTGAGTCATACATTTTAAACTTTTAGAAAGATTCAACATCAATTTATTTCCGTCTGGAGTGCATTGGTGACATTAGCCTGGCTAATTAACAAGCATTGTATATAGTATACTTTCCCGTCTTTCGCACTAAACTGTGGCGTGTTCGATCCAATTGCTACTGCCAATATAGCTGGTTAATCGGGAACTAAACGTGTAGGTCATACATTTCAAAGGTCTAGGAAGATTCCTCATGGATTTAGTTCGGTTTGTATTGTATTGGTTACATAAGCCTGGCTAAAAATCAAGCATGGTATATAGTATACTTTCCCGTCTTTCGCAGTAAACTCTGGCGTGTTCGATCCAATAGATACTGCCAATCTAGCTGGTTAATCGGGAACTAAATGTGTAGGTCACAGATTTTAAAGCTCTAGGAAGATTGCGCATCGATTTAGACCGATCTGGAGTGCATTGGTTACATAAACCTGGATAAATAACAAGCATTGTATATAGTATATTTTCCCGTCATTCGCAGTAAACTTTGTCTTATTCGATCCAATTGCTACTGCCAATATAGCTAGTTAATCGGGAACTAAATGTGTGAGTCATACATTTTAAAGCTCTAGGAAGATTCCGCATCGATTTAGTTCGGTCTGGAGTGCATTGGTTACATAAACCTGGCTAAATAACAAGCATTGTATATAGTATACTTTCCCGTCTTTCGCACTAAACTGTGGCATGTTCGATCCAATTGCTACTGCCAATATAGCTGGTCAATCGGGAACTAAATGTGTAGGTCATACATTTTAAAGCTCTAGGAAGATTCCGAATCGATTTAGTTCGGATTGTATTGTATTGGTTACATAAGCCTGGCTAAAAATCAAGCATTGTATATAGTATACTTTCCCGTCTTTCGCACTAAACTGAGGCATGTTCGATCCAATTGCTACTGCCAATCTAGCTGGTTAATCGGGAACTAAATGTGTGAGTCATACATTTTAAAGCTCTAGGAAGATTCCGCATCGATTTAGTTCGGTCTGGAGTGCATTGGTTACATAAACCTGGCTAAATAACAAGCATTGTATATAGTATACTTTCCCGTCTTTCGCACTAAACTGTGGCATGTTCGATCCATTTTCTACTGCCAATATAGCTATAGTTAATCGTCAACTAAATGTGTGAGTCATACATTTCAAAGGTCTAGGAAGATTCCACATCGATTTAGTTCGGTCTGGAGTGCATTGGTTACATTAGCCTGGCTAATTAACAAGCATTGTATATAGTATACTTTCTCCACATTCGTAGTAAACTCTGGCGTGATCGATCCATTTTCTACTGCCAATATAGCTATAGTTAATCGTCAACTAAATGTGTGAGTCATACATTTTAAAGCTCTAGGAAGATTCCTCATCGATTCCCGTCTTTCGCACGAAACTGCGGCTTGTTCGATCAAATTGCTACTGCCAATATAGCTGGTTAATCGGGAACTAAATGTGTAGGTCATACATTTTAAAGCTCTAGGAAAATGCCGCATCGATTTAGTTCGGTGTGGAGTGCATTGGTTACATAAGCCTGGCTAAATAACAAGCATTGTATATAGTATACTTTCCCGTTTTTCGCACTAAACTGTGGCGTGTTCGATCCAATTGCTACTGCCAATATAGCTAGTTAATCGGGAACTAAATGTGTGAGTCATACATTTCAAAGGTCTAGGAAGATTCCTCATCGATTTAGTTCGGTCTGGAGTGCATTGGTTACATAAAGCTAGCTCGATAACAAGCATTGTATACAGTATACTTTCCCGTCATTCGCACTAAACTGTGGCGTGTTCGATCCAATGGCTACTGCCAATATAGCTGGATAATCGGGAACTAAACGTGTAGGTCACACACTGTAAAGCTCTAGGAAGATTCCCCATCGATTTAGTTCGATCTGGAGTGGATTGGTTACATAAACCTGGCTAAATAACAAGCATTGTATATAGTATACTTTCCCGTCATTCGCAGTAAACTTTGGCTTGTTCGATCCAATTGCTACTGCCAATATAGCTAGTTAATCAGGAAATAAATGTGTGAGTCATACATTTCAAAGCTCTAGGAAGATTCCCCATCGATTTAGTTCGATCTGGAGTGCATTGGTTACATAAAGCTACCTAAATAACAAGCATTGTATACAATATACTTTCCCGGCATTCGCAGTAAACTCTGGCGTGTTCGATCCAATTGCTACTACCAATATAGCTAGTTAATTGGGAACTAAATGTGAGAGTCATACCTTTTAAAGCTCTAGGAAGATTCCTCATCGATTCCCGTTTTTCGCACGAAACTGTGGCGTGTTCGATCCAATTGCTACTGCCATTATAGCTGGTTAATCGGGAACTAAATGTGTAGGTCATACATTTTAAAGCTCTAGGAAGATTCCGAATCGATTTAGTTCGGTTTGTATTGTATTGGTTACATAAGCCTGGCTAAAAATCAAGCATGGTATATAGTATACTTTCCCGTCTTTCGCAGTAAACTCTGACGTGTTCGATCCAATGGCTACTGTCAATATAGCTGGATTATCGGGAACTAAACGTGTACTTCACACACTGTAAAGCTCTAGGAAGATTCCCCATCGATTTAGTTCGATCTGGAGTGGATTGGTTACATAAACCTGGCTAAATAACAAGCATTGTATATAGTATACTTTCCCGTCATTCGCAGTAAACTTTGGCTTGTTCGATCCAATTGCTACTGCCAATATAGCTAGTTAATCGGGAACTAAATGTGTGAGTCATACATTTCAAAGCTCTAGGAAGATTCCCCATCGATTTAGTTCGATCTGGAGTGCAATGGTTACATAAAGCTACCTAAATAACAAGCATTGTATACAATATACTTTCCCGGCATTCGCACGAAACTGTGGCGTGTTCGATCCAATTGCTACTGCCATTATAGCTGGTTAATCGGGAACTAAATGTGTAGGTCATACATTTTAAAGCTCTAGGAAGATTCCGAATCGATTTAGTTCGGTTTGTATTGTATTGGTTACATAAGCCTGGCTAAAAATCAAGCATGGTATATAGTATACTTTCCCGTCTTTCGCAGTAAACTCTGGCGTGTTCGATCCAATAGATACTGCCAATCTAGCTGGTTAATCGGGAACTAAATGTGTAGGTCACAGATTTTAAAGCTCTAGGAAGATTGCGCATCGATTTAGACCGATCAGGAGTGCATTGGTTACATAAACCTGGATAAATAACAAGCATTGTATATAGTATATTTTCCCGTCATTCGCAGTAAACTTTGTCTTATTCGATCCAATTGCTACTGCCAATATAGCTAGATAATCGGGAACTAAATGTGTGAGTCATACATTTTAAAGCTCTAGGAAGATTCCGCATCGATTTAGTTCGGTGTGGAGTGCATTGGTTACATAAGCCTGGCTAAATAACAAGCATTGTATATAGTATACTTTCTCCACATTCATAGTAAACTCTGGCGTGTTCGATACATTTTCTAATGCCAATATAGCTATAGGTAATCGCCAACTAACTGTGTGAGTCATATATTTTAAAGTTCTAGAAAGATTCAACATCGATTTAGTTCGGTCTGGAGTGCATTGGTTACATTAACCTGGCTAATTAACAAGCATTGTATATAGTATACTTTCCCGTCTTTCGCACTAAACTGTGGCGTGTTCGATCCAATTGCTACTGCCAATATAGCTAGTTAATCGGGAACTAAATGTGTGAGTCATACATTTCAAAGGTCTAGGAAGATTCCTCATCGATTTAGTTCGGTCTGAAGTGCATTGGTTACATAAAGCTAGCTAGATAACAAGCATTGTATACAGTATACTTTCCCGTCATTCGCACTAAACTGTGGCGTGTTCGATCCAATGGCTACTGCCAATATAGCTGGATAATCGGGAACTAAACGTGTAGGTCACACACTGTAAAGCTCTAGGAAGATTCCCCATCGATTTAGTTCGATCTGGAGTGGATTGGTTACATAAACCTGGCTAAATAACAAGCATTTATATAGTATACTTTCCCGTCATTCGCAGTAAACTTTGGCTTGTTCGATCCAATTGCTACTGCCAATATAGCTAGTTAATCGGGAACTAAATGTGTGAGTCATACATTTCAAAGGTCTAGGAAGATTCCTCATCGATTTAGTTCGGTCTGAAGTGCATTGGTTACATAAAGCTAGCTAGATAACAAGCATTGTATACAGTATACTTTCCCGTCTTTCGCACTAAACTGTGGCGTGTTCGATCCAATTGCTATAGCCAATATAGCTAGTTAATCGGGAACTAAATCTGTGAGTCATACATTTCAAAGCTCTAGGAAGATTCCCCATCGATTTAGTTCGATCTGGAGTGCATTGGTTACATAAAGCTACCTAAATAACAAGCATTGTATACAGTATACTTTCCCCGCATTCGCAGTAAACTCTGGCGTGTTCGATCCAATTGCTACTGCCAATCTAGCTGGTTAATCGGGAACTAAACGTGTAGGTCACACACTTTAAAGCTCTAGGAAGATTCCGCATCGATTTAGTTCGGTCTGGAGTGCATTGGTTACATAAACCTGGCTAAATAACAAGCATTGTATATAGTATACTTTCCCGACATTCGCAGTAAACGTTGGCTTGTTCGATCCAATTGCTACTGCCTATATAGCTAGTTAATCGGGAACTAAATGTGTGAGTCATACATTTCAAAGGTCTAGGAAGATTCCTCATCCATTTAGTTCGGTCTCGAGTGCATTGGTTACATAAAGCTAGCTAGATAACAAGCATTGTATACAGTATACTTTCCCGTCATTCGCACTAAACTGTGGCGTGTTCGATCCAATTGCTACTGCCAATATAGCTGGTTAATCGGGAACTAAACGTGTAGGTCACACACTTTAAGGCTCTAGGGAGATTCCCCATCGATTTAGTTCGATCTGGAGTGGATTGGTTACATAAACCTGGCTAAATAACAAGCATTGTATATAGTATACTTTCCCGACATTCGCAGTAAACTCTGGCGTGTTCGATCCAATTGCTACTGCCAATATAGCTAGTTAATCGGGAACTAAATGTGTGAGTCATACAGTTTAAAGCTCTAGGAAGATTCCGCATCGATTTAGTTCGCTCTGGAGTGCATTGGTTACATACACCTGGCTAAATAACAAGCATTGTATATAGTATACTTTCCCGTCATTCGCAGTAAACTTTGGCTTGTTCGATCCAATTGCTACTGCCAATATAGCTAGTTAATCAGGAAATAAATGTGTGAGTCATACATTTCAAAGCTCTAGGAAGATTCCCCATCGATTTAGTTCGATCTGGAGTGCATTGGTTACATAAAGCTACCTAAATAACAAGCATTGTATACAATATACTTTCCCGGCATTCGCAGTAAACTCTGGCGTGTTCGATCCAATTGCTACTACCAATATAGCTAGTTAATTGGGAACTAAATGTGAGAGTCATACCTTTTAAAGCTCTAGGAAGATTCCTCATCGATTCCCGTTTTTCGCACGAAACTGTGGCGTGTTCGATCCAATTGCTACTGCCATTATAGCTGGTTAATCGGGAACTAAATGTGTAGGTCATACATTTTAAAGCTCTAGGAAGATTCCGAATCGATTTAGTTCGGTTTGTATTGTATTGGTTACATAAGCCTGGCTAAAAATCAAGCATGGTATATAGTATACTTTCCCGTCTTTCGCAGTAAACTCTGACGTGTTCGATCCAATGGCTACTGTCAATATAGCTGGATAATCGGGAACTAAACGTGTACTTCACACACTGTAAAGCTCTAGGAAGATTCCCCATCGATTTAGTTCGATCTGGAGTGGATTGGTTACATAAACCTGGCTAAATAACAAGCATTGTATATAGTATACTTTCCCGTCATTCGCAGTAAACTTTGGCTTGTTCGATCCAATTGCTACTGCCAATATAGCTAGTTAATCGGGAACTAAATGTGTGAGTCATACATTTCAAAGCTCTAGGAAGATTCCCCATCGATTTAGTTCGATCTGGAGTGCAATGGTTACATAAAGCTACCTAAATAACAAGCATTGTATACAATATACTTTCCCGGCATTCGCAGTAAACTCTGGCGTGTTCGATCCAATTGCTACTACCAATATAGCTAGTTAATTGGGAACTAAATGTGAGAGTCATACCTTTTAAAGCTCTAGGAAGATTCCTCATCGATTCCCGTTTTTCGCACGAAACTGTGGCGTGTTCGATCCAATTGCTACTGCCATTATAGCTGGTTAATCGGGAACTAAATGTGTAGGTCATACATTTTAAAGCTCTAGGAAGATTCCGAATCGATTTAGTTCGGTTTGTATTGTATTGGTTACATAAGCCTGGCTAAAAATCAAGCATGGTATATAGTATACTTTCCCGTCTTTCGCAGTAAACTCTGGCGTGTTCGATCTAATAGATACTGCCAATCTAGCTGGTTAATCGGGAACTAAATGTGTAGGTCACAGATTTTAAAGCTCTAGGAAGATTGCGCATCGATTTAGACCGATCAGGAGTGCATTGGTTACATAAACCTGGATAAATAACAAGCATTGTATATAGTATATTTTCCCGTCATTCGCAGTAAACTTTGTCTTATTCGATCCAATTGCTACTGCCAATATAGCTAGATAATCGGGAACTAAATGTGTGAGTCATACATTTTAAAGCTCTAGGAAGATTCCGCATCGATTTAGTTCGGTGTGGAGTGCATTGGTTACATAAGCCTGGCTAAATAACAAGCATTGTATATAGTATACTTTCTCCACATTCATAGTAAACTCTGGCGTGTTCGATACATTTTCTAATGCCAATATAGCTATAGGTAATCGCCAACTAACTGTGTGAGTCATATATTTTAAAGTTCTAGAAAGATTCAACATCGATTTAGTTCGGTCTGGAGTGCATTGGTTACATTAACCTGGCTAATTAACAAGCATTGTATCTAGTATACTTTCCCGTCTTTCGCACTAAACTGTGGCGTGTTCGATCCAATTGCTACTGCCAATATAGCTAGTTAATCGGGAACTAAATGTGTGAGTCATACATTTCAAAGGTCTAGGAAGATTCCTCATCGATTTAGTTCGGTCTGGAGTGCATTGGTTACATAAAGCTAGCTAGATAACAAGCATTGTATACAGTATACTTTCCCGTCATTCGCACTAAACTGTGGCGTGTTCGATCCAATGGCTACTGCCAATATAGCTGGATAATCGGGAACTAAACGTGTAGGTCACACACTGTAAAGCTCTAGGAAGATTCCCCATCGATTTAGTTCGATCTGGAGTGGATTGGTTACATAAACCTGGCTAAATAACAAGCATTGTATATAGTATACTTTCCCGTCATTCGCAGTAAACTTTGGCTTGTTCGATCCAATTGCTACTGCCAATATAGCTAGTTAATCGGGAACTAAATGTGTGAGTCATACATTTCAAAGGTCTAGGAAGATTCCTCATCGATTTAGTTCGGTCTGGAGTGCATTGGTTACATAAAGCTAGCTAGATAACAAGCATTGTATACAGTATACTTTCCCGTCTTTCGCACTAAACTGTGGCGTGTTCGATCCAATTGCTATAGCCAATATAGCTAGTTAATCGGGAACTAAATCTGTGAGTCATACATTTCAAAGCTCTAGGAAGATTCCCCATCGATTTAGTTCGATCTGGAGTGCATTGGTTACATAAAGCTACCTAAATAACAAGCATTGTATACAGTATACTTTCCCCGCATTCGCAGTAAACTCTGGCGTGTTCGATCCAATTGCTACTGCCAATCTAGCTGGTTAATCGGGAACTAAACGTGTAGGTCACACACTTTAAAGCTCTAGGAAGATTCCGCATCGATTTAGTTCGGTCTGGAGTGCATTGGTTACATAAACCTGGCTAAATAACAAGCATTGTATATAGTATACTTTCCCGACAGTCGCAGTAAACGTTGGCTTGTTCGATCCAATTGCTACTGCCTATATAGCTAGTTAATCGGGAACTAAATGTGTGAGTCATACATTTCAAAGGTCTAGGAAGATTCCTCATCCATTTAGTTCGGTCTCGAGTGCATTGGTTACATAAAGCTAGCTAGATAACAAGCATTGTATACAGTATACTTTCCCGTCATTCGCACTAAACTGTGGCGTGTTCGATCCAATTGCTACTGCCAATATAGCTGGTTAATCGGAAACTAAACGTGTAGGTCACACACTTTAAGGCTCTAGGGAGATTCCCCATCGATTTAGTTCGATCTGGAGTGGATTGGTTACATAAACCTGGCTAAATAACAAGCATTGTATATAGTATACTTTCCCGACATTCGCAGTAAACTCTGGCGTGTTCGATCCAATTGCTACTGCCAATATAGCTAGTTAATCGGGAACTAAATGTGTGAGTCATACATTTTAAAGCTCTAGGAAGATTCCGCATCGATTTAGTTCGCTCTGGAGTGCATTGGTTACATACACCTGGCTAAATAACAAGCATTGTATATAGTATACTTTCCCGTCATTCGCAGTAAACTTCCGCTTGTTCGATCCAATTGCTACTGCCAATATAGCTAGTTAATCGGGAACTAAATGTGTGAGTCATACATTTCGAAGGTCTAGGGAGATTCCTCATCGATTTAGTTCGGTCTGGAGTGCATTGGTTACATAAAGCTAGCTAAATAACAAGCATTGTATACAGTATACTTTCCCGTCATTCGCAGTAAACTCTGGCGTGTTCGATCCAATTGCTACAATCAATATAGCTAGTTAATTGGGAACTAAATGTGAGAGTCATACATTTTAAAGCTCTATGAAGATTCCTCATCGATTTAGTTCGATCTGAAGTGTATTGGTTACATAAACCTAGCTAAATAACAAGAATTGTATATAGTATACTTTCCCGTCTTTCGCAGTAAACTCTGGCGTGTTCGATCCAATTGCTACTGCCAATATAGCTAGTTAATCGGGAACTAAACGTGTAGGTCACACATTTTAAAGCTCTAGGAAGATTCCCCATCGATTTAGTTCGATCTGGAGTGCATTGGTTATATAAACCTGGCTAAATAACAAGCATTGTATATAGTATACTTTCCCGTCATTCGCAGTAAACTTTGGCTTGATCAATCCAATTGCTACTGCCAATATAGCTAGTTAATCGGGAACTAAATGTGTGAGTCATACATTTCAAAGGTCTAGGGAGATTCCTCATCGATTTAGTTCGGTCTGGAGTGCATTGGTTACATAAAGCTAGCTAAATAACAAGCATTGTATACAGAATACTTTCCCGTCATTCGCAGTAAACTGTGGCGTGTTCGATCCAATTGCTACAACCAATATAGCTAGTTAATTGGGAACTAAATGTGAGAGTCATACATTTTAAAGCTCTATGAAGATTCCTCATCGATTTAGTTCGATATGAAGTGTATTGGTTACATAAACCTAGCTAAATATCAAGAATTGTATATAGTATACTTTCCCGTCTTTCGCAGTAAACTCTGGCGTGTTCGATCCAATTGCTACTGCCAATATAGCTAGTTAATCGGGAACTAAATGTGTGAGTCATACATTTTAAAGATTCTCCATCGATTTAGTTCGATCTGGAGTGCATTGGTTACATATACCTGGCTAAATAACAAGCATTGTATATAGTATACATTCCCGCCATTCGCCGTAAACTTTGGCTTATTCGATCCAATTGCCACTGCCAATATAGCTAGTTAATCGGGAACTAAATGTGTGAGTCATACATTTCAAAGGTCTAGGGAGATTCCTCATCGATTTAGTTCGGTCTGGAGTGCATTGGTTACATAAAGCTAGCTAAATAACAAGCATTGTATACAGTATACTTACCCGTCATTCGCAGTAAACTCTGGCGTGTTCGATCCAATTGCTACAACCAATATAGCTAGTTAATTGGGAACTAAATGTGAGAGTCATACATTTTAAAGCTCTATGAAGATTCCTCATCGATTTAGTTCGATATGAAGTGTATTGGTTACATAAACCTAGCTAAATATCAAGAATTGTATATAGTATACTTTCCCGTCTTTCGCAGTAAACTCTGGCGTGTTCGATCCAATTGCTACTGCCAATATAGCTAGTTAATCGGGAACTAAATGTGTGAGTCATACATTTTAAAGATTCTCCATCGATTTAGTTCGATCTGGAGTGCATTGGTTACATATACCTGGCTAAATAACAAGCATTGTATATAGTATACATTCCTGTCATTCGCCGTAAACTTTGGCTTATTCGATCCAATTGCCACTGCCAATATAGCTAGTTAATCGGGAACTAAATGTGTGAGTCATACATTTCAAAGGTCTAGGGAGATTCCTCATCGATTTAGTTCGGTCTGGAGTGCATTGGTTACATAAAGCTAGCTAAATAGCAAGCATTGTATACAGTATACTTTCCCGTCATTCGCAGTAAACTCTGGCGTGTTCGATCCAATTGCTACAACCAATATAGCTAGTTAATTGGGAACTAAATGTGAGAGTCATACATTTTAAAGCTCTATGAAGATTCCTCATCGATTTAGTTCGATATGAAGTGTATTGGTTACATAAACCTAGTTAAATATCAAGAATTGTATATAGTATACTTTCCCGTCTTTCGCAGTAAACTCTGGCGTGTTCGATCCAATTGCTACTGCCAATATAGCTAGTTAATCGGGAACTAAATGTGTGAGTCATACATTTTAAAGATTCTCCATCGATTTAGTTCGATCTGGAGTGCATTGGTTACATATACCTGGCTAAATAACAAGCATTGTATATAGTATACATTCCCGTCATTCGCCGTAAACTTTGGCTTATTCGATCCAATTGCCACTGCCAATATAGCTAGTTAATCGGGAACTAAATGTGTGAGTCATACATTTCAAAGCTCTATGAAGATTCCTCATCGATTTAGTTCGGTCTGGAGTGCATTGGTTACATAAAGCTAGCTAAATAACAAGCATTGTATACAGTATACTTTCCCGTCATTCGCAGTAAACTCTGGCGTGTTCGATCCAATTGCTACAACCAATATAGCTAGTTAATTGGGAACTAAATGTGAGAGTCATACATTTTAAAGCTCTATGAAGATTCCTCATCAATTTAGTTCGATATGAAGTGTATTGGTTACATAAACCTAGTTAAATATCAAGAATTGTATATAGTATACTTTCCCGTCTTTCGCAGTAAACTCTGGCGTGTTCGATCCAATTGCTACTGCCAATATAGCTAGTTAATCGGGAACTAAATGTGTGAGTCATACATTTTAAAGATTCTCCATCGATTTAGTTCGATCTGGAGTGCATTGGTTACATATACCTGGCTAAATAACAAGCATTGTATATAGTATACATTCCCGTCATTCGCCGTAAACTTTGGCTTATTCGATCCAATTGCCACTGCCAATATAGCTAGTTAATCGGGAACTAAATGTGTGAGTCATACATTTCAAAGCTCTATGAAGATTCCTCATCGATTTAGTTCGGTCTGGAGTGCATTGGTTACATAAAGCTAGCTAAATAACAAGCATTGTATACAGTATACTTTCCCGTCATTCGCAGTAAACTCTGGCGTGTTCGATCCAATTGCTACAACCAATATAGCTAGTTAATTGGGAACTAAATGTGAGAGTCATACATTTTAAAGCTCTATGAAGATTCCTCATCGATTTAGTTCGATATGAAGTGTATTGGTTACATAAACCTAGCTAAATATCAAGAATTGTATATACGAGGGTAGTTCAATAAGTCTTTAGAATAAAGTATAAAAACAATTTTTTTTGGGTAAATTTTTTTTTATTTTTCAACATAATCTCCTTGGAGCTCTATACACTTGGTCAATCGCTTTTTAAGTTTTTTTAATCCTTCAGAAAAGTGCGTTTTCGGAAGTTCCTCAAAATAAGCACTTACAGAGGCAATGACGTCTTCGTTGTCCGTAAATCTCTGTCCACCGAGCCATTTTTTCAAGTTTGGAAATAAGAAAAAGTCACTGGGGGCTAAATCAGGTGAATACGGTGGGTGTTCGACCAATTCGAATTTTAGTTCTTCAATTTTAGCCATTGAAACGAAGCATGTGTGAACTCGGGCGTTGTCGTGATGAAAGAGAATTTTTTTCTCGCCAAATGTGGTCGTTTTTTTTTAATTTCTTCTTTCAGCTGCTCTAATAATGATGCATAATACTCACCAGTAATTGTTTTACCCTTTTCCAAGTAGTCAATAAGTATAATTCCACGTGCATCCCAAAAAACTGTAGCCATAACCTTACCAGCTGACTTTACGGTCTTTGCCTTCTTTGGAGCTGGTTTGCCTGTGGAAATCCACTGTTTGGATTGTTTCTTTGTCTCAGGAATGTAGTGGTGTATCCATGTTTCATCCACAGTCACAAATCGACGAAAAAATTCCTCAGGATTCCGACTTATGCGCGCCAAAAGAGGCTCAGAGGCGACCACTCTATTGCGTTTATTCTCAGCTGAGAGCAAACGCGGCACCCATCTTGCCGATAGCTTTTTCATGCCTAATTTTTCATGTAGAATTGAAACAACTGCACCTATAGATATCCTTGTGGCCTCAGCTAACTCACGCACTTTTAATCTTCTATCCTTCAACACCATATCGTGGATTTTATTGATGATTTCGGGAGTAGTTGCTTCTACGGGCCTTCCTGAACGTGGTTCGTCACTTATTGATGTACGACCACGCTTAAATTCATTTATCCAGTTATAAACCGTTGCTAAGGCAGGGGCAGATGTGCCATGAACTGAGTCCAATTCATTTTTTATCTCATATGGAGTTAAACCCTTTAAATGAAAATGTTTAATTACCGATCTGAACTCGTTTTTTTCCATTTTTCTTAACAAGCAATTTTTTTTTTCAATTGGTTATAAAAACACGTTAACTCAGAAGATGTGGACTGTGACTGCACCATATATCTAGTCGGGAGTGGTGCTGACTGAAAACAGATGATTTGGAGCAATTCGCGCGCCATCTGTTGGTCATTCTAAAGACTTATTGAACTACCCTCGTAGTATACTTTCCCGTCTTTCGCAGTAAACTCTGGCGTGTTCGATCCATTTTCTAATGCCAATATAGCTATAGGTATTCGTCAACTAAATGTGTGAGTCTTACCTCTATACACTAATTGTAAGTATGTAAACTTGTAACCTCTCATCCCAGCTGTATTAAATAATAGAGTAAATATACTAAAGATTATTATTTAGAATAAATATACTCTAAATAATAATTAAGTAGCATCCAGATTTTTATTAACAAATCCACTATAGTTTAACATCCAAAGAATTACAGGATGGAAATGATGAAGTCGTACAATGTTACCCATTATATCATTTATATCTAAAAAAAGTAAAAAATACACAAAGTATCTAATATTTCAATATTAATTCTTAAAGAAGTACTTACTCTAGAATATACTTATCTAATTCTGTTTATTTCTTCATAAAAAATTTAACAAAATCATCTTTGAATACAATTAAAAAAATACCTTTTGTCAAAAAAGAGCCGATAGAAAACATTGACTGATGGGCCAATCAGCTGATGCACCTAACCTAAGTCTATGCCTGCATTTATTTGTAATGTTTTTTATTAAATAATCCAGATAATTTTAGAATTTATCTAAAACTGTATATAAAACCGCCTATGAGGAGGAAACGATTGATACAGCCGTATCTTTAAAATTACATACATTTACATCGTTATAGCTATTTTTAATTGTTATTATTCAGCGCCGAGAAGAGTTAGTAGAATAAAGGAACGGTCGGAAAAAAAGTCAATAGAAAAATAACTAGGGAACTGACCACATTTCCACGGGATACTTATTAATAAATTTTCTCATTATTTTTCCGGAAAAATCGATATAACCGCAATATTTACGTAATCCGCAAACGAGGAGGAATCAAATCGTATACGAATTATATTTTTTTAAAGAGTTTTTCCTGAAAATGGTGTCAAATTAAATTTTAGCGACGCGCCCATTTCAACGATTTTCTTTTCTGAATAACTCCAAAACGGAAATTACGAAAATGAAAATTCGGGTGGAGACTATTACCGCAAATAAGGAGGAACTACACAAGTCTCCTTAAAAGTCTATTGACAAACAAATAAACGATTTGAAATAAAACTGTCGTCCCGCGCACGACAGTTTTATTTCAAATCTCAGTAATCCACGCATGCGCGTTGCGCAGTACTGAATGCTCGATTCGCAACAAATTATTTTTTTAGCTTTTTTGACAGATACACACATTTTTATGAATATTTAGCATGGGTTCAATTAAGATCGGCAAAGGTTCAATTTTTTAACACTATTACAATTACGTTTAAATCGATATTTAAAGAGATACAGATGTTACTTTGTGGCTAGAAAGCCGCATTTTTGTTTTATTTTATATTAAAAATCTGTGGGGGTGCAATTAAAAAGAAATATATTTTTGGAAAGTGCAATTAAAAATACGTATGTTAGTATTTTTTTAATTACATATAATTGTTGAATAAATGGACACACAGAGTAGTATAAAAGGAACTTTATTGGAGAAATAAACACAGACACATCCGTCTCTGACGAGCGATCAACGTGCAGTGAGTAGGGGAAGCGGGATTGTGCGCAGCTCCCTCTTGGGACTGACGGCCGAACGCCAACACATCTCATATATGACGCTTCGCATATGAGATGCACACAGTACAGCGCTACACCAGTGCTCACACACTATACTTGTGTATTCTACATTTCTAACACTCCCACTTAGGATATACAAGTGTGCAAATACACATTTTTGTTTTACCTTTTTGCGCAAATTACAATAGATGAGGTCGTACATGAATTAAATCTCGCAAGTGTTCAAATGATTTTACAGGCAATGCCTTTGTAAGAATGTCTGCTTGTTGATTTGTTGAGTTAACATATTCAACATTGAATAAGCCATTATTATAATTTTCTCTTATAAATTTGTACTTAATGTCTATGTGCTTTGATCGACAGTGGTAACGCAAATCCTTTATTAAATGTATCGCGCTTTGATTGTCTATATTTAGCACAGGTATTTTGCAATCATCGCATAAATCTTTAATCAATCTTTCTATCCATATGACCTCCTGTGCAGCAGTGCACGCCGCAATAAATTCAGACTCTGTTGTGGATAGAGAAACAGAGACCTGTTACTTAGATCCCCATGATACAAGACTATCACCCAATTTTACAATAAAACCTGAGACTGATTTTCGCGTTACATGGTCATTTGCATAGTCTGCATCGCTGAAAGATATTATTTTTGAACAATCATTCTTACTATTATAAATTAAACCGTACCCTGTCGTTCCCTTAACATATTTTATCACCCTTTTTATCGCATTCCAATGAATTTTCGATGAATTTTCAGCATATCGGCTAAGCACTCCCACTGCAAATGCAATGTCTGGACGAGTTATGATCGCGAGAAACATGAGGCTGCCGATAGCTTCTTTATATGGAACATTGTTCGCACTCTCATTCCCACCATTTTCAAAAATAGTAGAAATACTATTTGGATCAGCTGGTATTTTTACGCTATTAGCGCTATCTAAATTGAATTTATTCACAACTTTTTCAGCATATGTTTTTTGGTGTACGAACAAAGAACCGTTTGACAAAGTATTGATTTCTAAACCTAAAAATATTTTTAGAGAATCATACGTTATTTTGAAATTTTCTGTGAGATATTTTAAAAATAAATGTAATCTCTCTTTACTTTTTGACGCAATCACGCCGTCGTCAACGTAAATTATTAAAAATAGTTTTTCTTTATCGCCTTTACTTATAAAAACGCACGGATCAGCATCGCTAGGATACAAATTGAATTTCTCTAAACACTTTGTAAATTTGGTGTTCCAACACCTAGCAGATTGTTTTAATCCGTATAAACTCCTTTTTAATAAGCATACTTTATTGGACCCGTCTTCGAAACCTTCGGGTTGATGCATAAATACGGTTTCATTTAAATCGCCATTTAAAAAAGCTGATTTTACATCAAATTGCATACAATGCATATTTTGTGAAGCAATTGTAGCCAAGAAAATTCGAATCGAATTGTATCTCGCCACGGGGCTAAAAATTTCTTTATAGTCTACGTTTTTCTGTTGAAGAAAACCTTTTATCACAAGGCGTGCTTTAAATTTAACTTTGTTTTTATCCCGATTTGTTTTTATTTTATAAACCCATCTATTAGAAAGTATTTTTGCATCAACTGGAGCATTGATTAAAATCCAAGTTTTATTTTCTTTAAGTGCTAACATTTCTTCATTCATAGCTGTTCGCCAAGCCTGTGAATTTTCGCAATTTATTGCTTGCTTATAATTCTTTGGTTCATCAAAGTCTGCGATTAATAAATCCTCAGCTGTTTCGAAGTCAAACATATATTCGGTTACTATATCACCACGGTCTGGTGGTTGTATATTTCTGCGACTTCGCAAATTATATCGCTGTTCGGGTACAATCATGTTTTCATTTACATTTTGTTCGGGTACAATTATGTTTTCATTTACATTTTGGTTTTCAATATTAGCAGGTTCAACATATTGATTTTCAAAATTTTCACGTATATTATTTCGATTTTCTAAATCGTTTGCAATTTCGCGTTCATTGTCTAAATTATTATTTGCATTATTATCGTTCTCTAAATTATCAACTCTATCATTTACTACTTCTGGCAAATTAACTCCTGTCTTTTCGGTTTGGTTGATGTCATAAGGTGCCTCAAAGATAAAAAATTCGCACTCACTATCCTTTGTTTCTATAACATTAGATTTTAACTCATTTTTAAATAAAACATCTCTAAATATTTCTATCTTATTTTTATCACTCATCAAAATCCTATAACCTTTCGTACAGTTATCATAGCCGACAAAAATACCAATTTTAGATTTAGCATCCCATTTTCTTCTATGACTTTTGTCGATATGAGTATATACCTCAGTACCAAAAATTTTAAAATTGTTAAAATGGGATTTGTTTCCATGCCAAAAATCATACGGATTTTTATTCGAAATGCTAGTTTTTCTACTTCTATTAAGTACGTACGCTGTTGTGTTTATGGCCTCAGCCCACAGATTTTTCGGCAAATTCTTAGCAAGTAACATCGTGCGCGCCGCTTCAACGAGCGTGCGATTTTCGCGCTCGGCTTTGCCGTTCTGTTGAGGCGTGTAAACAACAGTTCTCTGATGCTTGATGCCGTTTTTAAAAAGTATTTCTTGCAAATCTTTATTAACATATTCTAAGCCGTTATCAGTTCTCAATATATTTATTTTCATGCCCGTTTCCTTTTCCAAGCGTTGCATATAATTAATGAAACAATCTTTGACTTCGTTTTTATGTTTCAAAAAATAAATAGTAACATACTGCGAATAATCGTCTTTGAATAATAAAAAGTATCGAGAACCCCCGATAGAATTAGTTTCCATTGGCCCGCATAAGTCTGAATGAATTATTTCGCCTACTTTAGTCGTACTATTTTCGCTGAGTGGAAAAGGACTTCTATGCATTTTACCAAGAGCACAAGCATCACAGAACTGATTTGATTCTTTTACTCCAATGTTATTATTTTTAAGAAAACTCTTAACATGTGTAAAGTTTTGGTGGGCCAAACGCTCATGCCACACCTGTAGCATATTTTTCTCAATAGGTATATTCGCGCTTTCTTCGGCAACACATGAGTTTTCAATTTTATCAACTTGTATTTTCATTGTAAATAAATTACTATTTTCGGGTTTTTTTCCCATTACCGCGATCTCATTATCTTTATAAAAGGTACATCTGACTTTATTCGATTCAAAAATCATATTTTTTGCAAGCGCTGCTCCCATAGAAAAAAGGTTATATTTAAGTTCCGGCACGTAAAGAACATCCGACAAGTATTTTCTTACCCATGTTTTTCCATTATACGCTAATACATTAATACGACCTATACCTTCTGCGTACAATAAATGCCCGTCTCCAAGTCGAATCGGTATACGATCAGTGCGCTCGATCGATGTAAAATATTCCCGCTTACTAGACATATGCTGCGATGCTCCAGAATCCAAGAACCACGCTGTTGACTGTTGAACTCCATTCGTAGAAATCAGCGACTCTCCTACTAGGGCTTTTCTGTCCTCTGTCGACTTGTTGTTGTTGGGGTGTTGCGAGTCGCGCTGCGCCGGCCGTTGAGAATTTCCTGGAAGGCTCCAGCAGTCGCGGCGCTTGTGGCCGACCTTCCCGCAGTTCCAGCAGCTCGCTTGTTTTGACTTTCTTCTATAAGCGTCGTTGTCGCCCTTTTCTCTCGTGTTATTATACACTTTGTGCTCGTTAAACTTATTTGTATTTTTCCACTCATTTTTACTTTTATTACTAGCTATAAGGGCACTTTTCTCCGAGTTTTCTTGAACGGACATTCGTGTTTCCTCCATAACTAGACGCGACGTCAAATTCTCTAACGTTTTCTCAGTAGCTGCAGCAGAATCCCAAGCAGATCGAAAATGATTATAAGTCGAGGGAAGCGTCATGAGAATCTTCGTGATCATCATGCTATCAGATATTGTCTCCTTTAGCCCTCTTAACGTGTGACATAAATCTTCGATCTTCGAAATATGGGTTGCTATATCGTCACTCGGCTCTTTCTGGAAACTGAACCATTTTTGCTGCAGTACATGAACACTCGCGTCTGAACGATTTTCGTAGATAGCATGGAGTTTGTCCCACATTTCTTTCGCTGACTGGCAGTTAAGTATGTGCGTCATTGGTTGCCTTTCTATTGATGTCACTATAAACTTTTGAGCAACACCGTCCTTTTTATTAAATTCTTTTAAGTCTGTTTCGTATTTCGTTGTTTGCGCGGCAGTTGGCTCAGCTCCTAAAACGTTAGGCTTTTTTAGAGTCCCGTTCACAACTCCAAAAGCTTCGTGAGACAATAGAATCACACGAATTTGGAATTTCCAAACACTCCAGTTTTCTACACTTTTCAGTTTAGCAATTTTCAACAGATCACTCTCCATTTTGAACACTTTTGCACTTTCGCACGTAGGCTGGCTTAGTTCAATTTTTCTTTCGACTCCGATTATACATAAAATCCTGTTTGTACGAACTGGGTGTCTGGGCCCATAACCTGTTGAATAAATGGACACACAGAGTAGTATAAAAGGAACTTTATTGGAGAAATAAACACAGACACATCCGTCTCTGACGAGCGATCAACGTGCAGTGAGTAGGGGAAGCGGGATTGTGCGCAGCTCCCTCTTGGGACTGACGGCCGAACGCCAACACATCTCATATATGACGCTTCGCATATGAGATGCACACAGTACAGCGCTACACCAGTGCTCACACACTATACTTGTGTATTCTACATTTCTAACAATAATAAATATTTGTGGGCTGGGGTAAGGGAGGTGCTCGCAGTCGCGCGCGGCACAAAGCGAGGCTATCGAATGGATACTCGGAACCTCACAACCCGTGCTGGAGAATACGAGCCGGCAAGATTGGCGAAATAAAATACATTTCGTCTCTCCCAATCCCGCGGTTACAACTACTAAAACCCCTTTTTAACGATAGCAAAAGCAGATATCACATCGGGCCATGCAGATTTGAAAAGATTCCGTGAAAATACATTTTACAGCTTTTAACCGCCAAACATTAAAGTTTGTAAAATTTACCCTCTTAGAGTTAGAGTTTTGTAAAATTCCTTCTTATTCGTCGCCTACAATATAAAAACAATGTATCATCCAAATTTCAAGTCGATAGGGTTAATAGATTTGACTCGGCGTTTATGAGTCAATCAGTCAGTCATTCAGTTAGTCAGTCAGTTAGTTACTCAGTCAGTCAGACGGTCAATCAGGACACAATTTATATATATATATATATATATATATATATATATATATATATATATATATATATATATATATATATATATATATATATATATATATATATATAAGATAGGGATTGAATTTCGGACAATTTACCAATTTAGCTGTTGTTTAACATTCTAATCGATAACTAAGTTGATATCTCATTTTGCCTTGAAGATTTTGAATGAATTTGAAAAATCACATTTTACAACTTTTAACCCTATAAAAATTAAAATTTTGTAAAATTTACCCCCTTAGAGTTAGAATTACGTAAAACCCTTTCTTATTCATTGCCTACAATGTAAAAAAATATACCATCCCAATTTCAAGTCGCTAGGTTTAATGGTTTTGCTCGGCGTTGATGAGTCAGTTAGTCAGTCAGTCAGTCAGGACATGTCCTTTTATATATGGGTGATTGTCAAGAAAGCGGTAGTTTTTCACCTAATTTTTGGACCAAACTAAGAATCTCTTTTTAGTATTAATTTGGGGTTTACGTTGTTATCTATGGTAAAATAAGGCACACTTTTCTTGGAAACACCTACAGGTGACAACAAAGTTTTTACATGTATTTCTTATGGGACCCTTGCCAAATCGGCCAGGGTAATTTCTTTTTGCTAGAAAAATGTAGTTTTATATTAGTGTAACAAAAATATTCATCCGCATAGTATGTATACATTCACACGTTATTACACCAGAATACCGCATACATTTTTTTTTTCATATGTAACTTACCAATAAATTTGATGATCGGTATTTACGTATCTTTTTAGCTTTTGGAATTTTAAAACGAAAAACGTTAAAACTAACTATAAAATCTGCAAATAAAAACCGGGTCGCTCGCTTACGTAGTGGTTTGAAGTTCGAACTAAATAACCTCATAGGTTATATGACGCTACTAAGCTGATGTACTCATTACAATACGATAAATTTAGCTGGGATTTTAAATCTCAAAAAGTTGGCGACAACATTCGTACACAAATAAGTTTAAAAAAAATTCTGAAAAAATTAGAACATATTGTACGTATGATGTATTTTAGTCTCATACTTTAGATATAATTAAATCCTAAAGTTATTGTCTAATAAATTCAGAATTACGAGAATTATTCGATGGCGACAGGCCACGGTAATTACTTTTAGGCTATATATATATCTCACTTGTGTGTTAAACATATAGCATAGTTGCCTTAGTTTTGTGTTTAAGATGTTCAAATGCATCGTTTTGAAGAACTTCAAACGTTTACCAAACCGTAATAATATTTCCTTTCTACTCAGTGTATTGGCGACAAAAAAATGCCGTATTTTTGACAATCATTCATATATAGATAAAAAGCCGCTGCCAATTCATTGGCACTTTGCTTCCTCAAACTAAATTAATTGTTCCAATGTGAAATTTTTTGTTCTACTAAATTAATTTCAAATTACTACATCTCTTTCTAAATAATATCTCAAATAGGGTGTACATTTTAATCATTGATGGTTTGACAAAAGATAATTTTTTACTAAAATTACGGAATGATATGTACTAATCCTTATCACAAGAATTTTTTCTCTGTACATATTTTATTAAAATTATTTAAATATTCAATTTAAATATAATCAGATGTTAGTACGTAGATTTACTAAATTCATAATCATCTAAAATTTTGTGAACGATTTGCCATCATAGATTTCCGAGATATAACCGTTTAAACTAAATATAATTATTGCGTGTATCAGAAAAGAAGGGAAAGAGCCTATCCAAAATTTGCGATTGTAAAAGAAGGTGGTTTCCCATCTGGAGCCACGAGTCATGGCGCGTAGTCAGTGGTGTTCTTATGACATAGATAAGTAACCTTGCTAACCTATATTTAATTTTATTTTTTATTTATTTAACTTGAATTCTAACGTATATTGAGTACAACATTGCATACATTATTTTAAGCAACAATATTACTCATTATTATTTTTGTTTTTATTTATTTAATTTTAATTCTATAACTTATATTGAGTAATATTATTGCATACATTATTTTAAGCAATGATATTACTCATTATTTTATCTATTTTGTTAAATAATAGTTTGCTCGATAAAATAAAAATTTAATCCTATCATTAAAATATTACTATTGCGGACATCATGGGACTCAATCATCTTCTTTAGAGCTACAACTATGCTACCAGTTTCTCTGAGGGTCCTAAGTAGACCTCGGAGAGAGCCCCGCATAAAGTAATCAAGTTTTTCTTCCATGGATAGCTGTGGCATCAAGTCATTATAATAAGTCATCATCGTCAGCATCATTCATCTGTATGGAAAGTTTTCAAGGAAAATAAAAAACCATTTATTAATTTAGAATTTTTATTAAAATTATATGTATAGCAATTACAATTTTTTAGAAAAATTCTTAGTCTTTTACTAATGCTACGTTTTTTCGGCTAGTACCAATAGGGATCCCGTGTTTATGAAGAACTTCAATAAGCACATCAACAACTTCAAGCATAGAAAATTAAATTAAATTATTAAATTGGTTCACAAACTCGTCAAAGCTTTTGGTGAATTAAGAAGCATGTCCGATCAAGGATTAGTTTCTTATCCATATTCTACACGTGCAGTTGTAAATATTGTTAAACATTTATAGGTAAATCATTTTCTCTGAATATAATTATTATATGTTTCATAAAAAAAGTAAGAAATATATTTTTAATGCCTCAGTAATTCCCTGATGAACCCTTATCTGTTGTTGTAAAAAATGATTTTGATTTCGATCGATACTCTCAAGAAGTTTTTGATACGCTTATTGAAGTTCTTCATAAAAACGGGATCTCTATTGATACTAGCTGAAAAAACGTAGCGTTAGTAAAAGAGTAAGAATTTTTATAAAAAGTTGTCATTGCTATACATATACATTATAGAATATAAATAAATATAAATTATAGAATTAAAATTAAATAAATAAAAAATAAAAAATAATGAGTAATATTGTTGCTTAAAATAATGTATGCAATGTTATTACTTATACAACATACGTTAGAATTCAAGTTAAATAAATAAAAATAATAAATAAAATAAAAATAAAATTAAATATAGGTTAGCAAGGTTACCTCTTATGTCATGAGAACGCCACTGACTACGCGCTATGACTCGTGGCTCCAGATGGAAAACCCTCTTCGAAACGTGAACTTCGTTTGGAGAGCGGGCGCTAGGCCACACTAGCTTCTACCTCGCCACGTTCGAAAAAGAATCACTTTCCAGCGAATGTACACGTGTTTAAAAAATTTTTTTTGGACCACCTTAGTGTATATTGGTATAATAACAGCTATTTGAATTTCGAAAGTATTTACATTTATGAATATTTAGAGAGAATTGTAATAAATTAGTCTGAATTATTTATAAATTATAATACTACTATTGCGCTTATATTTTTAAAAACATTTGATTTATTACGGTTTTCTCTATTTTTAATATAATTAAATATACATCATCTTCTATTCTGTTCTTATAACTACAGCAAAAAGTTTGTTATGTTTTTTTATTTATATTTATTAATTTAATGCATATTTGATCTCTGAAAAATTAATTAGTGTAGATGAATAGATTATAGAAATACAATACATTATTAGAAAAAAGGTGGAGTTCATTAAAAGTTAGTATTCGTGACCCGTAAACAAAATGAAATGAAGGTGAAAATAAAATGACATTTATATATGTTTTTCAACACGTGCATAATTAAATTTCATCTCCGTTACAGCATTAGAGAGGGGGAGGAGGAGTACCTAAGTTTATTTTTACGTTGACGTTGGTGCATACGAATGAATTAATGGGCGAAAAAAAGTTGTAGGTAAAAAACAACAAGTTGGAGGTAGAATTTTAATTGCGCGGGCACTCAGTGGTGTAGGGTAGCTGGGGCGTACGAGCGTCGAATGCTCAAGTGGTTGGGCTCGGCTCTTCGATAAGAACGACGCTGCGCTTTTACGGAAATTTCGAAGCTGCGGGTGCGTGTAAACGATGTAACGAAATAAGCGGTAACGTTGTTACGAAGCGGCGACAGAATGGCGACTTGAGAGAGAAAGAGGGAGAGCGCGCGCGCGAGAGAGAGAGAGCGTGCTAACGTGACTCCATCATCGTTGATATGCTTACGTGCGGTTCCTCCTGGAGTGCCTTGTGATGATGCTCACTTATGCTTAGCGACCGTTTGTGCAGCCGTTTGTGCTCGAACAGGTAGTAATTCGCCAACGAGCCGATCTGAAACAGACAATGCCAATTTAATTATTTATTAATCTAGTAAAATTATATGCTCAATGCTATATTATACTACAAATTATAATACAATAAAAATTGTTAAAATAAATCGTTAAAAAGAACAAACTCATTGTACTCAAAAAGTATACTTAAGTGGAGGCCCGGGTGAAATTTTAGCCTACTAATAAAAAATGTTGAGCTGAAAATATTCGAATGTAGACGAATGATTTGAGATTTAATGCCCGACGATCAGCCGCTATAATGCGCCGGCTGGACTCGCTTTGTTTTACGTTCGGCATGCTGTTTCTTTCAATTATTTTCATATTCTGACCATCTGTTCACATTTGTCATATAATTTTTAATACGACTGCTCACATCTGCAACTGATTTTGCTAAAACAATGAATTCAAAATCTATACCAGAGCTTTGATTTAAAAAACTAGAGTATCGTATTTGAAGCCATTTTTTCAGAAAACTCAGCGGCAGATGTGAGCAATCGTATTAAAAAATTATACGACAAATGTAAACTGATTGTCAGAATCCGAAAATAATTGAAAGAAGCAGTATACAGATCGTAAGACAAGGCCGAGCGCTCGAGCGAGCTCGGCCAGCGCATTGTAGCGGCTGACCGCCGCGCAGTAAAACTCAATCAATTCGTCCAGATTCGAATATTTCCGGCTATATATTTTTTGCAGGTTCCTGGTATCATTTCGAACAATCAATAATATGGATTTGTGTCAGTGATTTTAGATCGGAAACTAAAATTAAAAATGCAAATGATTTTTTTAAATACGCCATCTAATTCGTCGTATCTATCAGTAGACTGAAATTTCACACATGCTTCCCTAAGAAGTTATATGAAAGTTTGTAAACATTATCTAGTATAAATAATATACTATGTTAAAGAATGGCTCTTAACGAAATAGAGAAAAATTAATGTAACAAAATCGTGACGTCAGAAGCATAAATATTATCAATATAAAAGAATATCACTTTAATTAAAAAATTGCCTTTATTTGTCAATCATTTTTAATATTTCGAAGCTTATGGCTTTCTTCAAGGGGGTACATACACCTTAAATTTGAAATAATAATCATTATTTGTAATGCTAGATAAAAATTTTCTAATAAAAATTTATAGACATTTAAAAAATTTGCCCTTTTCTTACGCGGATAATGTACCATTTCAGCGGAGAAAAAGGCCCAAATATCGACAAGTCCAAAAGTCACGCGTCTAATTTTTCATGACAAATTCACTGATATAGTCCAGTGGTCGTAAAGTATAGTATCTCACTGTAAGCGGTTATCAATTTTTCAATTTTTTTTTCATTTTGTTTTGACACTGGCTACCTGCAGTACTAAAATCTTGAAGATTGAAAACGAACAACTACCATAATCACTCATTTAAACGCAGAACACCATTACATTATTTATAATAAGCATTAGAATTGAATATAAGACGAGAAAAGAGTCTTAGGATCGAAATTTCGTCAAGATTTTGGTACTGTAGGTAAACAGTGTCAAAACAAAGTGAAGAAAACTTGAAAAATTGATAACCGATTACAGTCAGATGCTATACTTTACGACCACTGGACTATATCAGTGGATTTGTCATGAGAAGTTAGATGCGCGACTTCTGGGCCTGTAGTCTATATTGTACTGAAATGGTACAATATATGCGTAAGAAAAGGGCAAATTTTTTAAATGTCTATACATTTTTATTAGAAAACTTTTTATCAAGCATTAAAAATAATAAAGATTATTTCAAATTTAAGGTGCATGTACCCCCTTAAATATTTATCTACAAGTTCACGGATTAAAAATTATAAAATAATTCAACTTTAAGGAGCAACGACTGATTGTTTATATACATAAACGCTTTTTACATTAAAACTTAATTAGTCATTGCTCATTAAAGGTGAATAATTTTATAATTTTTAACGGTGAACCTGTAAATAAATGTTTAAGGAAGAATATAAGACCCGAAATATTGAAAATGATTGACAAATAAAGAATATTCGTTAATTTAAGTGACCTTTTTTAAAATTGATAATATTCACGCTTCTGACGTCACGATTTTGTTAAAATAATTTTTCTCCATTTCGCTAAACGCCCTTCATTAACATACTATATTATTTATACTAAAAAATCTTTACAAGCTTTTATATAATTTTTTTCTAATTGTAAATAATAAGCGCTTCAACCTCCTTAAGGAAATAAGCTACAGATTCTGTAGTTGTAAAGTAATTAATTTTCTTATAGTGCCCCACGCTTTTATATCTACTTTTTAATATAACATAAAATTACTAGTAACTAAACGAGAGAGAGAGAGAGAGAGAGAGAGAGGGAGAGAGAGAGAGAGAGAGAGAGAGAGAGAGAGAGAGAGAGAGAGAGAGAGAGTACTTTGAGTGCTGTCCTTTCTTTTTCCATCCTAGCTGCATACCCAGCCCATTATAATCTTCGAAATTTTATCACTCGAGTAATGTTCGCTTTTCTGTATAACTCGTATATTTTCCGATTGTGTCAAATTCTCCAGTCTCCGGTTATTTCTATTTTGTCCCCGAATATTTTTCTCAAAACTCTATTCTCAAATACTCTGAACGTATCCTCTTCCCGTTTAGTTAGTGCCTACATTTCGCATCCGTATAGGACTACTGGCATTATGGTTTTTCTATATATTATTACGACCAGGTTCAGGGGTATTTAAATAAGAGCACACTTTCTTATTAAAAGAACACGAGCATGGGCTTCATTAACTCTGTCAATATACACGAGAGACACTACCCCTCTCAACAAGCGTTAATGACAGACTTAATTATTTACAAAACAATATCAGCTGTTAACATGCCAATTAGTAATGCAGCAACTTTAAGTGCATTCAAACATTCTATGTTCGAATCGTCTCCTTCGTATTCTTGTATTTCTTTTTTAAACAATTATTACGATGTATTATACTTTTTTTACTCGTAAAAAACTCTAAAATACCGTTTTCTATCATTTTCAAAACTTCACGGATTTTTTATAGCAAATCTTTAAGTCCTAAAAAAAATTGTAAAATACTTTTTTTTAATTTCTTAAAATTGCAAAACATTTATGAAAAAAATTTCTCTAGAACATAAAAAACTTTTTTTGAATATTGTTTTTAAATTTGTTATAAACAAATAGGTTGCTATGAGTAATTTTATGGCAATTTTTCTTCCCACTATGTTGGGATCATAAGCTATCTTTTAAAAAAAGTTTCAGCTTGTGGTCATAATATCACCATTTTTATCCTCAAACCGTAGGCCTAAAGTCGACCGTTCTACTACCATAGTTCGTCATTTGTACGTCGTTATGCAGAGAGTTCTGCTTCTCACTCATCGTGTGTAATAGCTAATTGTTTATCTTGAGCGTTGCAGTGCTGAATTACCCCTTTTAATACTTTTTGTTGCGTTTGTACTGCCTCGAGTTCGAACTCAAATTCACTGCATTAACGTTGTGCTTTGTTCAAATTTTCTTTGATTTGTGACATCTCCATCAATGCTGCGTCAAGCAACGATTGAGGTTCCATCGCTGTTAATGTATTCTTTATGTCTTAACAGTTGCGCTTCTGGTTTTAACAGGCATTCTTGCTCACGGTGGGTCTCGACTAAAATTAACCAAAAAGGGCTTGTAATTCGCGGTTTTTTACAGAACAACAAAAAACTAACAAAAGTAAACATTATTTTAAGAAGAGTGGGGAAGACTTATATTCGCACAATGCTCTTTTTAATCTTTACAGGTAATCTGGATGAACGTTGTATACTTTGCTCAAACAGACTTGAAGTCTGAGTGCACAGATTCCATAGCCTGTTCACATTAAAATGCGAGGGCAGTGTCGGTTTGCTCACAAAAATCGGAAACATGAAATAGAATTGCGCGTCAGTATAAGTTTCGAATAGAATCTACATAAAAATTGGCAAACGTAAAAATATCTAAATACAGAAACTGTTCCAGTCTCAATATTGTGCAATTCTTCTAGCATTTTAAATGGTTTATGCCATAGTTTGATGTGATTTACTTCCGGTAGTTTATGTGATAGAGACTTGTATATAATTTTAGTTAAAAGCTTATAATAAGACCTTTAATTTGTGTGGTCGTGTTTTCATTCATTTTTTACTAAACTCCCATTTTCTCAACTTTATGTTGCACATGATTTAAAATGGATACTGCGCAACCCATCTTTATGTTACGCTTCCAAAAAATTTGAGCATATTCCTTGACTATGCGCAAAAATGATATTGATCACAATTTGAGTTTAGTCCCTACAACTTTAATGTACAAATCAATTATGTCAAAATTTATTGTTATTTAACAAATTTTATTATAAATTGGTTCCTCAGAGAGGAACTTAATGTTTCAGAGCTCATATTTTTTGTTTATTTTAGAGAATGGGGGATAAAAATATTTTTTTTTGTTTTTATAGTGGTTTTTCGATTTTTGTGTTTTAGTTTTTCGGGATTTTTGGTACATTAGAAGTAATATCATCGATCCAACGAAAAGACATTTGAAAGAGCATAAAATTACCTAACTTTCCGACCTGAAAGTTTGGATAAGGTTATTCCCTTCTTTTATGATACACGAGAACGTCATTATTTGTTTAAACGGTTATATCTCGGAAACATATGACGGAAAAATTTTGAAAAAATTTGGAATGATTAGGAGTATGGAGAATTTTTGAGTCTTGACCTTTTTCTTTTGTCTAGAAAAGAATAATTTTGTAAATAACAATCGATTTTCTTTTTCCGAAAATGACTGAAGTAAATCAACAGCATTTTATCTGAAACTTTACAAAAAGGTAGCTTCTTACTATCTCATGACCTGTATGTTTTTTTAGATCAAGAGATCTTTTATTTACTGAGGTATTGAGGTTATGTATTTTTTGAAGATTCTTTTTGATCGCTTGTATCTCGAGAACGGTGGGGTCAATTTTTCCAAAATGGACTCATTTTTTTAGCCTTTTACTTGAAGATTCAAAATTCAAATGAAATTTCAAGATTTATTGACTTGTTTTTGTTTTATAACGATTTTTCGGTTTTTTGAATTGTAGATTCTCGGGTTTTTTGGCATGTTAGAAATATTATGATTAATGTAGTATAAATTCATTAAGAAGAGCATAAATTTACCTACCTTTACAACTTCAAATTTTGAATAGGCTCTTTCCCGTCTTTTGTTATATACGAAAACGTAATTTTTTAAGCGACTTCGTAAAAGGAGGAGGTTCTCAATTCGACGTGTTTTTTTTTCTTTCCTATATTTGTTTGCACATTACTCCGAAACTACTCAATCAATTTGAATGAACTTTTTTTTTAATGAAAGAGGATGATCCCATGGTGGTCCCATTATATTACTGGGATAGTATCGAGCCAGTACTAGGTCAGTACTGGCGTTTTTTTATGTTCATCCGACGATTATTCCTAAACTACTGAACCGATTTGGATCAACTTTTGGATTTGGATACATAAAATGAAATTTAGACGACACAACTAGAGTATAAAATAAAAAATTAAAAAAAGACCAACTTCGCAAAAACCGATCTAAAATGTATGAAATAATCCATATGAAGTATGAGTAATCGATAAAAACCTTTTCGAAGTCGTCGCCGAATTTCAAACTGATCTTATAGTATCTTTCTTATAGATATGACTTAGAAATTATACTGGATTGGGTCTAAACAAATATACTTATAATGCCTCTGAAGTCAGACCACCGTAACTCGGTGAAATTCGATGCCGACTTCGAAAAGGTTTTATCGATTATTCATACTATTCATCGATTATTTCATACTTTTTAGGGTGTTTTTTTCGAAGTCGATTTTTTTAAAGTTTTTTTTGGTTTAAACGGTTATATTTCGAAAAGATATAGCAATTTAAAATTCACTTATAAGAATAAAGAGTTTCATATTGAAACAATTAATTTAGTTTGAGGAAGCTAAGTGCCTATGAATTGGCAGCGGCTTATTTGTTTAGATGACATATTTATATTTAAGTAACTTTAAAGGGACACACCACCTTTGAACCAAAAAACAAAACTTATTTGTATGAGTCCATAAAATTTCTTCCTCTAAAAGCAATCATTCTGAAATTTATTTTACTATAAATACTTGGTAATACCTTTAATTTCATCGTAGAAAACCTCAAAATCTTGATCCAGTACGTCATATAAAATAACGATAGTTATTAAACTCCTAATCCACTGCCCACGGCATTCCAAGTGATCCCGTTGGGAATATTACTTTTCAATACAATAGTTATTGTATGAATATAGAAAATTAATTTTTACCACGTAGACATATTTTTATATACATATTATTGACTTTTTAATAAATTATTCAATATTATTAATTAATTTTCTGTATTCATACTATAACTAATGTATTGAAAAGTAATATTCCCAAACCTGGAGAAATTTGGTCGACGGGATCATCTGGAATGCCGTGGGCAGTGGATTATAAGTTTAATAACTATCGTGATTTTATATGGTGCTGGATCAAAATTTTCAGTTTCTTTTACAATGAAATTAAAGGTATTACCAAGTATTCATAGAAAAAAAATTCATAATAATTGCTTTTGAAAGGAAGAATTTGTATGGACTCATACAAATAAGTTTGGTTTTTGGGTTCTAAGGTGTTGTGCCCCCTTAGAAATTAGAAGATAATTTAAAAATCTATCAAAATCAATTTTTGCCATTGTATTGAGGAATAGGTACACTCAAATTTTTTGTAACCATAATATGAAGATGGGTTGCGCAGGATCCTTCAGCAATATTGCTAATTTTTAATAAATAATTCGGCTTTATCTGGATTTTCTAAGCAAATAATGGATGATTTAGGCTGAAAATTTATATAAAATTTTATTTTTCCATATAGAAATGAGGCTCAAAGCTCAGATGAATAGGTACAAAGGAAACAAAAATTACATTTCAGAAGAATCCTACCTTAAGATCTTTTTACTAGTGTATACATTGATTATTTAGTACAATTGTCTAGAAAGAGTATCTTCAATATTTACTTTTTTCTATTAGAAAGGAGTGACCGTGTTTAAGTCCGTTTAAGTGAAGTGCTAAAAAAACTGTGCTTTAGTATAATTAGTGTAATCCTGCATTCCTGTATGTGTTAGATGTTAAAGAAAGTTCTAGAAATATTTTTAAATTGTTAAAAATAAATTTAATGTACCCATTCCCTGGTAGTGAATTTTTGTGATATCATCATAGAACATTATTTTGATTTTTTAAATTACTTTATTTTTTAAGAAGTGGCATAACTTTTCTTAATAATTTGGACCATTCCACTAATAAGGCACATTAAAGTTTGAACCTTAAAATCTAAAAATTCTTTTCTACCTTTTAATGACCATTTGCGACAATATCATCGTCGATTCCGAGAATAAATTTTTTTTTCTGCTGACATGACATGGAATATTCCATATTTATACCTATTTATACACATATATATATATATATATATATATATTGTTGATAATTATTGGTTTTAATTAAAAAATCTAACTAACGTACGTATTATAACGGGGTTTTTACCTTGTATAAGTACCGGCGATATATTAATATTCTGTGATGAGCATGAGGATAACGTGAGGAGAAGGAAGAATCAGGGATAACAGACTAATATATATATATATATATATATATCAAATAGGATATATTCTCGAAAACTGGAAGAGGGTACATATGCACACGTCACACCGTGTGTGTGCACTCGAAGGCATGTAGACAGGGCGAAAGGGAGAAAGAGATAGGAGAGACTTGATGCCGAAATGGTATTTACATATGCTCCTCGGCTTCGGGTCGCTCTTGCTCTCGAGGATGCTTGTCGGCACGTCGTCCTTGGTGACTCTCGCAGGCGCTGCACGCAGCTTCCAGAGCTCTCGTTGCCGCTTCAAAAGCGTCGCGATCTCCGCGTTGTCTCCGCAATATCTCGCACCGCCAGTCGAATACGCACTCGCGTTAACAAGCGTCCACTCGGTTAGTTAGCTAAAACGTCTCTCCCGAATATCTCCGCGGCCTACCTATACTCTATATTTCTCTCTCTTATCTTTCATCGGCTTCCTCTCTTTCCCTTGTCACCGCTGATGATGCCTGTAACAGCTCGAGTAATTATTACATAATGTTTTATATGTGAGAAAGAGAGAGCATGTGACAGGGTGTAATTACCCGTGGCACACCCCTCCCCCAGACGCTACAATCCGGAGGTGTGCCAGCTCGATAGCTACAGCTCTCTCTCAATAAGTATAAAAAGGAATATGATAAAAGAAAATTATTCAGAAATACTATAACTTATGAGTATAAAAATAAATGTACAATAAATAAGCTAGAAAAAAAACTCGTGCAAGAAGGGTGCTTCGAAAGAAATACAGAAAAGGTATCTTTTTCTCTATCTGTACTGCGTAACGCATAAAATAGCCACGATCTTAAACCGAACTCTGCACAGTTTTTGACCTCGTACGTCGGGAAGATACATTGCAATGAGGCGCTGAGGGTTTTGTAGACTCTTTTGGCCTCCCTCGACCTCTGTTAGGTTTGTCACTTGCGATTTCCGCAGATGCTGCGTTGCGCTCAACGATTACATCACCTACTGTAGTTGGTCGTTTCCCTTTTCGATTACTGATAATCTTAGCTTTACGCTTGACTACTACCCGCGTTTGACGCTGCCTACCACGCTTTTTCCCGACTACTACAGGCGCATCGTTCGCTAGCGACTCGATTGGCTAAAACTCGAGGTTGCTTGGTCTCTCACCGTCTTTCGAAGTATCTTTCACTGCCTCATCTTCAGAGTCAGAAGGCTTGCGTCGTCGTCAAAATACGGTCTCAAATCTTTTACAAACATTTGTTCCATCTTGTTTCCGGATTGGTCAGTTAATTGGTAGGTGTTGTAACCTTGTTTCTCGGAAATGACGCGTGGCCCAGTATATTTAGGGGCCCATTTAACAATAATTCCTTGTGACGCACACGAAAGAATGTGATTATGCCGCAATAATTTCTCGCCAACAGGATACTGTACATCTCGCCGTTTGCTATTGTAATATTTAGCTTGACGTTCTTGCGCTTTTGCTGAATTTTCTGCTGCTAAATCTCGCACTTCACGCAGTTTGTTCATGCGCTCGTTCCAATTCGCTAACGCAGCTGTCTCTGCTTCATGCGCTGCGGCGAGTTCTTCTTGCCGCTGCATCGTACTTGTAGGCACAGGGCTGCGTCCGAAATTTAGAAAAGCTGGTGACAATTCCGTAGATTCTTGCACGGCCGTAATATAGGCAAACACTAACTCGGGAATATGTAAATCTTCGATCGAAGGATCTGATCGATAATAATACAGTCTACTGCCAACTATTTTCCAATATGGATGCTCTGTAGGATTGACATGAACTTTCGCTTTCATCGCCAGATACATGCGAGGTAATGCGTCTGGTACCCAGTTTTCAGTGCCTTTGCTATACTTAACCTCGAAGTCATAGGCAAGCATTTCAAGAGCCCAGTGTGCCACGCGTCCTGTGGGGTTCTATATATTTTGTAACCATTTCAGACTACGATGGTCTGTAATGACTTTGAAGTGATAACCTTCTACATAAGATCAGAACTTTCTTATGGCCCACAATACTGCAAGGCACTCTCACTCGGTTTGTGAGTAGTTCCGTTCAGCTGATGTCAACGTACGGCTAGCAAAGCACAACACGTGTTCAACTCCATCAATAGTTTGCGTGAGCAACCCAAACCAGTGTTGCTAGCATCAGTTTATATGACAAATTGATGGTCAAAAGAGGGACTATGCAACACAGGAGCAGGCGCGATAAACGCTTCTATCTGTTCGAACGCCATCTGCTGCTAATCACCTCATACATACTTGACTTTTGATGTCGTAAGATGGGTAAGCAAGTCCGCAATCGTGGCGAAATCATTCAAAAATTTCCGGTACCACGACGCCATTCCTAGGAATCGTAAAAGTTGTTGTACATTTTTCGGAGCAGGGAACTCCAATACTGGGGCGATCTTTTCTGGATCCAGCCGGAATCCATCTCGGTTCACGAGAATTCCTAAAAATCTAACTTTGCTGCGGCAAAACTTGCTTTTCTCAAAATTGATGGTGAGACCCGTATCAATAATTCTGCGGAGAACATACTCAAACCATATTAAATACTCTTCGAAAGTTTCTGTTGTTATAATCATATCGTCCATATATGAGTAGGCGTATGGCTCAAGTTCATGGCCAAGAATTCTGTCACTCAATTCTTGGAACGTTGCGGGCCCACCAGATACACCATACGAGAGTGAACAGAACTCTAAAAGGCCAAGGCCTGGCACTGTAAGTGTAATCAAGTGTCGTGATTCTTCATCTAACGGCACTTGATGATATGCACTGCTTAAGTCAGTACTGGAGATATAGCGTGCTTTCTGCAGCTTTCGCAGAATAGAATCCACGTAAGGAAGCGGATATGTAGGCACTCTAGTCACTCCGTTCAACTTCCTATAGTCAACGCAAAAGCGGTAAGAGCAATCTGACTGTCGAACCATTATCATTGGGCTCAACCATTTGCTATTGGATCTACGAATGACCCCCTGCATCCAGCATTTTATACACCTATTCATGCATCTCATCCTCTACTTTCTTTGATACTGGACAGTATGTTTGCTTTATAGGCCACGCAGATCCCACATGTATCTAATGTTTGATTAGATTGGTGCGACCTAAAGGCACTTTGGTAATACTCGACCCAGCATTTCTTGCAATTTCAAGCATTGCACATCTGAAATGTCGGCAAATCCAACAGAGGAGACGGGGATTCGCTCATTGACCCCTACTGTCGCTACCTCAAGAGGGAGAAGTTCCTCAATCCCTTCTATCTTTAATTTATTTTCGCGAGGCAGGATGTGCGCGTTAAACACTGGCTTAAAATCTACACAGAGAAGACATCCTTCTGGTAACTCGAGTAGGATAACGACCTCTAAGTGGCATCTTACATTACCTATATCGAATGGTAAATCGACATACCCGATAACAGGCGAAATATGACCGTTGGCCATTCGTACGCCGGGTCCTTTACTTGATGCTCTTCTTCTTGCACGCTGCAGCATTCTGTAAGTCAAATGGTCCCATACATGTTCGTGATGCACCTCCATCATGCAGTGCACGAACTCAGAATTCTCCAACTCCCACTTGCATCCACCAGCGAGAGTAGTCCCTCTCGATGTAAGGATCTGATTCGTCAGAAGCGCCATTCGCGTCGTGAGCTACTATAGGTTCTCCCTCCGTCGCGATCGGTGAAATAACAGGCTTAACTTGCGCTTGTGCTTCATTGGTCTCATTAGAGTTAGCCGGTAGGGTCCTTAAGTTGGCTGCATGGATGGTAGGGACCTGATCTACACACCCCCCTGCTCTTTTCCCGCACACTCTGGACACGTTCTTGTAGTGTATCGTGGCCAGCTACAACCCCAGCAGACAAGATGGGAACGAGGCACAGGTTTCTGTGCTTTATTTTCGTCGCTGGCCGGCTGGCGTGTCCCACGGGGACTTCTTCTTTTCGGACTGCTATCCCTTTTATAATAAGACCCTTTAAATATTGTAGGAGTCGATTTTTGCGCTATTGCTTTCGCTGCAGTTGTCAGTGGAGCTTTCACGGGGTCAGTTAGAGTCAGCTGCTTTAGCTTTTTCTCGAGCAACTTTTCAATCATAGCTGAAATGTCTTGAGGCGAACTCTGCGTTATCGCTGCCAGACAGTAGGTCTTTTTATATAGTAAGAAATAATATTTGTTGATCTTTTACCTTCGCTTTCGCTGTTTATAACCTCAAAAGTGTAAGCGAGTTATTACTTAGTCCTTCCCAGATTTCTGCTATACATATTAGCGATTTGAATCTGGCTAATAATTAGCTAACAGACCAGCCGGACTCGTTAGTTAATTTTCTACAATGGGAATATAATAATGTACGATCATATATTATTTAAGATCCCTTTTCAGTCAGGTTGTAGTAGTTCGAATTGAATAAATAAGCATTATTATAACTATCTTTACTATTTTCTAATTAAGCTTTGATTAAGGGCATGCCGGATACCGACATTGCAGTTTTTCGTTTTTCATTTATTCAATGAATAAATGAGACTTTCTAATTTCGCGAACGTACACACAATCTATTTATACTAAGAATGTACTTACGTTCGTAAAATTTTATTATAGTTAATAATGGATTTAACCCTTTTAGTCCTGGTGGGTTATCCAGAACCAATACGTCGTTTTCATTTTTTCTACGTAATAAACTCGAATTTATGTAATCTAAATGTATGGATCATTTACGATCTCGTTAGGAGGGCCTAAGTTATATTTGACCGCAAAATAGCCGAGAAAACTCACAAAATAAAAAAAATGCATTGCTCATGTCCAAATCCCAAGACTCAACAATCATCCCTGAATTTTTTCAGAATATTTTAACGATGATTTTGATACCTGGGACTTAGAGGGTTAATGACACTATTATATGTGAACATAGCACTTCAATTATTTCGTTAATCGATTGGTGCATATGATTTCACCCCAAGGGTATTATGGAAATCTTATATAACAAAAACTTTGATACAAAAATATGATTTTTATATTCTTTTCG